>JAOXYL010000030.1:8703458-8721206 GCA_028564955.1 Terapon puta
TGTCTGTATGTGGAAAATGTAATTGATGAGATAACTTTTCTATTCAACCAGTCAAATTAGACATTAAGCATTTTAAGGTGGCATTGAAGAACTCACCACTAAAACTTTATACATGTGGTTCATATAAGGACACATGCTTTATATTTGAGGGTTTCTATGCACGTCCAGCTGCACGCTTTCTCTTGTAACAGAAGCGATGGTCCTTTCAATTTTTTTTTTTTTCCCCAAATTTTCTCAGCTGCCGCGGGCATTCGGACTGGCAGGCTTCCAAATAGAGGCTTGCTTTTCTAATCTTCAGGCTACAACTGTCCTTTTCTTCTTTGCCTTTTCGTAATAGACCCAAGGCCACCGATATCTGGCCATGACGGATACATCATAGAATATCATCTTGCTTTCATCTAACAAAACTTCCCAGCATCCTTTCCTCCCCTGAGACCGACTTCTGAGTGGCTTGATAAAGAAAAGTCTTTCATGTTCAGACAGCTCCGCGCCTCCGTCCAGCTGATGTCACCACGGGCTTGTTTGTTTGTTTTGTGTTGATAAAAAGTGCTTTGATTTTCCTCTCCTTCTTCTCTCACTTGACATTACAGTCCGGTCAGATGATCGGATGCGGTTTACTGATGTCCGTCTGTCATGTCTGAATATTTATTCTTCAGACCGTGTTTGGGGAGCGTCTCGTGACGCGCTTCCTCTTCGAGAGTGACTTCAGCGACGACCCTCACCTGCCGTCGCCACTGCAGCTGCGGGGGAGGATCCTCCTCAAGAACAAGAAGCTCAAAGCACACCAGGCGCCGGTGGACATCCTCAAACAGAAGGTGGAGAAGAAAGAAAAACATCTTGTCAACACACATATATATATAAATATGTAGATGTGTGCATAATTTACATTTCATCTACGACCTTTTGAATGACCTTCCAGGTTGCATTAGTACATTCAATATTTAACGCCATTCATCGGAGTGCTGTCACACATAAATAATAGATGCTAATGTGCCCATCACACCTTTTTCACTCAGTTTACCTATCACACATAATCTCCTGGAGTCTACACACACTGTAGATGTTCTACAGATAAGAGCATGTATGTTGGCAGGTAATGGGTAGATACAGATCAAACTGAGATACAGCACATATACATTTTTGTTCCTATCACGCACAGCTTTTAACATGTGTTTACTCTCAATCTGTCTTTTTTTTTTTTTTATTTTAACAATATTTTAATCCTTTCACAGGCTCACCAGTTGGCCCACATGCAGGCCCAGGCTAGCAACGGGTCCCCTGGGGTCACCTCACCTGGCAACCACACCAACGAGGAAGAGGAGGAGGAAGAGGATGAGTACGACTACGACTATGAGTCTCTGTCAGATGGTAAGGAGGACAGAAGTGGCGTTCGTTGACTCTTGACTAACACAAAAACTAGACTGTACTTGAAAACACACAAGATTTCTTTAAATTCTGTAAAATCCTTGAATCAGTTTCTGTCCACATCTTTATTCTGTCTTTTATTTTTTTAATTAACACTTGAGTCTCTCTTTGCATTTGTTTTTCTCACTCTCTTCCCCTTTCCGATTTCATTTTGCCTGTTTTCCACTCAGCTGATGTCCTCACAGCCTCTACTGCCTCGTATGGCCTGGAAGGTAAATGCACGGCTCTGATGTGCCTCTCTCTACGTCCTTGTGTTTGCCTCTAATTTTATTTTGCGGTGGTGGCTTGTGGTCTTTCACGGATGCATTTTGTTAGATATGCATCAGATATGTATTCTTTGTTAGTGCCTTAAAATGGCTTTTATCTTTTTTTAAATGCTACATTCACATAGTGACCCTGAAATTGAGCTTTAAGGTGACATGACGGTCGCCCACCACTGCAGAATAATCACAGAGGGAACACTTGTGTGCACTGGTGATCGGCGCTGTCGCTGCAGACTGATTCCTGCTCTTGCCTGCATACTGTAAAATCTGCAAGCTTTCTGCTGTTTGTGTACGTCGGGTTGTGCTCCCATGCACCGTAGCTCCGTACTGTGCATGGCGAGCGGCGCTTTCCCATTCATTTGAGATACAATGAATGCTCTGACACTGAGGGCCTGACCTGTCGACCTGCGTTTTACAAGGCCTCATCACCTCCCTCGACACTGTTGCTAATAAAATAAGGTCAACCACGTGTATTCTTGAGCACAAAAGTTAAGACTCCGCCACTTTTGTATTCGCTTTGATTCATAATGGTTTCCGAAACCGCGATATGGTGCCATCAGAGTGTACTGATGACTACTGAATTGCTAACAATGGGTGTTTGTTATGATGTGCGCTTGTTTTATCACCATTAATGATAATGGTAATGGTAATAATACACCAAGCGCCTTTAACTCTCAGCTTGCTACGGAACTAATGAAAGTGAGCTAGTTAATATAAAATTTTGTGTTTAATAGTGATCTGAGCTTGTGTTGTCTGTGTTTGAGCGGCTTGTTTGGTAGAGTATGTCCTGCCTTAGGACGTGAGCTGTGGTATGTCAAAAACAACCTTCAGGAGGAACTCTTTAGAAAACCGTGACTGACATCAAACTTAAATATGTGTGCGCGGGTAGGATAAAAAATTATTGATTTAAGTCGGCATTTTAACGGTTCACCATCTGCGTGATTTCTCTTTCTCCCAGAGACGCATCACCTCCCTTCCTCCTCCCCTGCGTACGGTATTTGTCTGTGACC
Organism: Terapon puta; assembly: GCA_028564955.1. Taxonomy (NCBI): domain Eukaryota; kingdom Metazoa; phylum Chordata; class Actinopteri; order Centrarchiformes; family Terapontidae; genus Terapon; species Terapon puta. The sequence continues at coordinate 8,706,157 of JAOXYL010000030.1, forward strand.
TCGCCAGTGGCTGGGCAGGCTCATCAGGGAAGCAAAACAAAGCCATCTGGTTTCTCAGGCCCTGCGCTGCCCCCGCACTAAACAACAGACCAGGGGGAAACTACCCTCGCCCTGGTCCCAGTCCCGGTCCCAGCACTGCTCTCTCTTAATCCCTGCCCTCTCCTTGTCCCCCCCATCAGAAGAACTTACCGGTCACAGACCTTTCAAAATGTGTTTCTTTGCTCTAACAGTGATTCCATGTTGATAGTAACCCCCCCTTTTTCAGTAAAACATTAACCTATGAGACAGCTATCCAGACATGAAATGAACTACACTTCACCCCTTCGTACTCGACATCAACACTAAATCCAACCGCCTGAGCCAACTTACCACCGTGTCTCGATTGAACAGTAGCTTGCCTCCGAGTCGGGTCACTTCTCTGGCTTCAGTCTACAGGATGCCACTCGGCGTCGACTCTGTTTTCCCGACCGTTTTCAAAATGAAGAGATTCTGCCTGTCAGGAATTAAACTAGTTTTCCGTGACGAAAAGCTTCTGCGTTTCCGAGGTGGTGCGTGTCTCTGTGTGTTTCTCGGGCCGCGGTGAACGTGTAGGAGGAATGGGAGCAGAGGGAAGAACGCCCTGCTGTCGGCTCTGTTTGCAGTCAAAAAAGTTGATTCAGTCAAAAATATAGATAAATACATTTTCTCTTAATATACAATAGTTACTCCATAACTGTCCCCATCTTCAGCCCTCTGAAAGGCATAACTAATGTCTGAGAGTAATGCAGAACTGCTGTAGAATATTCAAATTCTCTGTGTAGATCTTAAACACAAACAAACATACTAAACGTGTTTGGGATCCCATTTGTCACAACGCTATCCCGATCATCTGACTATGAAAGTCACCAGAAGCATCCTACGGAGTCATTGATAATATAAAATGAAGCGCAAACAGTACCTGACGTACCTTTTAAGATGCTGTTAATCCCAATGGCCTCTCAGTGGCCCTATTGGGGTGACAAGTTAAAAACCCAGTTTGTTTTTACAAGAAGTAAGATTCCCAGCAGCTAAATTTACTTCTTCAGATATATGTCTCGCTGGTGATTTAACATACCGTATATCAAGACCAACTGTCACACCAGCTCCTACGCGTTTCAGATCCTGGCTGGACCCACGTTAGGTCAATTTTAGCCACAACTGTCCTGGATCAGATGTTATTTTACTGTACATAGACAGATTCTAGCCTGGGGATAGTGTGCGGGAAGTATATTTATTAGGAATAAGTCTTCAAAGAGAAATTATGTTTGGGGGTGTGCTTGCCACATGTCGTGCTCAGCTGTGGCTTTCCTGAGCGCCGTGGCGCTACATCGGCGTCCGCCGCTTGATTCACTCGTGCTCCGTCGGACGCTGTTCTGCTTCCCCATTAACGCCCGTGAGCCACTGTAACTCTCCGCGTCGTCTTAACAGATAACATCCTGGACGACAAGCCAGAGGGGAAGAGCCCGGCGGACAAAGAGGAGCAACCCGTCGACGAAATCCCGAAGAGGATGAAGAAATCCGACAGCACCACGCAGAGCAAAGGAAAGGTAGAGGAGATGCACTTAACCACTTCACTGCTAAAAGGTGTCAGTTTGGCCTCAAGTCAGTGATAATAAGGCCCCCTTTTTTTGGTTTTTCTTACTTTACTGGCTGTTTTTCTGGCAGATTACATCAAAGATAATCGTGCTGAGGTCAACAGAAGCGGGTTGAAAAAGCAAATAAACGTTTAAAGTCAGCACTTCTGCTACTTCTGCTTGTGTGTCTGTGAAGTTGAGCACCTGCTCCGGCAGCACATCACTGTCTCTTCCAGTAAAACCATGTTTCCCCCTCTCCTGCGCCTGCCTTCGCACGTAGGTGTTCGACATGGAGCTGGGCGAGGAGTTTTACCTTCCTCAGAACAAGAAGGAGAGCCGACAGATTGCCCAGGAGCTGTCCGACCTCGTCATCTACTGCCAGGCTGTGAAGTTCCCCGGTAGGGAATATTTTATGAATATTCGATCTCTCAGTCTCTTTGTCACACGCGGGTTCTCTCCCTGTCTCTCTTTTCTCTGCTGCGTTCATTTGAACTTTCACTTGTTACTGTGTCTTCTCCCTCTCGCCCACACGGATTCTCGCGCGGTGATTTACACCCCGCCGAGGCTCTTCCTTCCTCTCCTCCGTTTACTTCTGACACGCCATCATTTTCACCGCGCTCCTCTTCCTCTGTCTCGTCTAATCCACTCCCGAGCTGTGTTTAAGAGGTCAACCCTTTCCCCCGTGTTTTCTGATTTTTTTTTTTTTTTTCATCGCGAGACATTTAATATCCCAGTGTTAGACTCCGTTCCTCTCCCACACAGGACACCCACTAAGATGATGAATCCTCGTCTCCCCTTGGGATAGATATGGTTACTGTTGTCAGTCCCAGAGCAGCACAACAGCAGCAGAGTTGATACATACTGTACATAAAGGGAATGTTTTTCGGGATGTCCTAGTATAGTTAATGCCACAAGCCCCATCCTCAATCCCATTTTTTCCAGTCTTTCCATATTAGAAAATGAGAATAAGAGTTTGATTTTAAGTACTGTCCTCAACAGTTGTTGACATGTTTGACTTTGCACTCCGTGCCCTCAAAAGTTTTCCTTTCTCCTCTTTATTGGGATCCGTCTTCATTCCTCGCCACATTTTATCTGAGTTATTTCTTTTTGTCCCTTAACTATCAGACCTCTTATCTGTGCTTTCCTCCCTCTAAGCATCCTCTTCTCCGCTCGCGTCCTCTTTTCTTTGCGTGACATTTGGCCTTATAAACCTGACTGCGTTTCCACTGGTATTTTATTTGTTTACTGTTTCCAGGGACCCAAAGATCTGAGAAAGGGAAGACGGGGCATGTTGCCCAGTTCAGACGAACGGCAGACTGGTTGCTGCCGTCCGCTATCTGTTGTGATGGCAGACGGGCACGCTGCTATGGAAAAGTTGTCTGTTTGAATCGCATTTGAACCGGCTTGAGAAACTCATCATTCAGGAAATTCTTTTTTTTGGAAAGGAGAGCAGATTTGACGCCAGATGAGAAATAATTCAACATTATTTAAATGCATTAATAAAATCATTCTTTTTAAAGATGGAAGTTTCAGTTTGATAAAGACTTTTTCATGAAAAATCATAATTATCAATGCTCTTAGTTTGAAACATCTGCCTTCATTAAAACAAATGTGCTTCAAGTGTTGCCCTGAAGGGAGAGGGCCGACTTCCTCATTGTGACAGAAAGCGACGACGTTTAGAGAAAATGAATTTCTGGCCTTTCCAGAAACCAATTGAGGGGAGGTGGTGACATCATGAGTGCGGCGTCTCCAGTCTGTCTGTTCTGCATTATTGACCACTTTCCTCTGTCTGCGTCTTTCGTGTGGGAACACGCAGGCTTGTCCACGCTGTCTCCGGCCGGCTCCGGCAGAGGGAAGGACCGCGGGAAGAGCAGGAAGTCCATATTTGGCACAGCTCCGGCTCGCGGCAGCGCAACGGGGGAGGTCACGACCCAGAGCCGCACCCCTGGGAAAGGTACGCAGGGCCTCTGGGAGTCATTGTCAGTGTGGTTGAAAGAAAGTCGTATTAATATATGTTATTTATATCATATATATTTTTGTTCAATTTCTATGTGTTTTAGAGATATGAAAATGATAGTGATAGAGGAAGAGTGGGTGGATGTGTGTTTGAATGTGTGCATACACGGCGAAGAAAAGCCACACAGAACTCCCACCTAAACACTGTAATCCATCAAAGTAGATTCAAATATGTCAATTTAAATCTAACTGCAAGTAAATATGCAGAATTTGATTGGATAAGCAGCTAAACACTCACCATAGTGTAACATAACAAAACATCATCTTCAGAAAAAACTACAGAGAAAATGTCTCTCGCTCTCTTCTCCCTCTAGGCGGTGCCGAGCGGCTGAGCTGGGAAGAGCAGCAGACGTCTCCCGTCCTCAACCCCCCCACCTCCCTCAGCGCCATCATCCGCACGCCCAAGTGCTACCACATCTCCTCCGTCAACGAGAACGCCGCCAAGCGCCTGTGCCGGCGCTACTCCCAGAAGCTGATCCAGCACACGGCGAGCCAGCTGCTCCGGACGTACCCGGCGGCCACCAGGATCGACTCCACCAACCCCAACCCCCTGCTGTTCTGGCTGCACGGCATTCAGCTGGTGGCGCTCAACTATCAGACTGACGGTGAGGACGGTGTGGAGAGATGCCGATTCCATGTTTGCCATTTGAATGAAATATCACTTACACCAGTCACAGTCGTTTCACAACTTTGCAAAGCCCTGAAATTAGCTGAAAGGCTCCGATTGTAGATGAGCCAACGCAGCCCATTTTCCACAGAGACAAAAAGGATGGAGGAGTCTGCCTGCGTTATGTTTTTGACAGACAAAATGCTCTTTTTGAGGGATTGTTGATCCCAAGGCGCTGCACTGCTTGTTTGTCTCTCCCTTTTTGTTTTCCACAAATTTCTTCTTAATCCTCTCTCTGCCTTCCCATCTTTCTTTTCTCTTATTCCTTTTTCTCTCTTCCGCTTTCTTGCTGTTTTACTGTTACTTCATTATTTTTTTAACCTTTTTCCTTTGTCTCCAAGTTCACTTCTTCCGATTGAGTTTTTTTTCTTCAGTTATATTTATGTGTTTCCTCCTCTGTCTTTCTTTCCTTCCTTTTCTTCTGCTTTATCCCGTATTTTCTCTATCTCTGCTTCTCAAAGACCTTTTTTTCTTTTCATTTGGGATCAAAGTTTACAAAAGATCATCACCCAGTTACACTTAAGTTTTGTTTATAGGACTCTCTCGCAGTCTGGTTGACCTAATTCAGAAAGAACAACTGCATAAAAAATGAAATCTGCACAGTTTTGTCTTTAATGTCTCGTCTTTTGTGCATACCCTCATGGAGTAGTTGAGACTTTTTGTCAGAGCGATATTTGTGCTTTAAAAAAGTGATTCTTGTTGATATCATCGACTTCATTCTTCTTTAACACTCTCTATTTCCTCCCGCAGACCTCCCCATGCAGTTGAACGCAGCACTGTTTGAGGCCAACGGCGGCTGTGGCTACGTCCTGAAGCCGGCCGTGCTGTGGGACCGCGGCTGTCCGCTCTATCAGCAGTTCTGTCCGATGGAGAGAGATGTGGAGAAGATGAGCCCCGCCGTCTACTCCCTCACCGTGAGTTATGATGATGACACCTGGAGCTGGAGGGAAGATCAGTCAGGGAGACTGCTTCATCCTTATTAGTTTGCTCTCCCACACTTTTCATCCTCTCGCCTATAACTTCCTGCCCGTTTGCATATTTTCCTGCTTACTTGCTGTCATTCTGTCAGTTTCGATTTAAACAGCACGTTCATCTTTCCAGGTAAAATGATATTGATCTGGACTTTTATAAGGTTAGATGCTGCCCTATAAAAACGTCTCATTTTTGAAAGATTGTAGATTGCTTTCACGATATGATTTCTGAAGAATCCAGTCATTGAAATCTTCCTTGCCCAGTTTTCTATCCTGTTTAACCTACCTGCACTGACTGCACAGACATTATGACTACATGCTCAAACACACACTCCCAAGCACTCATATTAGGTCCATTAAGGTGTGTTTGGACAGTTTTATAGTGACGTGATCAGTGTGTGTTTTCATTATTTGACAGTCATGAAGACCACCCAGTTGGTGGAAGTTAAGCTGGGAAGGGGAGCAACAGAATCTTGTTAATAACTTTGAAAGGTTGATAAAGTTGCCCTTTTATTATGATTTCATTTATGTGAACTGAACACTGGACATTTATGGACCACATGTGAGGTTCAGATTATCTGATATAAAGACAGAGGCCCCATTGAGACCCGGCATTAACAAATTTGGTCTTTGGTGAACCGATCGCAAGACAGCTCACCTACATGCGTCTCAAGTTAACCCCTCGCGATTTGATCTCGCTTTCCTGCTCTGTATGCAAATTAAAGTTGCTGTATCGTCATCATTTCTCTTTCTAAAGACCGTATGTGTTGTTTTTTTAGCTGGCAGGGGATGAGGTGTGAGATGAGAACTAAACTGTTCATACTTGGTTTCTGGAAGCATGCACTTCCCCTGCCGAGTGTGCTGGAGCTGTAGAAGAAATCAGAACAGTGCAGACAGGGTCTATTTCTTGGCGCGCTCCAGGCGAAACAAATCGCCCAGAATGTTTGACACCCTCTTGATATATCTGTGCAGGCTTTTTGGACTTAGATATGATCAGCCAGGCTTGAGCAGAGCCGCTGAGACAGATCTAACCAGCAGTGTAAACACAGGGATGATCTCACACTCATAAAAGAGCACAGAGTCTGTATTGGCAGGTCAGAGGGACGCACTGACTCATATGTCTTCTTGTGTTTTTTTTTTTTTCTCCCTCTCAGATCGTCTCCGGTCAGAACGTGTGTCCCGGTAACAGCGCCGGCAGTCCCTGCCTGGAGGTGGACGTCCTGGGCATGCCCGTCGACAGCTGCCACTTCCGCACCAAACCCATCCACCGCAACACCCTCAACCCCATGTGGAGCGAGCACTTCCAGTTCACCGTGCATTTCGAGGAGATGTGCTTCCTGCGCTTCGCCGTGGTGGAGAACAACAGCTCGCAGACCACCGCCCAGAGGACTCTGCCTCTAAAGGCCCTCAAGCCAGGTAACCAACAGCAACAGCTTCAGTAAACATGGTTCAACATTTCCATAAGGCTTTAAGAGATGATAGAAAATGAACACTGAGGTCTGTTTTTCTTAATGCTCCAAATGTCACCAGTGTCCTGTAACATCCACTCATGTGCAGTGAAAATATCCTCTTTTGTTGTGTGTGTTTCAGGTTACAGACACGTCCAGTTGAGGACGCAACACAACGAAGCTCTGGAAGTTTCCAGCCTGTTTATCTTCAGCCGCAGAACTGAGGAAGGTCCCACAGGGGGCGCCACTCCCTCAACCCTGGTAAGGCTTGGATACTGCACTCACTGTACTAAAAAAAAAAAAATTAGACCTGGCACCAGCTTTTGTAAAACTTAAAATACCATCGATGGAAATGCAAAAAAAACGTAGTTCTTAGTACTTCTACTTTTTGCTACTTTATACTAATATTGTACTTTATACTCAAGTAAATGTCTAAGATGTCTAAGGAAAGAGAGGCTGCATAACAAAGCAAGAATGTCATGACAGTCTGTTTTATAGTAACCCCCTGCTGTCCACACAGCTGTTCAATTCAGAGGAGAAATGTGCGTCTCAGCAGCACAGGGTGACGGTCTACGGAGCTCCCGGGCCCGAGCCCTTCGCCGTGTTCTGCGTCACGGAGCAGACGACCGCCAAACAGCTGCTGGATATGGTCAGTGCTTTATCTTTTTTTTTTCTTTTCCTCTATACTTTGTAAATTCTTTGAACTTGTCATGTAAAATGTCTCCTCCCACTCTCCACTCCACGCAGGTTGTCGCGTCTGCGGGTAACCCGTCAGAGTACTTCCTGTGTGAGGAGAAGGTCCCTCTGCTGAAGGAGCGCAGCGAGGTGAAGCGCTGCGCTCAGAACCGACCACTTGCTCCCGAGGAGGAGGTGGTGCGGCTGGTGTCTGGCTGGAGCGCCGACGAGGGTTACGTGGGGAGGATCTGCCTCAAAACCAGAGAGGAGGTACGCACAGGAACAAAAACACCTATAAGTAGATAATTAGGTATAAAAAATTTAAATGATTATATGAGTTTATTTATTATTGCATTATATAGATTTTACTCTAACTAATTTTTTCAATTTACCCAGCTATCATCACATAGAGCATCTAATATGCACCTGTGACCTATCATGTAGACTGTGTCTCCCTCTTGTGGCTGCCTTGTATAACTCACATAAACCTCACCAAGACGCTGCTATACAAACACATATCTGGTGATGTGATTCTGTTTCTTATGTTTGACCCTTTCTTTTTGGTTTTATTTTGTCAGAATTTAAATGAGAAAAACGCGGTGCTGGAGGGAGAGGAAGAGGTGACTGTGGGAGGTAGAGACGGAGCGGGAGGTGGAGGAGGAGGAGGAGGAGCAGCAGAGGATGACATGTTCTTCGTCCAGGTCCATGAAGTTTCACCGGAACAGCCGCACACTGTGATCAAGGCCCCGCGATACAGCACTGCTCAGGACATCATACAGCAGGTGAGCAGAGCGGAGGAAAATGGACGCTTACACTCCCCCACCCCTGAAAGAGGCTCAATTCATTTCTCACACACTTTCTCTGTCCCGGCCAGACCTTGTCAAAGGCCAAGTATTCCTACAGCATCCTATGTAATCCCAATCCATGTGACTACGTCCTGATGGAGGAAGTGACCAAGGACGCCGGCTCGAAGAAGTCGTCCGCCGCCAAGCCCCTGCAGCGGGTGCTGCTGGATCACGAGTGCGTCTATCAGGCTCAGAGCCGCTGGCGGGGCGCGGGAAAGTTCATTCTAAAACTCAAGGAGCAGGTAGCTGTAAATGCAGTAACTGCTTTGCGAACTTAAAGACTTTTTATATTTAATTTCGATGTTTTAATTTATATTTATGTGCGTTTTGGTGTTGCTTGGCGCATGTTTCTATACTTTCTTTTTACTCATGTCACTGTCACCTCAGCTATTTTAACTGTGTACATGCTTGCAAAAAGTCTGATTGTCTGTCTCTCTAACATGCCGCTCCTTCACATCTCCATTAATCCATTATGTTGTGTGCTCGCTGATGTATGTTAACACCTGCATGATTATAACACCGCTTTTTAAACTGCCGCTGCTTCCCTTGTGTGTAGCTTTTGTTGTGTGATTTACTGTGCCATGTTAATGTTTTCGTCTGCCCGTCTTGTTCTAAAGTTTTTTACATGTTGTGCATCTGTCAGTATTTATTTTATTTATGGGTCGTCCTTTTTACACTCGAGGCCTTTTGTGCTGACACGCTTGTAAAAATAATGTGTACAAATGAGCTGCCTCGCTGAATAAAGATTCAATGAATTTACAAATCCTGTTATGTTTTTTTTTTTTCTTTTTAAATAATCAAGACAGGACGAGGTGGTTAAAGAACAGCACCATACAGGGTGGAAAAACAGGAAAACAACATTTTAATGTCTGAGGACCAAAAAATTAAGCGAAAGTATAAAATTTCCTTTTTACCATTTCAGTAACACAGATCTCTCTCCGTTTCCAGGTGGTTAGGGAAGACAAAAAGAAAGTCATTTCTTTCGCCAGCGAGCTGAAGAAGCTGACCAGCCGCAGCCGCAGCATGACGACCGGCGGCAGTGGAGTGGACGGTCCCGCCCAGAGTAAGGATGATAGAGCTGCATGCTGTGTGGCTCTGACAGAGCTCCAGGAGTGAGGCTCACACTCTGCCTGCTGTCTGTGCATGGAAAGGCAACAGAGGTACCGTACGTTGTGTCTAACTTCTAACGTTACAAAAGGAGCAGACCGATAGACACAATGCATATCTCCGTACTAACTGTGTGAGAGTTGATGTAGAATATAATTTTAGGTGTAATGTAATACACCTAGAACTGAGTAGGAGTAGTAGTGGGGTTAAATTTACAGCATGAAACACAAAAGGGGGGCGTTTTTTCTTTCTTAGTCCAAAATGTAGTGTCTTATATAGTGTTACAATTTTGTTTGGACCTCTTGATTCAGATTCAGTTCCTTTAACATTACACCTTCATTTCTCGAAACACTAAACTTTATTTTCCAAATGACTGTTTTTGTGTTTTTGTCAAGGAGTGACGCTAAATCTCTGTTGGATCTGAAACAGGAGAGGGAGGCAATTTAACAAGACAATTCAGGGGATGATATGCTAAAGATAAAGACGTAATATAAACACAGTGTGTGTCGGAGGCTGACAGATTCTCCTTATTAGCCCGAAACCCGGTGTGACTTGTGTTTGCGCAGTTTTATACCCACCTCATGTTATCCATCACTTTACCTCCAGCATCATCTCATTATAATGTTACTAAACGCTGCATGGCGCCTTTAAAGCAATCTGCCATCCTTTACAGGGTACCTGTCTGCAGCTGCGGGTCTGAAGGCGTGGGTGGCAGAGGGCAGGGTGGGGGCAGGGCGGTTCCTACAGACCTCCTCCTCCTCTTCCTCCTCTTCCTTTAGGGGGCAACTCCAAACTGTCAACCTGCCCACCTCCTCTCTGACCCCCCAAGCCTGGAAGCTTCACCTCCTCAGGAACTGGAAGATCCACAAATGATCCAGAGAGAGAGAGAACGAGTGAGCAAGAGCGACAAAGACTTTGGGTCGACCACTTGGAAACTTGCAGGATTCTCCTTTCCGAGAGAGGCGAGGCGTTTGAGGACTCGCTCCGCTCTCGAGCGCTGGAAGGGAGCCGGATCCCGCCTTGCATTGATTGGGCAAGCGAAGGACGCGATTCGATCCGGCCCCACCTCCCCCGTTGATGGGTCAGGAGAGAGATGTTCAGCCCCTTTTTGCTTGGTTTGAGTGACGGAGTTTCAGCCAGTCATCTAGTTTTGACTGGAAAAACCCCCCACCCAGTGTCACTTTAGAGCAGTGACGATCATTTCGGGCGAGCGGCTCCGGCTTGGTTCTCGGTTTTCATTGGTTGTTGGGGCGGCTCCACAGAGAGCCCAGAGGACCGGGAACAGCTGCTGTCATTGAAGTCATCGGGTGTGCGTTCAGGAACACACACACACACACACACAAAAAAATCAGAAAAGTATTCCTTTTCTTACCAATAATTGGGAAGAATTTGTCAAAGGAGCACTTCCCTGAGTCACATTCAAACAACTAAGACTTTGATTTTAGGTCTCCTAGAAATCGCACCTAAAAACAAGTAGGAAAAAACGGCCTCTGCACTGAATGAGTTAGCGAGGTCGAGGTCAGCTACGGCTCTGCATGTCGTGGCACAGGCTACACACCAAGTATATAGTGTATTTTCTTTTTAAAAAGTAAGTTTATAATCTACTCCCCTTTTCATACACAGAAAGCGCACAGCAGATGGAGGGAGGTCTGCTCGGAGAAAAAAAACAAAAAGGAAGGAGAGATGTCGGAGAGTAGCCGAGGCGGCTCTTTTGGCTGAGGGCATTGTGAAGGAGGCTGACAAGCTGGCTTGTTTGGTTCTTTTCTTACTGTTCCACTTTCACAGTACTGTAAGGGCACATTTATTTTTTGGCCGTCGAAGCCGGATCCAGATGTTGTGTAATGGAAGTCACCTGTCGGACACTACTGTCGCCGCCCTAAAGGTGACGATACACGGACGGCATTTTAAGGCAGCGCGGGGGGTGGCTTCTGATCGTAGCGTTGGTCAAGTCGCCCATCTACGTCGCCTTAAAATGTCGCAAGGCTGCCTTTGAACTAATTCATTTTTTAAGCTGTATCTCTGAGAATGACCCGTGACTGTTTTTTTGCACGGTGGTTTTAGTTCTGTCATCACTGAATATCTCATCTTCAAAGCCAAACAAATCAAAAAACTTTCAATAAGTTTGAACTTTTATATATTAAAGTTAAGTGACAAACGCAAATGGCCATACAAATTATTTTAATTACTATTTAATTACTATTTTAATTTAAAACTCTGACCAGACTAAATTCCAGGTTTTAGTATTTGAGGATTTTTGGGAAACTGAGCTCAGCTCTTAGCCACCATTTAATTTGTCTAACAAACTATTTTTGACTGATTTTAAACCACAGCGTGGCTTTATGCAGACAAAACTAAAGATATTTCCTTTATCTAATTACACAGTGATGATTTCAGCGTGAAGATCCTTTGGGGAAAAAAAAAAGTTTTCTTCTTCTTCAAACAGCATTTTGCACATTTGTTTTTTCTTCTTTTGCTGTCATCTTCAGTGTTTCTTTGTTACTGTCCGATAAACGACAGACAGACTTGATCGTCGCGAGATGATGGAAAAAGATCCTTTTGAAAATAATTATTATGATTGTCATATTTATTGCTTTTAACTTCAGCCCAGTTGCAAATTGAGTTTTTAGGACGACCTCTTTGTCATGTGGAAATGGTATCGTAGTCCGAGCCCAAACTTGGAAATTCCCCACAGAGAAATATTCTGAATAGCATTTCACTTTAGCATATTGACCCTTATTTACGCAGTGTCTTTATAGATTTCTAGTACTGACTGTAGAATTAAGGCTTTTCTTTATTTCTACTTGCTGTTCATTTCAATTTTCTCTCATAATTGACTAAAACTTGATTTATTTGGGGCCACTTTCCCCCGTTTTTTCTTTTTTGATGTGTAAGATTTCCATTATTTTTTTCAAATTTTGTAGAGTTTAGACTCTTTTCTCTCTTTAGAGTGTAGTTCAGTTTTATTTGGCATTTCAGTTATTAATACGGCTGATCCTGATGATTTTTACATCAACAGCTAAATGTTTGTCGGTTGGTTTTGATGAAATTAAGACGTGTAGTGAAACCCCGACAACACAAAATCAAAACTGCACTGTTTATTTATAGAGACTAAAGTGAACTTTATTTCCTACGTCAAATCTAAAGAAAGACGGTTTTGTGAGTCGTTTCATGAAAAGTGTTTTGAAACCAATTTACAAAGACGTAAATTTTCCCATTTTTGAGCCACGGTCTAACTTTCTAAAATGTGCAAACTGTGAACACTTCTAGTTGAGACACAAGCACAGACCCCAAGTATATTATTACTTAAACAATGAGTTTTACTTTAAAGGTGATGTGACAGGTGAATCCACGCTCCACAAAAAGAAAAAAAAGGACAGATTTATCCACTTTACTCTCATTTTTCTTTAAGTAAAACTTTGCTCAGTGCCAAGTGATGACGTTTGAATTTTAGTGCAATAATGAAGTTCTGTCGCTTCAACTCTCTATGTGTTTAAATTTGTCAAAACTGACATTATTCACACTTAAAGATTATTTTTTCCTCTTTTTTTTTCAGTAGAAGAACCTCTAGCGGTGGTGAAGATAGATTAGATTGCGATCCCAGAATCCACAACTCCAGTGTCAGTGATATTTATGCCGATAGGTTTGGTCATTGTCATCCATTCCGGCTTTTGTTGCTGTAATTTAAACGCATCGCAAGCTATTGGCAACGCACGGCCGGCGCGTCGGACAAAAGTGGTATCAGCCGACGTGACGTGACGCCCCGTGCTGACTGCAAACAGAAAGGGACGTTTTTCTCTTCGGTTGCAAATCAGCGCGAGCTTCATCACCTCTCGTCAGGCAGAGCTGGGTTACTCGTTTTCCTTCTTTCTAACCTGTAGACCTCATTTCTGAATGTAACATTTCTTAACGTGTTGAATCTGAGACAAATGTCTGATGTTATTTATTTTAATGTGAAGCCCTGGTTGGCAAATGATCTGTTGTTGTTGTTTATGTATCATTTCCTGTAAGTAGTTTTATGTGTTTTTTTTTTTTTTTATTTATTTCAGTATGTGAGAGGATAAGCTCTCTACTGCCTGAATTTTGCTCAAACCTATTTAGATACGTAAAGAGATATTTTACTTTATGTGTAAAATATAGTATTCATATTTCTGGCATGTTATACAGCAGCATCTTTTTAATTCCTTCTTTCATTTGTGAGTCTCCCGAAATGAGGATGAGAGCTGACAGTTTGAGACTCTGTCGAATCCTGTTTTGGTTGAATCTGTTGTGTCCACCGAACACGTCGTTCCACGCTCGTGGGCCCCGTTTCATCCGCAGCACGCTGTTGTTTCCGTAAGATGTGCAGTATACCCTTTAGCATCCACTGTCCGCACTATGATGTGGCTGTCAAGTGAGCATTTTGTCTATTTACTTGAATTATTTTTAAGTGGATGAGCGTCGGTGAACTGACATATACCAGGATCACAATAAAAATATAAAACCCAAAAAACCCGAAACAATGTTGAGTTTGATGTTTGCGTGTGTCTCTTATTTTCTCTTGCTTCGTTTTCCTTCTTTTGGTCTAATTTAGCTGTATTTAAACATGGGTTGAAAGTTTTTTTGTATTACTTTCAAATAGGTTCTACACCTGTTGTCTTTTTTTTTTTTTCAAATCACCGGTGCAAAACTCAACTTTCAGTATTTGTGTTTTTTGGTGTTAAGTCCACGTCTGTTTTTTTCTTAGGGTATATTCTGACGTGTGGGAAAAGAACAGGTGTAAATGATAAAATTCGAAACGGTTGAGTTTCCTCTCAACATAATCCCAGCCATTTATTAAATCATTTGCGCCTGTGTCATAGATTAATGAGCTGACTTCGGTCTCCCTTCTTCCCCCCAATAAAGCACGGTGGACTCAGGAATCAGTGACATAATCAGCTCATTTAGTTGAATCAATAACAGCGGCTCAGACGTGCCCTTCCTTCCAGAACCTGTTTAAAATATTACTCCCCGGCACAGTCCGCTAATTCTGGGTAATAAGGAGCGCGCCGTTTCAAATATCACCGCCGGTGTGGCACCCTCTGTTGAGTTCCTTAATGCTAAATTATGCAGTCATCAAATTAAATGTGAGAGTTTTAAAACCTGGCAATTCTGCAGCTTAATGGTCCGGCTTCTTTCAGACTTCAAATAAAACAATTCACTGTAATGTGGCTCACAATTAAAAAGTTTCTCCCACCTCCACTGCGATGAACCCTGACAAGGGAGAAGGATCCATGTGCTCTGTTAATTGGATCTCTCGGGGATCCAGCGGGGTGAGGGGGATTTAAAGCAACCTCTTCAGGCTGAGCTGTAGCTTCTTAGCAGCTGCTCTTTTTTTTTTTTTTTTTTTTTAAAGCCAAAGAGGAAAATACATGGAAAACTTCAGAGTATATCACAGCCTACGATCGAGTTAAAGCTTTTATTTCTCTTCCACAACTAAAGTGTATTTAATGTCTTACTTATCTAACGGGAATTCGTAGTTTCAAGCACATATATTTGATCTTATCCTAAAAATACCTTTTTAGACTGAGTTAGAGCATCAAGATTTTCAGAATTCAGACTCACTGCACTTTACATAAACATAAGATTTTCAAGCTCAAGTTCCAAATAAAGCTACAGCTTCTTTATTGTGTGATGCACCATTGCTATATATGTTTTATGCAAGAGAGGAAATAATGTGATGATATATTTGGTGGATATATTAAATAAATTCT
>JAOXYL010000030.1:8770759-8787962 GCA_028564955.1 Terapon puta
ACACACACATAGATAAAGGCCCAGCTTCCAGTAGAGTAGATATCCACATGCTTGACTGCAGCATGGCTGTATAATGCTTCCTCTAACACTGAGGAGATATCAGTTCTCACCATTTTACAGTGGAAACAAATAAATTGGTGTAGCTAACGTCTAAAAATAAATGTCTTCATCTTTGTTTCCAGTATTCTAAAAGCTCAATATTTGAATGGGAATTAGCAAACAGGATGAGAGTGTATCCCACTGGTGTGCTTATGTTTTCCTGCTTAGCCTTCCCTCTTTATCTAATTGGGGTGTAACCACAGTTAACCGGACCCGAAGGAATCCTAATGAGGGACAAACTTAAATATCAAGACATTGAAAATTTGTGCTTTCTCTTTCTCGTTTAGCCAGGAAATTGTCACCGATACTGGATTTCCCTTCTTAATATTCATACAGTAACTCGCACGTCCTGCTTGGGTACATATGTAATCCTTTCACTGCGGGAAGCCAACAACAGGTGACTTTGTCGGAACATGTGGCGGTTAATTGCAATAGCACAATTGTTTTTTTAAAGAATCTATTAATCCCCTGGGAGAAATTGGACATTTTCGCTCATGAATTACACGCAGATATGAGAAACATGCACGCACAGGCACATGCACATGCACACACACACACACACATCGTAGGCATGCAACATGGTAGCAGCGTGGTCTTGGTCTTCGGTTCCCAAGCCAAGAACACATGGCCTGAGCTGCTACCCCCCCACCCCCTTTTTTTTTAACTGGAGTGAAGACTTGATCCCTTTTAGTTACAAATCTAAAAATATGCAAAGGAAATCAGGCAAACATTTTGGTCTCACTGAGTCTCCGTCCTTGTAAGAACGATACCTTTGACAGTGTTTATCTCGTGTCATAATTCAAAAACTGTACACAGCGTTGGACCGATTCATTTTGTCTGAGTTATTGGGAGCAAACGAGGTAGAATTAGTCCCCAGAGTGACATCTTCAGAGGACGCTGAATCCTTGTTGTGTTAATTAAAGCCCAATGAAAAGATGAAATTAGCATGGCCCACAGCCCCATTGAGGAGTGCAGCTGGGAAAAAGGCAGTTTTGAAACTAATAAGCTACTGCGGTACACTCCATTGCAGCGGATGGGGATTTATAGGAGTGCTCTGTGCAAAGACACCTTTATGTACACACATGCTACAAGCAAGCCAGAACAATCCGAGGGAGATGATCAAATACATTTTTAATGACTCGGTCCATGTGTTCTTGTCCCAATCCCTCAACCCCCTAAATACCAAAATCAAAAAAGTACAGCCAAACAGGGATGCATCCAATAAATCTTCTCAGTAATGATGTCTCTGTTGGATTGAAGCCCCGGAGCCGGTGTTTACAGTTTGAATAGATCAATTTGATTGATTGGGAATTACATTAAGTGATGCTGCATGCTGTATTTACATTATGATGAACAGCAGACCTTACTGCTACATAGTTATAGTTAATATATTGAATGAATTACTGTTTGATGGCACTTAATGGATTCCAGAGAGAGAACTTTTGACTACATTTCACTCAATCATAGATTTAAACAAAAATGTTATTATGTCTATAATGCAAGCGCAAAAATTAAAATTTAAATCTTTTGTGCTTAGGGTATAAGAAAGTTTTACCCAACTGCAGTAGGTGTCAAGACCTGATCACCACCGGCACACAATGCAGGAACAGTCTGCTGGCATATGTACATTATGGATTACTGACGACCTGTGAGTTAAACTGTGTGTGTGGGTGTGTGCGGGTATACGTACGCTGAACTGGAGGTTGGGCTCCTCATTCAGGTTCACTCTGGTTACCACATGTCCAGTCTTCTCTTCCACCTCAAATATGCTGGCAGAGTACGGATACGCCTCCTGGTTCACTTTATAGCGCACCAGGCCCGCTGGGGTCCCCTGTGAAGAGAACAAGAGCACTCAGGATGACAGATTTTGATGAATGTGGCATTAGGATGAAATATCTCCCGCACGCTTTCTGGAAGACTGCCACCACTGGAGGCAAAGTAGCATCAAACCAAAGGCACGGCGTAGTAATGACTGTGTAATGGCTGTTACTGTACTTGATATCCAAAGCGATGCATTTGGATGTAAATTTCAAACAGTGCACCCTTTTCCAAATATGCATAAAGCCATAAATGTGGTGCAACTTTAGGCACTGTTATGATTAACCTTTGCAGGGTTGCTGCTGATGGGCATCACTGTATATCATCCCACAGTTGTTGACAGTGTGACAACAACCTTATCAAAATTAACCAGTTAATTAAATTCCACCTCTCATTTCTCGCCTTTCTTTCTAAGGGATGAGAGAAGGTCCTTGTAGTGTACACTCTGACTGCTGTATCTTAACTGAGGCAATGAATGTGATACAGTCAAAAGCAATCGAATTATATTTAATTGCATATATTTAAGCAGACAGCCGTAACAAAGCTGCATTGGCAGTAAACACAAAGGTATCCAAGGTCACACTGCAAGACTTTTACCGCAACTCCGATAAAAAAAGAGTCAGCGCTCTTGTCTTAAAGTGTGTCTTAAAGTCTTAATCTACAGACGCTGCAGTCAAAACAATGCACATTTTTACAACATTATGTGAAAGGTAAACAGTCATCATTGTCATTTCTTCCGACCTAAGTTTTACAGGAGTGCTGCGGCTCCGAGCCGTACTTCAGAGCTGTCTGTTCCAATATAAGCTTTCATTAAATAACGGCTCATGGTGAGTCAGCAAAACGTCACCGTGACAAATTCTTATAAAGATTTGTACTTGAGAGGTAAATTCGGGGTCTGAAGGGTATAAATGACATTGGGACTCAAATACTGTACACATATATATCCAGAGCTGTAATGGTGATATTTAGTGCCTTGTTTGAGGAAGGGGAGACTTTAAAGAGTACGGCCTGGGCGGTGTAATGTTACCTTTTTGGCCCGAGAGAGTCTGGATGGATACTTACACCTCGAGTCTGACACAATTCAGCTGACGTAGGAAGACAGAGAGCACATTAGTCGAAGGAGCACGGGGATTTTAAAGAGGCTTATGGGGTAACATTGCCAGTGTAGAAGATGGTAGCGCGAAAATTAAGATCACGGCTTCTCCAGCAGTTATGCAAAGTAAAGATACTTTTGTGTGTGTTTTTTTTTTTTGTAAATATTTATTTGCTGATTTGTTGTACAGTAAAATAGCAAATTTCCCAGTTGGTTGTTTTCTGTTTCCAGTAAAGATGAGCTGTTTCAGACGAGTGTCAAAACAAAAGGCCGTGTGACTCAGCAAATCCACATGAGCTGTATTCAGGGCGCTCTCACACCGGGGGTGGGACTTTTACAACCTTTAAAACCTGGGGTTAAGTGCACCACACCACCTGATGACTCACAACAGCAATCTAAAGTGAGCTAACCTTCATTTCACAGCAAGTAGTATAAACCAGCCTATATTACAAAGATGTTTAGAGTGCAAAGCCCAATTGGGGTAACGCTAAGCACCATGCTGGGGTAGGAAAAAAAAGCCAAAACAAAACAACTCCACTGGAAAACACAGCGCAAACATATTAAAAACACACACACATAGGATATAAAAATCATTATCTTGCATCATTCCCGTACACAAGTGTGAGGAACAGGCTGTGAAAAACAGTTTGATTGAATGGCGGCAGCTGGAGATGCTCACCGCGGGGTCAGAGTCATTGGCCATCACCGTGGTTACGATGGTTCCCTTGACAGCATTGGGGGCGACCATGCCTCGGTACACTGCCTGGCTGAATACCGGGGAAAAGTCGTTCATGTCCTGGAGAGAGATGAGCGCACACACACACACACACGCACACACACACACACACACACACAGCAGTGTAAACATACAGCCACATCAAGCTGTTTTTGTTTTTCCAGTAAGCACCCCAAAGTTGACACGTTTAATACTAACTATGCGTGCGCTGATTTTGTAGCCGTGTTTTTTTTGTTGCATTTGCTCCCAATCTCCCTTAAATAGACATAAACTTTCATTTCCATGTTTTCTCTGCAGTCCCCGCAGTTATAACGCGCTGAACTGGAGTCATTCTTTATAAGAATTGGGAACATCTGGCCCCCGCAAAGGAGGAAATGCAACAGCTGTTTACAGTAACAAACACCTAATCCAGGTAACGTAACCCTCGAGCACATAACCAAATGCTAATGCAAACATTCTTTAACAGGTTTGCTTTATTTAGGCTAACATTTAGAAATAATATCCATTAATCTCTTAGTAGAATAAATGCAGGAGTGAGACAACAACAGGATGTAACACCTGCAGATTTTTTTTTCAAAGTGAGGACACCAAAGAAGATCAGAAGACTCTTTTTTTTTTTATTTCCCTCCAGGCTGGCTAAATGTTGGACTCGCTGCCAAATTGCTAATATTGTATATTTTATTAGAAGTTGTAGATGTCAGAGCGTCCTGACGAGACATGGATGTTCGGTAGCTTTTCAATAAATGTGGTTAAGGTGCAAATGCATGCGAGAAAACACTGCCATGGGCCCTGAAGGTCAGCTAAACCAACACAAATGGATCAGAGACGGCGAACGCTCATGTTGGCTTCCCTCAAAGTGAAAAGACACTGCGCCGAGAGAAAGACGGGCTGAGCTCACTTATCTGTTTCATCCTCGTGCTTAGAAAGCCAGCTCATAAACGCCCACGCACTCACCACAATCCTGACAGTAACAGAGGCTTGTCCGGGAGGCATGGTACCCTCCGTGTCCGTGGCCTCCACAGTGAACGTGTACGTGGCTTCTGAGTCAGTCAGAGCCTCGTAGTCCAGGACTTTGAGAACCGACAGCTCTCCCGTCGTCGGGTTGACGCGGAAGAGGCGTCCGATCTCCTGGTCCGAGCCTTCGGTTTTGATCCGATACGTGAGGTTGGAGCCGAGGTCAGCATCTATCGCCTACAGAGGACGAGAGAGAGAGAAAGAGAGAGAGAGACGAGATGCAGTGTAAGGCAACAGAGTGATCTGGTTGCCTTGTGAATTTTATAGCAAGTTGAGTTTTTTCTGTCTGGCACAAGGACAAGCATCTTACATGCACTAGAGCCAGTAACAGACAGTATTTTCATGGGTTTGTGTTGAGCTGAATCGCCCTCGGTAGTAACTTTTATAGTCCAGCTGGTGGTCCATATCTTATTTTTCCTCCTGTAACGATTATAATGCGTAGCTAAGGGGGACAGCTTTTTTTCACATTTCTCTGCCACTCAGTGCATCTTCAAGTGTTGTCGAATTAAAATTCAGACTTTTTAAGACGTCTTTAGCGCCGGCTGGAATGTAAAATGAAACCAATTTAGATGAAACAAATTTATGACTTGCAGTGCTTTTATCGAACCGAGTGCGAAGTCTTGGTTTTGACCAGCGGGGAACTTGTTAGATGTGTAAGTGGGCAAATGATGCAATGCAGACAGAATTTTTTTTTTTAAAAAACATAATTTCTGTCACGACTTGGTGATTCAGATGTAACTGTGTCAAGGTAAGGCTGGCCTGCAAATCAGCATAGACACCTCATCAGTTTAGAAAGTTTGACTCATCTACATTTACACCTACTTATAATCAGCTGCAAAAATAATAGGGAAGTGTGCAGCTACATAAGCAGCAATTAGACTGATCCCACTCACTCACCTTTAACTGCAGGATGACTGTATCTTTGGGGCTGTTTTCTGGCAGGCTGACATTGTAAGCTTGTTGGGTGAATACCGGGCTGTTGTCATCTACGTCCAGAACGGTGACGGACAGCGTCAGCCTGGATCGGCGGGGGTCCACCGCGCCGTCCCAGGCTTCAACGATCAGAAAGTAGTGACCTTTCACCTTCAAGAAGACAGTGGAGAATCACATCAATGCTACGGCTATGAAATGTATTCATCATCTTTTGCCATCATCTGCCAATGCTTATTGTTTTTTTGGTTTTTTTTGTACTGCACAAAAAAACATGCAACATTCGTGTAAATTCTGAACGCATTCATCACTCCCCCCGACCTCTCTGTCCAGTGGCACCGTGGTCGTGATTGCTCCCGTGGCGTTGATGGAAAACAGCTTCTGGTGGTTGACGAGCCGATAATGGACCTGGCCGCTTGCCCCCAGATCGGGGTCTGTGGCCTAAACAGAGGCATACAGAAACAACACACACACACACAAAATCAGTGGAGGAGGAGAACCAAAGGCTTAAATCCTCCTTTTTGAAACAAGTGCAATTCATCGGGCTGAATTTCTTTTAATTGAAAGTGAATTTCCTCTTGCGGCGATCTACAGGCGTGCGAGTCAAGTGCCTTTGTGTCTGTGAATGTTTACGTGGTAAAACTCTTAACTTCGCTTAAAACGTGCTACCATGCACAAAGGTTTTACTGAATGTGTGTGTGTGTGTGTGTATCTGTGTGTGTGTGAGAGAGGCAGAAATACTTAATAATCAAGGCCTTCTCTGACTTTACAGTTGTAGTCCAGTTGTCGAATGATATAGTATGAGTGTATATGTGAGTATAGTATTTATGTTGGATTAATCTAAATTGGTGATGAACTTCTAACCTCCTCTTCCAACCCAACACCCTTTTTAATTGCTCTCTTATTGTGGCTTTATTCTAATCTTCCCTCACGTTGCTGCTCCTGTCGATGGGTTTTCACAGAAATGGTCATTTTCTGAGAATAGGTTCATAAAGACAGACCTTGGTGATCCTACGTCTCACATTTCTCCTGGCGTCGGCTCCCTTTTTTCCCCCAGCCCCCCTCTTACCGCAACCTGTCCAGAGGAATTAAACTTCCCAACAGCAGCAATTGTTCCACTTCTCCAGATTTAATGAGACGGTGGCTTCAATTCTCACTTGGGAAAAAAAAAGTGCAGCAGGGTGTCTTATGTCCTTTGTTGCACTTTCATCCAACTGTAATTCCATATTCATGGACTACAGTACAGTCAAACTCTGACTCTGTCTCCACATCATCCCTTTCAACTAATAAAATAAGGTGTTGAGAAGGTGACAAATTGCCAGCCGGTGTTCCTTTTACCCCGTCTGACTGTTCATCCTGTCCAATCAGCACTCTAGCAGCATTAAAATAGATGAGAGCAGAGCAGAGGAGAGTAGAACAGAGGAAATATTAACATGGAGTGTGTGTGTGGGGGTGTGTGTGTGTTGGGGTAATCACTTGCTTACGTTGCTTTTTTACTCTGAAACTGTTCAAAAGAAAAATAAAAATTGGAGGTTAGGAGTAAGTGTTAAAAATGATTGCCTCTCATCTGTTCTTATGGCGAACAGGAAGAAAACTCTCTCTCTGTGTCTCTATCTCTCTCTTTCTGTGTGTGTGTGTGTGTGTGTGTGTGTGTGTGTGTGTGTGTGCGTGTGTGTACTTAATGTTATCAAGTTGTCAGGATTTTGCATAACAAAACTGTTCAGGAAGAGGATTATTTTGAAGTTGATTAAACGTTAAAAACACTGCCTGCTTTCAGATGAAGGATAATACTTTGCATGCATCATGTTTTAGTGACTCTGTCTGAAAACTCTTGGTCAGACCGTAAATTGTCTTGACGAAAGACGATGGTGTGACATTAATGTCTGTGAAGTCATCGCTGAGGATAAAAACGATCTGGGAATAAGTTATAACACAGTTGTGGAGAGCAAAAACACTGGAAAAACCAAACAAAGGTTGAACCAAGCACAGTAACAACCCATATTTTTATATTCAGCTTGGCATCAAATACTCACACCAACAAGTTATGGGAAAAGAAGATATGATATCTGGGTCCGCTTCCTTACAACCCACTCAAAAAAAAAAATTGATTACAATGAGCATATAGAGAGGAAGGTCTAAAAAACTCAACACAGAGAGAAATATATTATCACCTGAACCCAACCATGAGTGTTGAGAGTCGAAGACGGATGCACCTGCTGTGCAGGAAAGCTTCACAGGTAAACACACCTGTGTGGCATCTGACTTAAATCAAGAGATCAGATTCCTGCTTGATGAAGCCAATAATAAAAAATAAATAAATGAAAAAAAGCCAGTTAAAAAAAACCCTTGTTGGCCCTGATATCAAATATTAGAGATCAGATCAGACCATCCACAATTAATACACTTCTAATATTGGATTACTGAAACGGTGAAACAGTGAGGTGAATTTGACAGCTGCATAAAAAAATAAATAATAAATAAAAAAATACTAAGTCAACCTTTGAGTTCATATTTTGTTATCAACTCAGTGTATTATGACCTACAGTGTGTATATTATTTAATGTATGCAGGCTGTAATTTTTTCTTATGTAACTTGAACATTATAAATGATAACTTCAGCAACAGTGTCAAAACTGTCAGTTTAAAATGTTTATGTAAGCCCCATTACTCAGCTCATATCTATATTCCATTTTATTTGCCGTGCTGTGTCATTTCTTGCTGTTGCTGTGACCCATTTTCCCTCTTTCTCCAATTTTGGATCATTAAACTTTCATCTTATCTCACACAGTGACTATTAGGATTAATAGAAATTATATCTGTCTTACCAGTGTTATGCAGACTGTAAGAGAGAAGAATGGAGTCCACTCAATGTGATTTGTACTCAGTGATTCATCGATATCTGTGTGTAAAACTATTACAAATTTAATGGACCATGCAGCTTTTGCGTAATATTCTTGGGTTGTTTGGAGAAGGCAGGGAGGCAGAATGAAATAGGACAATAGGAAAGAGAGAGGGAACAAGGGAGAGGAAGAGAGAGAATAAGGAAGGGGGTTGGGAGAGATAAGGGCAACATCTATGCAAAGCAATTATGTACATAATAGTGTGAATCAAAGCACTTAAAGCAAAAGTTGGAGATTTCTTTGTTGTTACCCTTATTTCCCTTTCTGATGGAGAGTTTTATGAGAAGATCCAACATCTAATGTCGGTATGCTAAATATGAAACTAGAATCAGCCCCGGAAACAGCGGGAAATAGCTGCCTTGGCTATTACCACCTTCATACCAGCAACTCCACATTAACAATATGTGCGAGAGATCTTGTGATGATCCTTTGCATTGACACTATACCCTTAAATATAGAGTTATTTACATTAAACAGTGTAATTACATGACTTGGCACTCACCGAAACAGAGTATATCAGTGACTGCCAAGTCATATTCAAAAATCAGGCTTTTCAAAAAAATCTGATTTTCCCAGTTATAATTTCAACTTTAATTGATGTAAACATATTAGATATAATATATTCAATATAAAAACAACTCTTAACTTTGATACGAACTTGCCACATTATCATGATATAATAATGTAGTATAAAGTTCATAAATTAAAAACAAAAAGAATAAGGCATCGTGCCAACCAAACTTCAGGAAGTTATTTAAAAAAATATAAACCCTTGTCATGTCAAAGTGCCGATAGTATTTCTTTTTACACTTTTGTTATGTCCAAATTTTCTTTTGCTTTTGTTATGTCTTCATGCTAAGCTAAGCCAACCAGCAGCTGTCAGAAGTCTAACAATTAGCGGACAGGGAACAGCGTGGCGTCATCAGAGTGGATTTCTAACGCAACCAAATGTACACAACATCAGTCTGGCCCCGTTTCATGTCAGAAGGCTTTGACACGAAAGATTTAGACCCGAGATGTCAGCCAACCTAACTGATCGACGGGGCAAAAAAAAAAAAAGATAAATGGACAGTAATCTCCTCCTGCCTACATAAAACTTAAAGAATTATGAAAAGGGCAGATGTTTGATATATGACGAGGTAACATTACTGTCCATAAAATATTCCTTCAAACTGCCTACAGTAAAGTTGTCACAGCACTGCATTTGAGACACTCTATGATATACTTTCTAGAGACGGCTGGATTAATCGTCATGATGTCAAACATATTGATGTCTGCGGTTCCTGGAGTTAGGTGCTGTAGAAAGTGTGTGTGTGTGTGACTCTCTATGCCTCTATCCCTCCTATTCTCTCCTTCTCTTGTGTCTTATCCCTCCCTCACCGTCTCTCTCACAGTTCTCTCGACATAATTACATTGCCAGACATTTAAAAGCCAGAAACACAATAGGATTAATGTCTCAGCTGCGTTACGTCTGCTGCTTTTCAACACACAGTGACAAAAAAAAAAAGAAAAAACGGAAAAAAAAGCAGCTTACGTCCTGAAATACGCACTCTATCTCTACAATCGCGAGCGCTGCCTTTTGTGTTCGGCTGCTCATGCCTCTTTTCTTCCAATTTCCCCCTCCCCTTTTTTTTCTTTTCTCTTTTCATCACTTTCTCACCTCTGCCTCTAATTTCATTCCAGGATACAGTGAGAGAAGTACATGCAACTGAAACTAAATTACCACCATTTTTTTTTTCATCTGTCTCTGAGCACATTTCTTTTGCTGCACCAATAAAGCATGCAGTCAGTATTATAACACTGTGGGAGTCTTTTCTCAGTAGGTACGCACACAGACGAGCCATCACTCACGTAGTCTCTCTCCTACGCTGTGTGTGCGGTTGCTTCTATATTTGAGTCCCTGCTACCTCTCCTTTTCAACTCTGCTTCCCGTCAGTTACATTTTGTGCTCCCGCCCAAAAATTCATTTCAACAATCAAGTGCCGAATAATGTAGTTTTCTGCCGGAGGAACTGTGTATGCGCATTCATATCACACGCAAACCACCAACACTTTTTTTTCCCACACCTGGAGGTCAGGACCCTCGCAGTGGGAAGGAAGGTTATTTTTCTGTGGCTCTCCCAATTTTTTTTTTTTTATGCTTTTTTCTTGTAGATTCATTGATAGTTGTATCTCCACTGCCTGAAAACTCAAATGATGTCTGACTATTGATGCATAAACGTCTCCATTTAAAGAGGTAAGGTACGACAGTAAATGCTATATATATATGTATCATTATAAAGACAAGGAAGACATCATACACTATATGTCCCTCCTGTTTTAATCGATATCGTTCTTCCAAGCCTTAATGGTGACTTTCTAGGACTGTTTGTAGCGAAATGCCATTGCGGTAAATGGAGACAGGGTTCGCCACTATGAGTATGAGCAGAGTATAAATAGAGTGAGGAGAGAGATCGATACGGTGTGGACTTTCTGAAGTTTTTTTTTTTTTTCCTTCTAAGATGTCTCACTTCTGAATCAATTTAAAACCATTTCAAAGAAGGAATACAATATTTGCGGCTAGGTTTAAACAAGCCATTTTTCTGCAGCTTTGTGGCCCGCTGACGGTAAACGTGGAGAGTAAACAACCGAGCTATAGGGACACGCAATCAGGCCGCGAACGACCAGCAGTGAGTGACTTTCTTTATTCCGGCTAACAACTGCAGCAGGTGATTTTGCTGATTGCTCCTCCTCTCTGTGGCTGAATGTGCGCAAATCAGCAAAATCATCTGGTGTCCCGCGTGGAGGGAAAAACCAAACTGTAAACTGATGAAGAGGCACTTTGGGAGGCAGCTAGCTTGACATAAAATGTTTGTTTTACTGAAGGACACGTGGTACGATTGCACCTCTTGCACAGTTCCTCCAGGCTTTACGCTGCCAAAACAACACGGAAATGACTGTTTTTTGTTTTTTGCTTGCCGCATATGAAGCCTTAATCTGACTAAACGCAGCCACCAATCAAAGGTCAGAGCCGACAACAACTAAATCACTCTGCTATGATTGTACAATCTTTAATGGTCTCTGAATTCGCCAAGTCTTTCTATTTTCTAACACATTTCCCTTCCTTTCTTCAAAACAGACTCAATGAAAGTCAGATGACTCCCTCGGCTCTGTCGTCTCCTCACTTCTCTCGCCATCCCTCTTACCTCTCCCCAGTGTCCTTCTGCCATCTCTCTCTGCCACCCATGCATGTCTCACTTCCTCCCTTCATCTCCACCTCCCTCCACTATACCGGCTTCAGCAAACCAAGGTCAGGTCCAATCGCTCTTCCGGAAATCTGTTTAATGCCTACAGGTAGGGACCCAGGTTTGGAAAGAGGCCCAGAGTCGTGCCTCGCACAGCCCGCTGAGGGATCACGCCGTCTGTTTCGGTCTGGAAAATATCCAAGGGTCCTTGAAAGGGAGGAAGTTCAGGACTGGAATACTTTCAAGCGCCCTCTCTAAAGATTACGGCGGATTTTGGATGTTGGACTTGGATCGCGCCCAAAGGTCTGAGAGCGAGTTAAAATTTGGAATGCTTTGGAATGAAGAGTCCTCTTTAAGGATGAGGTGGGTCTGTGCATTTGGAGCTGTGCCCAATTGTCCACATAAGAAAAGGCATTGAACTTTTAAGTTTGAAATCTGTTAAGTAAGACTCGCTCAAAATCCTAGATACTGTGGGTACAAGGGCCACGCAGTATTTTAATCTCCGGAGTAGTGCTAGTGTTCCACCAAAGAAGCATGATTAACATTTAGAACCTGGCAAAGTGTCAGACTGATCAAAGACCCCCTGACACTGGTGTATAAAGGCTATGAATTAAGCTTGGAGCAAATCCAAGCAAGCGTGCCACCCGGGGAGCATCTTTAAAGATCAGAGCCTATCAAAGTGTCAGATTTACCCATGACCCCCGTCTGGGGGATACAAGAGTCAGTTATTAGGTCTGGAGCGAGTCCAGGAGTCTTAGCGGTGAGTGGAGACGAGGTTGCTGATGCAGGTGAAATATACATGCATGTACTTTTTTTTTTTTTTAAACATTACAGTATATAAATAGTACTACTTATATCCCATCCACATGTAAATATGCACGCACACGCATGCACGCACGGCCCCCTGAGTATAATGACATACAGTCCTAATTACAGAGCGACCAAAGTTTACAGAGTTATGTTAGCGAGCTCGGTTCCCCATTGTGAAAGATTATAGGAGCAGAATTTAATTAGAGCCACTATGAATCTTGTGTGCTGTGTGTGTGTGTGTGTGTGTGGTGAGACACTGTAAAAGGGAAATGTAGATGAGGTCTTAAAAGCACCTGTGTAACAATGAGTAAGTGTGCATCTCCCTTTCAAGGTCCCTACGTAGGGATCGAAGAAGAAACGCAACTTAAAGTTGGACGTGATGATCTGCCCCACCATGACAAAAACAGTTGCGTGACTAGTATCACGCTGATCTATACCGCCGGAGAAACAATGGAGACAAGTGTTATCTGCAATTAAAGGGCCCAACGCAGTGTGGGAGCATGTAAAATGACAGATGCGCAGTCAGGAATTATTAACACAGAGAGATAAATTCTAATCTAAATGGGCTTTTTTGTTCATGACACGTCATTATAACCAAGGATTAGTCCGGGGAAAAGCACATAAAAAAGCTCACAAACAAATGCACACTCATGAATGTGTGCATAATTAAGACATTAGCATACAAACTCACGCTCGGATATGAACATGTTGCACTCATATTTGTTCACATACACGGACTAAATACCCGTGACAGTCGGAATCAGCAACGTTTATTTCAAATGGCTGTGAACTGTGAGGATGTATGGTCACTTCTGTTCTGCGCACATTTTTACAGTGCGTTTGTGTGTTTGCATAGGTGTGTTTGAGTGCGCGAGCGTGTGCGTCTCCCTACCTTGACCTGTCCGACGTAGGCGTGATCCTGCTCCTCGATGACGGTGAGGTTCACTGGCAGTGAAGGATCGAACAGCGGGTCGTTGTCATTAACATCTGTCACCACAATGTTCACCGTCGCCGTGGAGGTCTGCGCGCACACAAACGCACATTTGTGTTACTATTCTGCTCAGTTCAGGAGACGCCGGAACTTTTCTGACTGTCACCAAAAAAAGTTTTGCACTTCATGTGATGGATTATGAGAGTAACCAGGACACATCCATTTTCAAATTTCCTGTTTTTATTTCTCTTATCTTCTTTATCTTCTCCCTCTTATTAAGAGCTCCCTTATGTAGCAAACTAACAGGCCTTTTTTTGCTTTTTTTATTAGCACTCTGCTCCTGACTGCACCATCTCATTGTGCTTTGGACAACAGTTCACTTTCACTGCAAAAATAGATTTTTGAGAAACTGCGCTCTGACGTTCCACTTTGCACCTT
This sequence comes from Terapon puta, assembly GCA_028564955.1. Taxonomy (NCBI): domain Eukaryota; kingdom Metazoa; phylum Chordata; class Actinopteri; order Centrarchiformes; family Terapontidae; genus Terapon; species Terapon puta. The sequence goes on from JAOXYL010000030.1 coordinate 8,784,752, forward strand.
CTCTTGCCATGCTGAAATGAACATTGCCGTAATGACATGGATAATTAAGAAAGACATGGAAAAGCCAACGGTCAAGAAAAGACCCCTGCCCTGTGTGAAAAGGGAACTCAGGATTCTCTGGATTATCTGGCAAAAACAGGGGAGCCGGGCACAACTCTGATGGATCACTTTAAAAAAAGAACAGCGTATGACTTAAATTAATTTTTAAAAATCTCCATGGTAACGTAATAAGTTGTACTTTCTTTAGAGTATACTGCTTAACAAGACAGTTAGCCAATAACATCATAGAAATGATGCACTTTCTAATCCATCAGAAGTCCTTCCAGAAGAGACAGCTCAGATGATTTAATTACATAAACAGGCCACACGCTTTTGTTGCAATATCTGCAAAATAAATGGCAGCTAAACCGTCTTTAATGTTAACAGTTGCTGTGGATAAACCACAAGTGGCCACTCAAAGTCCATTATGAAATCGAGTAGGGCTTGTACACAATGTAAAGTGGGAAACCTGCGCCAACAAAGACAGGAAATTCAACAACAAGTATCCAATCACCTGGAGCGTTAAAGCGGGTTTGTGAGTGTTTGGAGTGGGTTCATTAAAAATCTATTTTTTTGACTGTAAATGATCAACAATCCCCAGTGTTACACAACCAAAACTGTCAGAGGAGCGGGAACGAGAGAGAATCTGGCACCAGTTTCTTCATATTACTTTCATGAGAGAGAGAGAGAGAGAGATATTGAAGATCTGGTTTTTAAAGAAGGAAACTGGGAGGAGGTGGAAAATGAGGGAGAGCGAACCGATTCACAACAGCGGGATGAAGAGAGAAAAAGCAGCGTGTGTGGGCGTGTGCGTGTGGGAGAGCGACAATCACAGGAGGTGACAACGGGCTATAGAGGGTTGGCAGGGCGCACGGTGATGCAAGTAATTTGAGGTTAAGAGCTCGCAGTTGACAAAACAGTTTATCTGAATGCCAATAAATGTAAAGTAGGATGGGCTCTGATGTAATGAAAAGGCCGGCTGCGAAAAAAAAAAAAAAAAACCCTGGCAAATGCACTCAGACAGACACAAAGAGGGAGACTCCATTTTGCATCCAGAGACTTGAAGCGCATCATGTTTTTTTTTTTATCTAACTGCTCACCTGAGAGTTTGTTGGAGTACCAGTATCATGGTTACTGCAGAGGTTTAACACCCACACTTCGAGAGAAAGCGCATTTATGAGGCGGGATCTTATTGACCAATGCGAGCTAAAGATCTATAAAAACCTACAGAGCATAATCATATTCTTCTCATAGCGCCAGCAGTTGAAAGTTGTGCATTTTGCCAGCATCCCGTGGTACAACCGTGGGCGGCAAAAGGTTAAAGTGTCAGCGCTGCGGATTCATCCCCTTTTGAGTAAAAGGCGATTTTGGCTTTGTTCGTGTCTCACTTTCCGCAGGGTAATCCCCGCCTGTCTTGACAATCGCTCAGCAACCACCTTTGATAGATGGGAAGCCACTGATGTCTGCCAGCTTTAAGACGTTGCCAGTATCACAAGCCCTAAACACCAAACTGCTTTGCTTGCTCAACACTGTGTTGTTGCACCCAAAAGATATGGCAGGCGATATTTTATATTTTTCACACTGCCTACAAATCCTGTGAAAAGACCAAATGCCATCAACGGAACAGTATTGTTTGTGCAGCCTGATCTAACTTATTCCTTTGCGCCATAAATGTCCATTGTTGTTATTACAAATACATGTTTTGTTTTTTTTTTACTGGGTGACAGGTAGCTCACCAAATGTGGAGTATAACATTAGTCCAGGCAGAACATTGAAACTGCAACTGCATAAGCTGATTGGCATCATCTGTTTCATTCATGCTTCCCAATCACTGGCTCACAGCTGACTGGTAACGTTCTGTCACATTCATGTAAGTATAAAGCGCAGCCGTTACAACCCAGTGCATCTCGCCATTACTCTGCTGATACACTCATGGCAAAGAGTCCTTAATAAATGCGCTTTTTAGCCCTGATTGAGTGACATCTATGAAAAAAATGTCTCTGTATCCGGCTGTCTTAGTCTTCACTTTTTTTCTTATTCATATACTTAGTCAGTAGGGATGAATGGGCTTGGAGCTGGGTGCCAAATACAGTAGTAGTTCTGGAAAGTGTTATAAGAAGAACAAACACACTGTAGCGCTTTTTTGGAATTTGCTCGGATGACGAAAAAATAAAAGTTATATTTTTGAGAAACTGAATGAAGAAACGTCTGCCTTCCTTATTGCAGCTACAGCCGCGTTTGCAATTCATACAGAGTTCAACAGCGGAAACATGAGCTGATTCACACGGCACCTTAAAATACTCTCCAGTGCATTTGATAACAGGAAGCTGTCCTGCACCAAAGTTTAAGCTGCACACTACAATGCCCAGCGTCCGTACGGCGGGGCCGGTTTACTGCGCCGGCTTGTTGGGTCCTCAATCTGTGGCAGCATGATGGATTCACTGGCCAAATAGCCAATTAGGCACTTTGTAGTCTGACACTCTCACAACGGGACATTTAATAATAGGGCACACCGCCGTGTTTGTGTGTGTGTGTGTGTGCGTGCGCGCATATGAAGACAACCCAAGGCCTTTCGAGTGATGCTGATTAATGGGCCTGTATAAGGGAACTACACCCCAATTTTCGCTTCTCCTTTTTCTACTTCTTTCTCTCCCCGTCTCCCCTTCTGTCTTTCGTTTCACACCATCCCTCTCTCTCACACCTTCCCTTTCCCTATTCACAATTCCAGACTATATTTTTTCCCCCCCCTCTTGTTCAAAATATAATGGAGTGTCAAGCAGAAAAATGTCCAAACTACTTTTAGCCATTTTCTGACAAAAAGACCTTTGGGGCACAAAGATAATACACTAATTGTCAAAGTCCAGAGAGCACTTGACTAAGTGTATGTGTGCATGTCTGTGGGTGTGTATGTGTCAAGACTCCCTTTATAGAATTTTCTGCGAACACACACTACAATTGTTAAGGTAATAAGAGCCCCGTGAACACCTCTCACATCTCTCTCCCTTCCGCACTCCTCCCACTCTCACATCATGTTGTGCGCGAGTTTGTGTGTGTGTGACGGAGAGAGAGAGAGAGAAAGAGAGAGAGAAGGTCAGAGTATTCAAATCAGCATTTTCTCGCCTCAAAGGGACCTTAAACTTTACCTTTTGTTTTAATTGACAAGTGGGGGAAG
>JAOXYL010000030.1:8797006-8808513 GCA_028564955.1 Terapon puta
CACTGTTATTTATAACAACTGACATGCATACTGTAACGGTCTCTATAGTAACAGAAGAGGCTAGTACTACTACAGTACTTCTAATATATAACCTACTACTGCTTACAATCTGTTGATTTACATACATTACATATAGTAAGCCATTTAGACAATAACTTTAGGACGTCGTTAGTACTAGCTTACTCTTTACTGCTTGGGAGAAGAGTAAATGTATTTTTTCAGTGGCCAGCAGTGAAAGAGTTATAAATTGAAATTCAGCAATTACACAACAGTTCATCCTGGCAGCGGGGTGTTATTTTGACATTTTGATGTCAGGCTGATTGCAGTGTTAACGAGTGTTTGATGGAGGATCTGGGGTCGGTGGGCAGACTGGTGCGGCGCTTGTTATGTTGACCCGTGGGTTGGAGGAGTGGGGACGCAATTAGCCACTACCGGGGGAGGAGAAACAAGTCTCTCAGTAACCATAAAAAAGTAATCTTATTGACGTGTTTTCCCTCCCTTGCTGGCTTCTCAGCATTAGCCAGTGTAGGTTTACAGTCAGAAATCACCTGGACTGGAGGTGTGTGCATCCTGGGACTTCTGAAGTGCTTTGGAGATGTTTAAAGGCACCTTTGAGACAGGACCAGGTAAGTGATATGAATGATAAGTATTGAGTGATAACATTTTGAACTCGCCAAACGCTGCCTGTGACATGCAAAACAATGACTCTGCACCGTCTCTACATTTTACTACATGCCTCTCAGGGTACAGTGGGAAATTATCTCTTTATCGTGATCTCTATCTAGCTATTTATCTAACATCTTATCCCATCTCATCTTTTCTCTCTGGTGGTGCCCCCTTTTCCTCTCGTACCCTGCGGTCTGATGAAAGTATAAATGAGACCCCCGAGCATAAACTGTTTTCAGTATTCTGGGGTGCGCCTATCTAGGCCATGCAAAAGCACCGCTAATCTGAATGAAACATGTATCTCAAGGGTCCCTCAGCAGTTCCAGCTCCCTAACAGGGAGACATAAGACTCGGAAAGCGGGAACCAGAGTCATTAAAAAGCGCTGTCACTCATGTCTTGTTGGTGCACGCTAAGAGGACACCCACTCATTCTGGGTCCTGACCAGTAGTTTTAATAAATCAGGTAGCAGATATAGATATTGATTTGTTATGCGGGTTATGTTTTCAGTTGAGAGAAGAAAAAAAAGGGGGGGGGTCTGGGGAAATTTGGGGACAATCTGTGAGCCAATCACTGGAACCACCTCAATCTGCAGCGGTTCACATTGTGTATCGATTTGGCAGCTCCGGAGATGGAGCCGTGCGCGAGAGGGGAGAGGATTCAGGTTTTTATGAGGACTGACAAACCTTGTTGGAGAGAGCGATACACTGCGGCTGTGACAAATAAAACACTGTAATACAGATGTAAGCCATAATGATACATTTCATTCTCTGCTTAAGGTGATCTCTGTCCTGTGGAAGTGGACTGATTTATGAGACGCAGTGAATTGATTCAGTTTGGGTAAACCTGAGGACAAGTCAACCGTTGGAGTAAATTTCATTTTTGTTGTTTTAAAAAGCTTTGACTTTTGAGTGCCAGAGATACTGCGAGGTTTCAGAGCTTTTGTTTGCTTGTTTCTTTCTCTCTCACTTTTACTCTGTCCATCTCGGCCTGGTAACTTATGCAGCGCTGCTCTCTTTCGCCGGGCGGCAGTGTGAAGATTCGCCTGCTTATGTGAGCGAAAGTTCTCTGTAAAGATATTTGACCGCAACCGACAAGTGACTTTGAGTTCGGATGGCAAATGCTTGGATGCGTTTAACTCGACTGCTCTCTGTAGCTGGTGACTGTGTTCGGTCAAAGATCATTTGTGTGGGTGGAAACTCCACCACTGATGAAGCTCCAACACCAACAGAGGGATATGTCTTCTCACCGGGGGACATCTTTCCATTCTCCCAGTTGTTGTTTCACTTGTATAATACCAATGACCGAAGCTCAACATAACATTTTTGAACAGGGAGCAAGTAGTTTTGTCAAAAGTGAGGTGTGTTCGATTGAGTAGGCTACAGCTGTTACTTGTACGTAATGGACTCAGTATCTGCTGATGTTAAGTATTAAATGCAATGTTAAAGGAATTGAAGGCAGATCAGGGCTAAAAAGCCTTGATCGGGACATCCCTGCTTTTCATAACGCTAAGAAATACCTTGAAAACTGAAGCAAAATTATAAAACTTGAATTTCATTTTCTTGCATGAAGGGCACTGGTGCACCAAGGCAACAGTTGGCTTTTAAGCACCATTTTGCCATGATGCAGTATCCCTCCTAGTTTTCAGCACTGTAGATATAGATCGGCCTTTACTGGGTGTTGATTTGGTGATTTTTGGAGGTCCATGGTTGGCTGTAGAATTACCAAATAAGTGCCATTTTTTTCATTTTTCATCTCTACCTCATTGTTTGCCTAATAACCAAGGAGCGACAATCCCAGTGCAAAGCATGCAAAACATTACACAAGCTATTGCAATATTTGAATGACTTTTTAAATATAAACTGTTAAATCATTCCAAGCATGAAACAAGACGATTCAACAAAACTCAAACTGTTATTTTTTGGATCACATGTATTGATGACTGACCCATCTACTCTGCATTTTGCTGTGGGTTCAAGTGCAGTTAAAAGTGGCCTCCAGTTATTTTACACATCACAGGATGCATCGTCCGTCATTTGGAAAAAAAAAAAAAAGTTTTTTCCACAGGGAGCTGCACAAAGTCAGATAAATGGTCTCAAATGATGATTGGGAAATCTGAAAGTGGAGTAACAAAGAGTTTATAAGACCCCTGTAGCCCACTCTTCAGCTGGGCTTGAGGTCAATGGATCAGTGCTTCATTAGCAGCGACTAGCATAACACACCAAAACAAAAAATTAGATTCTGTAGCATCCATTTTTTCAATTTTGCACTGGGAGTCTAACATTATTACAGGAGTGCAATGCTAAATCAGTGGAGTGCTCTTTTAATCAGCCTACCTTAGTCAGCACTCGTTCTTTCGGGTCAGTTTGGCGTGTCAGCTCTCTAAAAGTTTTTTTTTTTTTCAAATTTACATTTAGACACCGACACTTTTATCTGGAGCGACTAAAACTCCTAAGAGTGATGAGGAGTCTGAGTGTGGAGTTTGCTGATTCACAGGGGGAGATAACTGCGGATGGATACACCGTCATATGCAAATACTTCACATTGCTTTCCTATATTCTTCTAACCAGGTGCCAGATGAGTCGATGAAAGAGGATTAAACTTCCCGTGGGAGACTTTTTTAATCAAACAACTGACTATTCAGTAATTTCCTCAACTTTCAAATAATTGAGGAAGGCGAGGAAGTAATATTCCCCACTGACCTGCTCTACTTATATGACCCTGTGATACTAACTTTCTTTCATATACTGACCAAGCAGCTGAGGCATTGGAACGTTTAAAACAAGGTACTAAAAAAGTGCGAAACACAAAGAACTACACCCAGAGTACGTTGATTTGTGCTGTGCAGTGAGTCAGTTTGCGTTTGCATTTTTATTAATGCCACATTTCCCACGTTTTTCTCAGCTTTGCCTAATGGTGCATTAGACGATATGCAAGACAACAAGAAACCTAAAAGGAAAATGATGGGGCACATCAAAAGGTGTTTGCTCCTTTTGATGCGCACTGTTCCTCCTTTCTAAAAACCCGTGAAAGCACGTGGCACATTCCCACCGAGTCCACTGCTTTATGATGTTCCTTGAGTCAAGCTGAGCCACGGTGCGGCAGGGAAATGCACCCGAAAAAGAAAAATCAAACGCTGCGAGTATGGCTCCTGCACCAGTCTGTGGAAAAATGCAGATTGACCGTGTTCCAGTGGGTGAACGGTTCGATGGCTGGATTCGCTTCCCCCGTTCTCAGATATTGCACGGTAATGGCTTAAAACTAAAAAATTCACAATTTCGCTCCTCTCCGCCTGACTTTAGCTAACTAATCAATGTACACAGAATTTACAAAATATTAGGAGCGGCAGCGTTTGCCAGGAAAGTTGGGGAATGGGTTGAGTTTGTGAGTTGGTGAAAGTTATGGCTCCTTATTGATTTAATCCATAAAGAAGAGAATAAGAAAGGTGATGAGATAGGAAGCAGGCAAAAACCTTAACCCTCAGAGCGCAACAGACACAGAGTGCATTGCATTTGGTTTATTTTAGTTTCTGTGGTATTTGCTCTAAATGCCACGTGCACCTGCGTTTGCTGGAACTGCTGCTCTCTGGGATGGAGAGAATATAACTCTCCTCCAATTTCTGATGCAGAGGCTAACTAGTAGTTGTGCACCCTTACATTACCTTTGATTCTGCTTTACTCTACGCCCATTTTTTTCCTTTCCTCCTCACACTTGTCCCTCTCTTAGACTCCTTTCCTGACAGTTCTCGATATAAAACGAAATATTACTGAGAATTGAAACGGCTCTGGTGAAAATGGCGAACAGAAGGAGAGTGCTGCAGTGGAAGGAGAAGCAAAGAGGGAGCAGAGAGCTCCGCCGAAGGTCTGACAGCGAGCGTGGAAGCTCTCGAAAAGCCGGTGACCTTTCAAGCCTCAGCTCCGCGTAGACGGAGAGAAAGGCCGATGAAGCAGAATGAAAGAGATCCTTACCTTCTGTGAGGCGCAGGCCCATTGTCCACGGCTTCTATAGTCAAAGCGTAGCTTCGCCCAACGGCCAGCTCCACACCTGGAGCCACAGTAATGACGCCGGAGCTGTGAAAAAAGTTCATTCAAAATCAAAACCCTTTCATTCAGTGATTAATGTGGTAAGCGTATCATGTTGACTTATTTTTGAATCCCCATTGAATTGTGAATATTTTGGTTGCTTTGGAAAAATCTTCCACAGACTATCAATGGTCTCTTCAGTGACCTTGTTTAAATAATCTTACACAGGTTATCTTTGATACCATCATCGATGACAGCCATGCTGAGATCTCTATTTTAACTATAAAACTCAAATAAACATTTTTCTGTCAAATCTATTGACCTGAGCTCAATGAGAACAGTTAGTTGAAGGAATAGTTTGACTCTTTGTCAGACATGCTTTTTCACTTTCTATTCGAGAGATGTGCTGGTTCCCTGCCAGCCTGCTGGATCATCACAGAAAGTGACTGCAATAGACCAAGAAATGGTCCGAAATATATTTTGCCCATAAAACCACAACTTTAATTTTTACACTTTTTAAAAATAGAAATATTTAACGGATAGACTGTTCAGACACAGTGTAGGTCAACCAAGTTTGTTTTGTTTTGTATTAAACTGTGCATCAGGTAGGTCTTTATGCCAACTTAAGCAGAAAGGCTGCTGGCAGTTTGTTCATATTTTGCGTACAGGCAATGTCAAAATGTCAAACTACTCCTTCTGCATGAAAATAAAAATCAAAATACTATCAAAATGCAAGTGACATGTACCTGTTGCCAATAAGAAAATGTCCCTGGTCACCAGCTAAGATCCTGTATGTGATTTGACCGTTGGCACCTGCATCAGAGTCAACCGCTGACAGCTGAGAAAAAAATATACAAACGGATAAAAAGCTTCAATGAAAGATGTAACTTCATCTGCCATTATGTTGGACTCAGTATCAACATAAAGTGTAATCCTTTAAAAAAGCATGTACCAAATACTACTCATGTTAAGAACTGTTAGTAATGCACGCTGTGTTTTCGACAGTGTGTACCTGCAGCACAGTTTCTCCAGGCATCATATCAGTAAACAGGTTGACACTGTAAGAGACATTTGCAAAAGTCGGAGTGTTGTCGTTGGCGTCCAACACTGTTATCGTCACGGTGACCGGCACACTCTGCTGGACGCCGTCTGATGCTAAAAGCTAGAGACAAAGACACACGCACACACGCGAGAGAGAGAGAGCGAGTGAGAGAGAGACAGAGAGAGAGAGAGCGAGAGAGAGAGAGAGAGAGAATGAAAAATAATGCATTCAGTACTTTTCCGACAACACCAAAGATATAAAATGTTGTTTCTTGTACTGAAGAAGAAAGCTACCTTTTGAAAATCCTGTGGTGGGCGGACTATGTAAGCAATGTGTTCTTGACATCTTGATAGTGTCTTTTTGTTGCCCTGTTTCTTTTGAGGCAGAGTTGTTCTATACTTTTACAATCTAAATCCCCATTCACAGTTTACGTATACATTTCTGCCGATGCAACTGAAAACTGACATGTCCTGGCTGTCTCCTCTAAAATGAACTTCACCTACCCAACTTCCTCACAGTGATGGTTATTACCTGCTTTGTTTAATACATATACAGCCTGAAGTATTATTCTTGTCTTGTCATGGCTTGGATAAGAACACTGATATGACTCTGTAAGCTAATATATAGTTATTATAATGCAGTCATCATTATTAAGATTTGCTCAACTTAAAACATTTATATTTTTATCTTTTCAGATACACTGAAAAAGTAAAAGATGAAACTCAAGCGGTCTAAAACAGATAGGCTGCAGGAGATGGCTTAGCTGCCAATTCAACTTTATAATTAAGTGAACAATGAAATCAAATTATGCATGTTTTATTAGTGCTAAGATAATATATTGCTTCAATCATCCTGGGGAAATAAAGTGATATCTAATAATAAAGTAATCTTTTCTTTGCACAAATAAGAGTGTGTGCCAGGATCGTGTTCACCAGCGGGACTCCTCTTGATCTCCTCCGTCTTTCACTCAGCAAACATGCAAACATTTGACTGTTCATGCTCTTGCATGTACAAAACAAATCAAACGCACTTTGGAAATAGGCAGGCAATTCACCACAAATCAACTGTGCTTTTACTTTGGTACAGGCCTCCTCACGCGCCCCCGCTCTTCCATGAGCCAGATTACACAACCAAATATCTAACTAAAACATGTATTTCTCCATTTTCGCTACAGAAATCATCCGGAGCGCATATCAAAGTGTACATCAACAGAAGCTCGCTGATACCAATCATCTCCACCGGCTCGTCTGCCAAGAAGCTGACTGACTCCCTTAAATGAAAACCATCCTCCGTGTCTCGCAGCGCTCCCTCCATCTCTCTCTTCCTCCGGTTTAATTTCTCCTGCAAGGCTTTCATGATGATTACTGTACACCTCTGCCGCTCAATCAATACACCAGACTCTACGCTCGCTACCGTCTTCAACTTCCGAGTGGCCGCACGCACGCAAAAGGATGCGGCGGCTCATGCGATACGCCCGCACTCCCACACACATGTGCACCGACAAGCGCTGCCAGTGTGACCGGGCTGAACTCGACTGATAACCGACGGCTGTATGAAGTAACGAGAATATACCTCGCATGCTACTGCGCGCGGGGGGGGGATGTACTCACGGAGGGCCTGGCAGTCACTGAAATAAGTCTTTCTTCATCTATTTTGGCAAGGAGCAAGGGGGAGGGTTAAATACCGGCCTGGATGCTGAAAACTCGCCAAACACTGCTGAGTAAATTTATTGAAGCCCTCTTACAATATCAAATAAAATCCATGTTCAAACAGCAGCGGTGGGAAGCGAAATTCTGGACCCTGAATGTCGATTCTTTGTCCGCCCTGTGTCTTTTCCCAGCAACCTCCCGCTCTCTTCTTTCTAAATCAGTTTTCTCTCCTTCACTTCAATTTGCAAATGCCTCGCGTCTCCCTCCGCACTGGTAAAAACGGATGAAAAAAAGGACTATATGTCTGACTTTAAAGGGCTACAGGTGCATGTGCCGACAATTCCTTATCTCCATCCATCTACCTCCCTCTCCCCCTCCTGACTTCTTCTTCTCTCTTCTAGATAAGGTCCTTCTTTTTATTTCATCAAGGGTTTCTGATTTGAAGAGAGTTATTCAAATGCATTCACATGTTTATCTCCCTCCTTCGCTCTCGCACGCCTTTTTCGTGTAAGGTGGCGTGGCTGCCAGGGCTCTACTGTACCGTGAATGTGTAGGTGTCCTGCGTCTCTCTGTCCAGTGGCTGCACCAGGGTGAGATATCGTCTGATCCCGGTGGCGGACACGGAGAAAACGTGGGCGTAGCTGTCCAGTGACAGCTGGAGCTGAGGATCCCTGGTCTGTTGGGGGCAGAGAGAGACGTTCAGCGGGACAGGGAAAGGAGCTGCAACAGTGATCTCTTCTCTTTAAAGCTCTTTAATCACCCTGGGAGGGTGCTGCTAAACATGTGGGATCCATTGGCAATGTGGGGCAGCACAGATAAGCCTCCCCTGGTTCAATTAGAGGAATACACTGAGGTTCTAGGACATCGGATGCTTGATAAACACACAGTGAATCATCAAAAGAGCAGATAACGAAACTAAGACATTTTCAGAAGGAAGGCTTGAACTACATCTGTTTTTTTTCTCTTATTACATTGTACAAAGGATATATTAAAAAAAAAAGTGGAGAAAACATAACAAATGAAAATGCTTCCACATGCAAAACAGATGAGAGCAAAGAAGTGCTTAGATAGGAGTAGGTGAATGAAAAACATCTCCCCCAAGGTTTTCCCGACATAAAAATCCTCTGTATGGTTGTGTGTGTACGTGTGTGTGTGTGTGTGTGTGTGTGTACGTGTGTGCATGTTCCGCTCAGTGATGGAGAGGCAATCCTCATCCAAGTCCTCCTCTGACATTACCCACCCAGTCACCTCCTCTGTGTGTGCATGCTGTGTGTGTGTGTGTGTGTGTGTGTGAGAGTGTATGTGAGCTCTCATTCCAGATAAGGCTGGCTCAGCAGGGTAGGGGGGCTGATAATATTGTCGATGTAGCCAGTGTGGATATTGAGTCATAAATAAGCACACACACACGCAGAGTTAAGGACGCAAACACACAAACACAGACACTCACACTCACGTGCACGCACATAAATAAAAGTGATGGACCGCACATGAGAGCAATTAGGACTAATCATCATTGTTGGTACTTAATGCTGGAGGAAAGACCGGCGTTAGCAATATTTAAAAAAACTAAACGTATATCAAATCCGCCCCCAAAAAAAAAACTCACACAAACAAGCAGCCATTATCTCCACTAAGTCTGTGTGTGTGTGTGTGTGTGTGTGTGTGTGTTCGGGGGGGGTCTTTTAAAAAGCAATGAACTGCAGCTTGTTTTTGTCAAAATGCCTCTGCTACATCTTAAACAAACGTAGCTCTTGGGAACGCATGGGCGATAACAATGCTGCAGCACCGTAAATTCCCACAGTATCACTGAGGCGCAATTATAAGGAGGAAGCGGCTCTCCCATCCAGATTCAGAGGGAAATTAGAGAGGGCACTCCACACACTGCAAGCCGGACACAAAGCAGAGATTCAGCGGGACAAAAGGAAAGGCGAAAACGGACACTTCAGTCTTTTTGTAAGCGACGTTTCCCCCTCAAACACTGTTGCCGGGCTTCTGGTTTTGTTTACGCTGTGATTTAATCGTGCTTGTCTCCTTCTGTTTACACACTTGAGACCTGCATGTGATGGGATGGGATGAGAAAACGCTTTTTTTTTTACCCCAAACATCAAGCCAGAACATAAGGACAACGAATGTCTGACGGCCCCTTTCCCCAAGACAGGACGTCCAATCATAGCTCAGCAGTTGCAACACAATGCTCCAGGCCTATCAGGCTTGGGATTTCTCCACATGTTGGAAGCAGTGAGCGCAGGGCTGCGCTAAGAATAATACGTCTTAGGCGTTTGTATGTTTGTCTGCCATAAAGTTTGTGCGCTCAGTTGGGTCAGCTTTAATTTAATTAGCTTAATTAACTAGCTAGGTACAGCTCATAAAATCTGCCAGTCGCGGTTGTTATCAGAGCCGGCAAATCCAACAAGGCTCCAGGAATGAGAAGGCTGCTTTTGTCTGCCTCATTACAAAATCAGTGACCCATTCTTTTAAAAATGACTAAGATTCTCTCTCAGTGTAAACTGCATTTGAGCCTCACGAGGATGGAAGCCTTGACTGCCCGGTCAACAGTAACCAAGCATCCTTGGGAACGGTCATCATGTTACATGAGGACTGAAAAGGAGTGAAAAGAGGTAAAAAAAAAAGACAGATAGAACAAACTCTGCTGATACCTACAGGGATCTCATTGGCTGTCAGCTATAAAGGAAGCAGATGTAACAAATCATTACCTCAGAGGCTGCATCATCATGCTCACATAAAATATCTTGTGTTTACCTGAATGTGGAAAAAGTGTTCTGATAACTTCTTAAGCTGAAAAAGAATAAAACCACCTCCCTTGTTCTTTGTATTTACAAAAGCATTAATCTGACAACAGCTTTTACCCTCACCTCCTCCACATCGTTATCGAGGGCCACGATGGCCAGCGGTGCAGACAGGCTGGCATTGGTTGCTATGGTGGTCCCCACCGGCGATGCCTCGCTGACGTAGCCATGGTAACTGGTCTCCAGAAAGTAGGGTGCCTGGTTGTTTTCATCCAGGACTTCGATTTGGAGGTTGGCAAAAGCTGGCAAAGGGTGGCCATTGTCCTGCTCTGCCTGAAGGGGAGAGAAAGTAATTGTTCGCCTTGGCTGCGATGCTTCACCTTCTGTACTCCGGCCACGGCTCCTGCAGCTTAAGTGGTATTTAATGATAATGCTTCACTTAATATGTAACGAGACGGCAGGCAGAGTTCATAGAAACGTTATGATTTCACCAAAATGTGCCAGTTCTACATTTTGGATTTAATACTAATAGTAATTAAAGGAAAACTATTATTTGAAACAATTCTAAATTATTATTTGAAGCAGAAAATATTTCCCTGAAGACCAAATTTTAAAAGAACGGTAACCTGTTCTCTTTTGAATAAAGCTGATGGGATATACAACAGACATGTGTGCGCTCGGCTCGGATACAAAGTTGGCCTTTACTTCAATGTACCACCTCAGCCCCATTCAAACTGAACTGATTTCTTAACAGGAAGGTGGGTGATTTTAACATTACCTGCAGTGTTACCATAAGTGTGTGTTTCACCCCCACCCTGACAATAATTGCAGCGGCAATTACCTGCTCTTTTTCTGTGAACTCACTGGTGCTTCTGCTTTTTAAATCCTGTGATGTTCTCCTGTGTTTTCAAGTGGATCTCTGAGGTTTTTCAGCATGAAGTGATGCTTGTCCTTCTTTTTGTTTTTCTTTTCTTTTTTTTAAAATCTGTTCAGTGTGAAGATTTTTGGGGGTGAAAACGGTGTAAATGAAAATGCTTTTGCTAAACAGATGGAAGAAACACGTACACAGATGAATAGGTCTATTCAGGAACGAATAAGAACGAAAAAAAAACGAATTAAATGGACTTTTGTAATGTGAGGTAGAGCTGTTCTTTTAGTACATATTTTAGCACAGTGGCACAGTTAAATGTAACTTTCACTTAGATACTTTAATACCGAAAACTTGAAATTATGATCATTCTCAGGCAAGTTCTCAAGTGTCTTTTCTATTATTTTTCATCAGATTAGTGGACATTTTTTGCATTCTGAGATAACGGTATCTGCTCTAAGGTTGTAAATATGTGCCTCATGCTTCCCCCTGCACACGTCAACTTCACCTCTCCC
>JAOXYL010000030.1:8875294-8886907 GCA_028564955.1 Terapon puta
CTTTTAGCATCCCATGTGTATACCATTCAATGGGTTGATAAGAACCAGCAGGGCTTTGAGTCTTAAGGACCCAAATACAGAACTGCTGTATATAAAAGAAGATAAAAAGCATGCATTTATTTTTTCACACATTTACAATAACATAATAATCCCTCGCTATTACTGCAAACAACTCCCTGCATTGCTCATTTCCTGCTCTTAAAACCTCAGCTCTTTTCAGAGCACGTGTAGGAGGGTTTTTTTGTGTGTTAAATCGCAAAACACATATCATTTCTAATCCGCCCTGCTTTGACATTTAACATGTGCATCCTGGGGATTTTCAGAAAAGATGATGATTTCTTCTGCCTTGGGGCAAACAGCGGCAAACTATTAGTGAATAAAAGTAAAGTAAATGCAGCCGGATTGCCACATCTAAAGACGAGTGTCCCATCAACATTTTTGAAAAATATATTAGTGCTGAATGAAATCAGCTGAATACAGAGTCATAAAAGAAACTTTTAGTCAGTGAAAGCTGATTTAATTGCCATTTTGGGTGATTTTATCCAGGCATTTGTCCAGTCAATGCAAGGATAAAAAAATGATCAGTGAGTAACATTAAGATGTGCAAACACCACGGCTGAAAAACAAGGATGAATGAAATATTAATTTGATGAAGCATAATGCATTTTATTTCAAGATCAGGTAAAGAAGCAAAGTCAGAAATGTGATTTTCTGAACAGAGGGGCGATAAAAAGAATTTCCTCTGTGGTTGCAGCTAATAACTAAATAAATATTTTTGTA
This sequence comes from Terapon puta, assembly GCA_028564955.1. Lineage (NCBI taxonomy): Eukaryota > Metazoa > Chordata > Actinopteri > Centrarchiformes > Terapontidae > Terapon > Terapon puta. Next base: position 8,876,075 of record JAOXYL010000030.1, read on the forward strand.
GCGCAGTGAAACATCACTTCACAGACAGTCTCCCACTCAAAAGGCAGGGACTTAGCAGCAGTTATTTAAATCGAAGTCCCGGTGCTTCTGTCATCCAGCGTGACTAACAGGATTTGACATGGTGACGAGTGGACGGGTCCCAGGTTCACAAAACACATTCTGTCCGTCTGACCCCTCTCTTCACACACACACACACACACACACGCGCGCACCAGTACTTACAAGAGACCACACACACAATCCCACCCGCCTACACACACACACACACACAGGTAGAACAGGCGCATAATCCAATAGGTACTCTCTCTCTCTCTCTCTGTTTTTCTCTCTATCTCACCTGTCACACACACACACACACACACACACACACTCCAGCACTACCTTGCCATGTGTTTGTCACTGCTGGTTATTTAGCACAAGCCTCTCTCTCTCTCTCTCTCTCTCTCTCTCTCTCTCTCTCTCTCACACACACACACACACACACACACACACACATCAGAACCTCCCAGCCTGCAACATGTCTGCACCCAGGAGAGGATGAAGCCCCCAACAAAGACTATCACCAGACCATCAGAGCGAGGGGAAACTTCACTTTCCACCCCACCCCCTCTCCCTCCTTAACCTCCCCTCCACCTCTGATGACCTTTGACTTTCTCCACCTACTACCTGCTCTGCATTGAGGAGGCGACAGCTTGCGGTAATTCAAGGTAATCGGATGACTCTCTCCCTCTCCCTCTCTCTCTCTCTCTTGTCCTCATAATCCGAGACGCACGGGCTGTTATGAGGTAACCTACTCCTGACGGGACCACTGCAAGAGCCCCCCCACCCCAAAACACACACACACACACACACACACACACACACATTTAAATACACCCACTATGCTGCAGCTGCTGTCTACTTGTTGAAAACACACTCGGATGCCGGGAGATCAACTACAAACAGGCTCGCTTAGCGCATTAAAACAGCAGCAGCAGCAACTTAACTGAGTCCATCCACCTCAGTGTGACAAGAGGAGGAGAAAATCCACCGTTTGGAGCAGGGGCGCGCACTGTGGAGGAGCCGGGACGAAAGAAAAAGAGGAGGAAAAGCGCTTCAATTCACGCCGAACCAACCTTCGCGATTGGGATCCCGCGGCAGCTCGGGGGGGGGACCGGGATCAATTAAAAGCTCGCATATGACTGCGCTGACTCGAATGTCTCGAATTAATTCAAGTCGACGTCTATTTACTGGAGCGGCAGCCGTAATCCCGCTCAGCCGGCTTCAGCACCGCGGACAGCGACTTCTTCTCCCTCATCCAGCCTCATCCACCTCCCCCCCACCCCCCCCTACCCATCCTAACCTCCACGAAACACACAGGCGAGAAGTCCAAACTACACACACACACGCACACACGAATCATGTTTCTACATCACTATCAAAAGAAAGGTTTGGCTTCCTGCAAACTTCTGCAACCAAAGAGACCCCGTAGAGGAATAAGGACTTGGGGGGTGGGGGTGGGGGGGTAATAGTATAATAGCCGAGCCCAGTGCAGAGCCCAGGGGGGATGCAACGGGAATAAATGATCAGACAACAGAAATAAAAGGTGCCCTCGGGTCCCTGAACACACCACACATATACGCAAGTGAAAATAGGTCCATGCTCGGGGGCGGTGGGGGGTGGACTTACCGCGTTATCCCCGTTGAAGCCATAGGTTTTTGTTTCTTTTCTTCTTTTTTTTCTTCTAACACACAGGGGTACTTTTCCTCCCGCACGCTGTTGCCGTCTCTGGGGCCGCTCGGTGGACACAGCCCGGAGAGCAAGATCCAGGAAATAACATCCACGCAACTCATCCACCAGCCCGGCTACACACCGACACCACTTTTCATCCCTCTTCTCTTTTCTTTCCCGTTCTCTTTCTGTCTTTTCGACGGGGAGAAGTGTATTTGGGGAAAAAAAAAACAAAAGAAAGAAAATAAAAAGAAAAGAGTGTGTAAAAAAAAAAAACCCTCCTCTCCTCTAGTCCGCACTTAGTTGGAGACTCCTCCGGTGCGGGACGCGCAAGGTAAGTACGAGCTCTGTAGGAGAGAGGAGGCAGAGTAACAGTATATCTCCTCTAGTGTTCCCCCCTCTGAGAGAGAGAGAGGGAGAGAGAGAGAGAGAGGAGGGAGGGAGGGGGGGAGAGACCCAGAGACATGAGCTGAAGGATGAGGGAAAGAGAGGCGATGCGGAGACAGAGAGAGAGAAAGAGAGAGAGAAAGAGATGGGGGGGGGTTGAGGCAAACGCGCATTTACCGCAGACAGCAGCAGCGACCGGTGCTGCGCGGTAATCTAATTACGTCCACGGCAAAAAAGCGCACGGATTACCGGGCTCCTGCTCCTGCTCCCGTTCCTGCTTCTGCTCTTTGCGCCCCATGGCGGAGAGGGGAGCACATAGGTGCGCCGTGTCGGGTTTTTTTTCCCATTTAACTCGTAAGTATCCACACTCAAGAGGAAGAGAAAAAAAAAAGTTCTCAGAGGTCTTCACCTGAAACGCTGCCATCTTATGTCTTCGCATCCAAAAAGGCAACCCTGGTCAATCAATGTCACAGTGCTGTTTTTTTTTTCTTGAACGTTGCCACAGGTGTGTCCTTAAATGCATCATCACTTCCTGGGTTTGTGTTTGAGATTTGGACACAGTGCAATTATCGCTTGGATTTCACGCCCCTTTGGAGCTGTAAAGCGGCCCTATTTATTTGGGATGAACTGTTCCTGCGTGCTAATTCCACTTTGAGGAGGTTAGAAGGTGTATTTCTTGGGCAGGGGAAGGCTCGCCCAACACCCAACTCTTCACTGGTGTAGTCTTGAATGCTTATTAGTTCTTCCACTACTAAAAAGTGAAACCCAACTGTGCCACGATCCAGACCTTTTGGATGACCCTGCAGACCTCACATGAACATGTAAACAGACAAAGCCTCAAGGTTTACATGCTGAGCTCTCATCAGGGTCAGTGGAGAAAGAAGCACTCTCACCCTGCAGTAATAGTAAATGTAAAAACACCCAAAACGTGTGCAGAACAGTCCCTGTGGAGTGTTTATTGCAAATATATACAATTTTATTATTTCTGCGGCCATGCTGCGTAAGTGGCATTTTAAATGTGCTGTTGCATGTGGAGGTGGAGCTAAATGTGTCTACTTTAATATGCTGCCGGAGAGTTATATTAATAGCAGGTATCACTTTTGATTACATGATCATACAGCATGTTTTCTGTGAGAATCTGAAATCAATAAAGGTCGACAGCAACTGCAGCTTTGCAACAAATCACAATATTTCCCTCTGAAAAAATGTCGAGGTAGATGCGTTAAGAAGTAGAGAATTGAAACAAATGAGTAAAAGCTGCCTCCAAATTACTCTTTAACATTACATTACATACATTACCTATGATGCAACTTGACCACTGGCAGTGTGGTTGGGCAGTCGCCTTTGTTTTATCCTCGCAACAGAAAAAAACAGTTTCATAAACGCTCTCATGAATTCCTAAGTTGTTGCCTATATAAAAAATGTTGTTCCTCCAAATAACTTAAATGCTGTAATCAGTCATTTGGCTCAGAGGGAGACGCAGCGTACCCGATGGCTGAATAAGCCGCCTTTTTCAAATAATCACGTTGAATGTATAGCCTTGAAAAGCAAAACTGAACTCCTGCAAAGACGCCATACAAAGTTGATTGCACGCCTTCAGCGTTGGCTGTTGAACCTCAAACGTCTAAGCTGAGAACTTTTTTGGCATTCTTGCTGTGGAGCTCTCACCGGCTTTATATTATAACGTTTTTTTATTTTGTTTCCTCTCAGCTTTCTGATCTGTTCATTGTTTGTTTTGAAAAGAGGTTTGCTTTCCAGGCAGTTGCAAGGGCTTATTTATTTTGTGAGCCACTGTATTTCCCCATACCAGATATTGGCTCTTAAAAAAGATAATATATCAACATAGTGGTATAAATAGGCCACTAGAAGGCAAGAACAGAAAACACTGGTTTAATTTACTCGGTGTCTACTCTGTTAGCCCGTCTGGACATAAAAGCACGCTAAGTTGAAGGAAGAGGATCTAAAACTGAGTAACTCCTTCCTCAATTGGCTTTGAGTCATCCAGCTTTACTTCCACGTCTATTTGGCTTTATCGCACAGTGACCCAAAGCAGACCTGAACTGTTGACTCATCTATTTAAAAAGGTTTTGGAGCAAACTGTCACCGTCTTTTGTTTGATTATCATGTAAATCAAAAAGCTGGAAAAAAACCTGCCAAGTTTGAGACCTTATTTAAGACAAATGTCGCTGCTCAAACACTTGTTGTAAATCAGCTGAAACTGGCTAATCTTGCAAATAAACAGCTTTAATCTACATGGGTGTGATCTAAGGGAGATAAAATACGCTGTATGTTGGCGCCTCCTGTTAACTGTAAGATTTGCATTTTGATGTCGCACTGTACCACAAGATATAAATAAGAGTAGTTTATAGCCACTCGTTAATAGGCCTGGCAACAAATTGTTTTGGTGTAAGGGGGCTACATTTCGGGTCCCAGGAGTTAGCTTAAAATGGCGGTAAGTGCTGCTAAGTGGTGCTTTGGAGGAGCGCTGACTACGCTATGCAGAAAACACAGCGCTGTTCCCATTCCTCTTCTTTAACTCAAGTCATCTGCAAATGCACAGAAATGTTCCCCTCATTATTACCAACGCGAAATTCCCAGCGTGAAAGGTTCAAAATGATGCACAATCCCAGAGTGCTCTGCAGCAGTCACAGGGCAGATCGCCGTGGCTATAATAAGGAAGCACAGCCACAAGTGTCCTCACTCGGGGGCTTTATCTTTTGCTAATAAAACGTGCAATAGGAAGAGCGATAGCTGGGAGACAGCCATCTGCTGAGTGATATTGCCGTGCATCTCGTAATTACTTTCTTGATTGTGTAATCTGAAGACAATGCTGAGATATGATGGATGAAGGCAGAGGGCTGGGGCCAATTTATGCTCCTGTGTGACCTACCTGTCTGTCCATCTGCTCTGTGGGATTACAGCATACTGACTATATGCGATGCTCAAACCAGCAATAACTGGAAAAAACAGCAACTGAGAGGATTTCCAAATGAAATGTGCCTGTTGGTTATAAAAGTATCAATACAATCGTGGCTGTTACAGAATCACTCTAATTGTAAATCTGATTATATAATCAAAGGATTGAAATTACTACCAGTAAAAGGGGTTTTCAGGCAGAGGGCCAGGCCAATTATAGCCCCTATACCACTGTGATCTTACTTGTGTGTCCATCTGCTCTGCTTCGCTCTGTGGGATTACACCAAATCCTATTGAGCTCAGGGAAAGGCAGCCAAGATCAGTAGGCCCCAACTTATCAAGACAAACCACCAGTACAAGAGAGGTTTGTCTCTTCCAACAAAGCACAGGATGGATTAAAAAGGAACGATCACTCGCTGATTAATAACGCTCGTCTGAGTCGGTACAATTAGCAGGCGGCGCGCTGAATATCAGATGATGCCGTGGTGGAAATAAAAAGCGGTGCAGTGTGAGGCACAAAGCCCGAGAGTCTGGTGGCTCAAGATAGCATCACATAACTGAGGGAACACAGTTGATTATATAATATTATTGATCCATAAAGGTGAAATTCTCTTTCCACTTGCTCGACTCCACAGGAAGTGAAGGCACTGCAGTGCAGGATTCAGTAAGGCGAGCAGGCAGAAAGTTTTTCAAAAAAAAAAAGAAAGAAAAAATATCATGCTGCCTTTTAATCACACACTGTGCTGTTTCTGTCCACATATGTATGAATCGGTTATCTGTCTTTTCCTTTGTCAACCAGAAACTCCAACCTTACCTTGTACTTAACATTGTGGATATTTGCTTGATATAATTTGCTTTGAATAAATGTGACATGACAGCAATTCGACACATCGTTTTACGTTCCTCTGTACGCTACTAATTCTAGTGCAAACTCCTGGTAGGTCTCACAGAAAAGATGAAGCCTCTGTACACTGTGCTTTAACTGAGGTTAACCAGATGTACATTTATGAAAGCAACTAGTTTGTCCTCATCTTTTATCTTGCAAAAATGAGAAATGCTGTTCATTTTAGTGCTTCTATACTTCTGATAGAACCTTAATATCTCCAATTTGTTGCTTGTCAAAGGTTGTTTTCTTGTATAGAATGGGCTATTTGTTGCGCCGTTAAGAAAATAAACCCACCAACAACTGTCATTCTTGCAAATCCCAAAATATTACCATCCTGTGTGGTGGTTAAAACAACACACAACCTGACTGGTGATATTTACCAAGCATCTCTGCAGAACCGATACTTCTGCGACATCCTCTTCAACTTGCTGCCCTCTGGCAAGCTATACAGAAGTATCTGCTGCCGTAACACCAGCCTCTTTCCTCGGGCTGTGAGACTCCTCAACTCCACCTCATCCTCTGCACTCCACCATAAATGACTCCTACCATAAACTTTGGCTCTTCAAAAGCACAAGATCACACACCGTTCTATGGACATCAAATAATTTTGTCACATTGGTCTTCTTACATCTTTCATACTTGCACATACTCTTCCTTTTAGATATAATTTGATACACTAGCATTGAAGGCTGACTCCTACACAGGGTGAAAATACTCCTCAGTGGATGTGCAGGTCGTAAACAAGACTTAACATCACCTGCAACCCTACAATATAATGTGGTATGAAATGTTCCTTGGCCTCGAAAGTAGATTGGTTTTGGTAAGGCACAAAAAAAAAGACACTACTCTCCAAACTCTTTTTTGTATGGCATATGGGTCCCCGTGCGCATCACTCTGAAATACAGAAAAATCAAAGCTTTGCAGGCCTGCTGTGCCCAGTTACGGTTGCTAAGCTGTGATTGGCAAATCATTATTCAGAGGAGGGGTTTAACAAGCAGTCAATTACATCCTAAAAACCAGTGCCCTATTTTCAAATAGTGGATATGCCCCAGTTCAGTTCCTTATAGGAATCTGAAAAAAATTGAATGTAATGAGCACATATGTTGGCACAGGCTCTGAGATGTGCATTCTGTTTGATAACAGTAAAGAACTAATTCATCAATGAAATCAAACAGAATGACAAGAGGGAGAGCCGCTGAAGCACTGAGACAACTGCAAAGACAGACGGCGAGATTTGAACAGTAAAACAAGAACCGCAAAGGCATGGAGAGAAAAAAAATGAGCGGGTGAAAAAAAGAAGAATAACATGAAAGAGAACATTATATCTACTGTGTCTGACATCGTTAAAGCCATCCTGCACTGGAGCCCTTCCTAGTTCGTTTGGTAGAGCAGATGTTAATAGCTTAACAGGGCTAGGCAGTAAGTGTTTAATTAGGTCTGGGAAAAATGATTTATTCAACACATCTGGACCCATAAAATAACACTCTCTGGACTCTGTCCTTTATGACTCTCAAGCTGGCTTCCCGCCCACACCTCAAAACATAGCTGCTGGGTGTAGCTCGGCTCTCAGTCTTGAGGAGCAGACTCACTTACGAACACTGTCTGCAGCCCTGTAGTGATGTCACATCTCCTGAAGGGAGCGGGGAACAACTGCACCTGGTGGGAGGAGAGGCACAGCGGGTGGGTGTGTCGCTGACGATCAGGCAGAGCAGTGCAGTTTTACTGTTGAGGATTACTGGGATTTGTGCATGTCGCCTGCCTGCTCAGACCACATCAAAGCCACACGCTGCTAGGTGCAGTTCTGCTCAGTCCTTTCATGGATGATGGCTTTGACTTTGATATTTCCCTCAGGCGGGAGTGAAGAAGACAGGTTTCTTGCCCAGACAATATACGTATGGCTGCTGTAAGAGTGACCATTCGATGGATGGCCACTTATTCACCGCTTGCTTTATATGTATCAAGGATTGACTGGCGGATGCAACTTCTGGCTTTGTCCCTGATATCATTGAACTGCTCCCCACATTGGGCAATGGACTGCTCTAGGACAGGAAGGCCGCATGTTTTAATTTAATTTAAAGTGCCATGTATTTGTTTGTAGCTATTTTTGCTCCTCCAGCTCAAGGACATCAATTGTTTTTGGCAGATCTGCCCTGGGCCCTTCCTTTTGCCATGAAATTGTCATGCTGTCATGCTGCCATGGCACACGCTGTTGTTTTGAAAGGAAGGGAGAGCAGGTAACTTGATTGGCTGTGGCTCAAGCCAGCTGCTACACACCTACTAATAACGTGTGTCGGAGCTCAATAGCGCAGTCGTGCCGAGCGGATCCGACCAAATCATTTCCACCGGGACGTGTGCGCTCACACAGGCCACCCTTTGAATGTGAGCTGCGTCATGTGGCACTGGTTAAATGTTGATTCAGGTGACTTAATGTGATTTTAATCGGAGCCTGACTGTTGACCAACACGTTATTTGCCTTTGGCTGCATATTTGCAGTGCGTTATATTAGCACCTTGTCACCCTGCACCCAGAGAATCACAGTATTAATTTTGTACTTGGTTAAATCATTCTGCTCTCTCCTTGCTCAATTTGTCATTTTCCTTCTGCACGACTGATTGGCACAGGTGTTTATTAAATGTTATGAGATTCAAAATGTGACTAAGATAATAATTAATTACAGCACCCCTCTAATTTTGAACTGCAGTAAGCAAACATTATCATTATAATACAAGTGATGGTCAAATCTTCAAAACAAGGATACAGGCTTTTATTTCAATGTAGATAAGGTTGCATTCTGTTTTTAAGCTTACCTGCTTATGAGATTAGCTATTTCTCCTTAAAAGGAGTTGATAGAGGCATCTTGCTTTCATTTACCCATTGGCTGCAATGTGATGGTCCTATATATAAATTCTTTAAAGTATTAGGCTTCCCTAAGTCCCAGTAACAACATTAGTTCAACTTCATGGCACTGAAAATACCTCAATTGGGATTTTGTGGAATTATAAGCAGCCTGCACGTTAAGAATCTACTGCGCCTCTATAAAATTCATGTAAGAAATACAAATCATCCATCCACATTGTACGCAAGCTGTCAGGCATTTCAGCTGAATGCCTAGTGCTAAATCCTTCACATTTCTTTCTAAAATAAAACATAAAAATCTAAAAAGAACTTCAAATGAGCCCTTTATAGAGCAACGCCAGCCAAAAGACATGTTGTTTGAAAATCCTACACATTTTATACTGTATATCTTATTATAAAAAAACTATGAAATCTAGTTTTTCTTTAACCATTGGCATAGGTGTGAAGCACAGGGGCTTTTCAGTGGCTGGATGGTCAGCAGGCACTAAAGTAAATCCTGTTGATACTCAAGACTGATTTAAAGTGCTTTCCACTAAAAAAAAGGCTACACTTCGATTTGCAGGTCAACCTCTCCCTGTAGCTCACCATCCCTGATAAAGCAGAAGATTAACACATTCTTAGGTAAGCTAACTTTAACTTTGGCTCAGAGCTGGCTCTGCTCTGCTCCAGAGAAAAGTTAACACAAACAATACAGATTTAACACTCTGCTGTAGATGTCAGCTTTAGGCTAACTCTTAAAATGTGAGCAAAGGTTACATCCAACTTTGGGGCACTTTTACACTATTTTGCAGGATTTTGAATGCTACATAAAGCTGAGTCTTTATCCCTGTTTAAACAAGAGGTAGTGCATCATTAACTTTGGTCAATATCTGACTCTTTTCTCCCTAAGAAAGGTTTGCACAAAGAATACAGATTTAACACTACTATTGACCTGAGCTCTCAGACTAACTGTTAAAGTGTGAGCGTGAGGCTGCACTGGCCTCTCCATGCATATTGTAAAGCTATAGATACTGTATACAGCCTTGTATTGGAAGAAATACATGGAACACTACTTCCCTTGCTGCTGCATTACAATGGCCTACAAAAGGCGTTGCACTTTCCTACAGCCTTCAGGATATGACATTGAAATGCACATTCATGTAGAGCTCATAGTACGTATGTAGAGGCAGTTATAATCTAAAAAGTGCATTCAAGTGTTTCCTCAAGCCCAGCACAGCCAAAGACGACCATCCTGCTGAGAGCAGCTGCCATCCTGAGTGAGAGATATTCATTGATACTGGCGTTGCCGCACAGTTTGAAATACAAGGTCTAAATGCTGTTTCAAAAGAACCATGTTAGAGCAGATTTCAAAGGAAACTGGGGTCTAAATAATGTCACAGAGAATTACTTCACACAAGTATCACTTTCAGTCCCGCAAGGTCTAAATTCAGTTTCAAACAATTTCATTAGTATTGGTTTCAGCCATCAGCTTCTATGTCACATGGTCTAAATGCTGATTCAGAGGCATTTCCATCCCACCAATTAAAGATTTTGCAGGGAGAAACACTGATACACGATTCTGCACCAAATAGAGCCTGGAGGACAGCCAGCTAAATCAGCCTCAGGGCTGATTTATGGTCCACATTTCTTCTCTAACAAGACCAGACTGTAATAGCAGAGACCCAAAGCTGTTTACATTGTAAACTGAACGTATCACATTCACATTGTACTCATTTGTGCGTGTGCATGTATTCCCATGCATGCACGTGTCTCCAAATTGGGTTCTGATTGCCTTACACCAGTGCCTGTCCTCCATTCACATTACATTTACTCACTGCTTTCCTGTCTTACATTCAGCTCAGGTGACCTATGATTGTAGTCTTGTTCCCACATAAATAGAACTCCCAAAGTGCACACATAAACAAAACATAGTTGTGTGGTCTGAAAAAGTGGCTGAGGTAAAAGTAAGATAAATTAAATCAAGAGAACAGCATCTGTAAATCAAAAACTAGAACAGATCAAAATTCTGATATTTAGTTCAACATCATAAGAAATGCTCATTTGACAACTGTAAGTCAGAAATGTATGCGCATAAACTC
>JAOXYL010000030.1:8896377-8909382 GCA_028564955.1 Terapon puta
AGTTCATGGTTTGAGGCCATTTCGCGGGCAAAAGTGCAATGTCAGTGGTGTCACTCTTACTGTACCACCACAAGAGCATTCAAGAATCTGTCACCGCCTATGCCCTCTAGGAAACTTGGTTTTGCCCAAGGGGACAAGGAAACAAACACTCAATCACCAGAAGTGAATTGATATACACACACAATTCCATTTGTACGCACAACAAAACATGATCCATATTTTTTTTGTTGCCCAAAGGGACATAGAGGCGATCTTTTTTTGCTGTTACAGACACTGGAAAATTCTCCAGCATAGCTCTCAGTCTTCTGCCTTATCACGCCTCTTTCCCATCCTTCATTCACTGCTCCTCGAGAAGTGCTAATCTTCTCCGTTTTACTGCCCCTTTCTCTCTCTCTCTTTTTCACCAATCTCTCCTCTCTGTCTTCTAACATGGGTGTGTGGCTGTGCTTGTCACCTCCATGACAGCACTTACACAAAAAAAAAAACAAAACAGAAAAAAGGAGAGAAATTTTGGAAGTTTTCCCATCTCGTGCTTTTCTTTTCCAATTCCATTTTGCTCACTCATTTCCTTCCTGTCACCTCTCTCTCTCTGTCTTCTCCTGCTCTCCTTTTAGCATCACACAGGTCATGCTGGTCATGCTATTAGCAGGTCACTCAGCCTGCTCGTGGCGTGGACACACATGGCTGCTCACCTTCATTCAGAGTACGGCGAGTCAATCAGCTGCCCTCACGGCCGGTCACTCCCTCAGGTACTCGGGTGTTTAGTCAGCCGGCCTGCCAGTCAATCAGTCAGTTGGCTGTCTCTGCCAGATGGTCATTCAACCAGTCGCACAAAGTATCAGTCATGTCAGTTCCTGCCACAGACAGCGCGAGTCAAGCGTCACTTCAGTCCATTAACATGGCAGTTCGACAGCTGATGTCAGACAGCGATGATATTAATTAGATGCTCACTCATTGTTTTTAGTTGTACTGGTGTAGCTGGAAATAAAAGCGGCCGATGTGAATGGAAAAAAGAAAAGTAATTGAGGTTTTTGTAATATTGTTTTTAGTTTGCAAAAAGGACATTTTTTAGGTGAATACTGAATTTAAAAGGTATAAAAACTATTTATGCTATGTTGAAAATAAAAATTAAAAATCTTTATTATAACACACGTGTTTAAATTGGTAAATGAAAGAATATACACAATGCAGAAAGGAAAAGATGACGCCTCCACTAGGACTTTCTATCAATATATTATACAATATAATAAACAATATAATATATTATACATTAATTATATAATTAGATGAATCTACTGCAAGCATGAAGTCAATCACATGAATCTTCATAGTTTTATACACAGCCTCCAATTTTTTGGAAAGAAAAGTCATGTAATATGATGAAATATTTGTCCCACTGTTACAACATCATAATGTTCTACCATGGTTCATTTTCACTCATACACTTTTAAGTTAGACTTTGTTTACATGTATTTTTAAGGGTAGCTTTAAGTCTTCATCCCAAATGCTGTCAGACTGTTCAACGCTGCACTGTAATTCTGTCATGGCAACAAACAATTTTCATACCACAGTCGGACTGATGTTTACTGATGTTTACTGATGTTTCATCATTGCACTGATGTTTACTGAGGTCCTAGTTATGCACTATATGGTCTTTTTTTCATTCCACTCATTCACTTACATGATTGATTTATATCTGCTATATATGCATATTCGGCTGTGCAATAGCAACTCACCACTGCACATCTATGTTCCTTTCTTTTTCTCTTATTATGTGCATATATTGTGCATAATCTTTTTTTTGTGTTTTTGTGTTTATTTTTGTCTCTATTAATTATTAATGTCTCTTGAACATTGTGTTTGATCTCCTGTAAAAGTGAAATTCTCCCACTGTGGGATCAATAAACAATCTCATCTTATCTCAAAAGGTACATGGGAAAAGTAATATATTATAAATGTTTTGTAGACAGCTAAATTCATGCATATACCTGTGAGAAGTATAAATGGCAGTAAAAACAATTATTGAATGCACAGGATTAAGCAATATAGACAATTTGACTACTACAAATTGACTACAGATAGGTAACAGTAGGTATTTTTGTGAATCTAAGAGATGCACTGCTGACAGAAGAGCGCAACCAAAGAATATTCTTGTTAAAAATCATGCACTGAAAAACACACAAAAACATTAAAAAGCTCCTCAAAACACAGTCTCATCATGCAGTCTTTTGTCTTTTTCAAACCTTTATTTAGGGAGCACCGGGAGCACTTTTTTTTTTCAATACCACCCATTCACCCTCATTCAATTACACAAAATGACTCCAGGGAGTTGCTCGATACAGCTCGGCACAGCTCAGCTGGAGCAGATGGGGTTAAGTGCTTTTGTCAAGGGCGCCACAAGAGAGCTGGTCTGCTGGAGAAGAGGAACAGTGTTACACAAACACTGCCACCAACTCCGGGCTGTGGAGGGGCGCCCCAGTCACAAGCCCACATCTTCACCTTTAGATCACTGAAACTTAAGAGCCAAAGAAATTTCACAGATTTGTTTCATAACTCACTTCAGGATTAAAATTTACACCGGTGCAGGTGCAAAGAAGCCACATTACGCTGATCCTGTTTGGAGCTTCTTTTGATGTTTTAAGTAACCTTGGTTGATAAATCAGTAAAAGTTCAGTTAATAAATTCACATGGTGCCAAGCGAGATCAGAGAGTGCTATATTTGAAATGAAATGTCCTTTTCAATTTGCAACATGGATTCTCAGGAACCAGATGATTAGCCAAGCTGTTAATCATATTCCTCAAGGCACGGAAAACATGACTTTTTACTCAAGTATTAAAAAAATCATCAAGGGACATTTCTGATCTTTCTGCAGTTGACAATGTAGAGCCAAGTATAGGTGTCTTTTCATATCCTGTTTGAATATATTTTTATGGTGACAGATACACTGCCACAGCCTTTATCCTCTAGTTTTAATAGGCACTAGCTATATTTATGAGTTCAACCAATAAAGCTTTGTTCAAACACATAATTGACCAGTGAAAGCCTCTTTCACAAGCCGTGGACCTTGATCTGGTGCCAGCGTGGCAATGGATTTGCAAGTTTTCTAAAATGTTTTCTTTCAAATTGATTAGAGTTGACTCACCTCTTAAAAGTGAGTTTAAGTTCTAATGCCACTCAATCACTCTGGTCTCAACTCCACTTAAATAAGGAAATTTAAATTGTGCTGGAGGTCCTCAAGTGGGTCAAAGGATTCATTGATCACATACACAAAGTCAGTTGTGTTCATTTTATGGATATCAAGTATAAGACTTTGTGCAATTTGTTTGTATCATGTTATATACACTTGGTACCATATTCACATTTTAAAATAAATGCCTAATTTATGTCCTTTTTATCCATGCTAGCAGATATGGCCCAAGGTTTGCATCTCCTTCTTATTTTTTTTGGTGGGTTAGACCCTTTATTATTTTTTAGATAGGACAGTGAGAGAGAGACAGGAAATACAGGGGAGAGAGAGGGGAAGACACGCAGCAATGGGACCCTGGCCGGGATTCGAAACGGGGTCTGCTGCACCAAGACCCAGGCCTCACATATGTGTGCGCTACTACACCACCAGCGGCACACTTATTTTCATGATCCCTTGACTTTATCTCCAGTGCCACCAGCGGGTTGACACTTGAGTTGGATGGGTTGCTAAGAAATCTAAAACAGGAAGTCATCATTCCCATAGTTTGAATACTACTTATTTAGCAGATTCCCTCACTTCCCCTGTTGTACCAAAAGCAGATATTAGCTTGAACTTGAGAAACATCTCAAGAGCTGTGAAATGGAGAAGTTCGAAATGAGGTAAATGCACAGTCCTCACACAATAGATGCTAAATGACACTGGCAACTTCTTCCTCTACCACCACAGTGAGGTTGGAATGTGATCCTCTGAATTTCCATCTGGTGCCATCATCAAGTATGTTTTGTTCCCCCAGTACAAGATTTATGATTACATACTTGGAAAACTTAACTTTGTGTTTTGAGCTAATTAGCAGATGCCAGCGTTCCAGCAAATTTAACTAAAAGGGTGGCACACAGTGAACATGGCAACCTTTGTATTTCCCTGAAAGCACTGCTGTGCCTAAAGTACGGTGCCTCGCAGAGCAGCTAACATGGCTGTAGACTCCCAGTCTTGTTTTAAGGTTCAAGACAGGGCTCGTCCGTAAATAACCACGTCCTCCAAAATGCAATTTTCTAGTAGCAGCACCCAGGGTATTTTTCCCCTTGTCAGACATTTTTGATATCAGACTAAAATCTAATATGTATATTACAGAGCAGAGCTAAGGATTAAAACACTGAAATCCATTATTTTAAAGGGATTATTTAAGGATACAGACATCATTTTGCATGTCAATGTGTTTCCACCATATGTGGGTATTGTAAGCTCCAAGGGCTTAGCTGCTAAATATATATAGCTTAAAGCTAGATATTAGTGGAGAACTTCTTTTCAAAAGAATACTGAGAGCAAGCATGTTCAAATATTTGCGTTGGATTCTCTTCTTCTTTTCTGAAGGCCTTTAAAACTCCATCACAGGTATAAGTGATTTGCAAAACTAGAGTCAATCTCTGCATATCTGAGAGTCACCTGAACACAACTGAGCCTTCAAACACTGCACTACAAGACTTTGACAATAAGAATGGAAGCTTTACTCGCTTTTCCCAGATTTTCTTACAAACAAAACAAATGGGCATGCATGCTGACATTTAAAACCTAAAATGTGTGAGGAAAAATGTGAATAAAAGTTGATTATGAACTTTGAAAGAGTGCATCCCAGGAGTAAAGGTGGTGCTGTGCCTCTATACATTAGGTAGATAAAAGTTTTCATCAAGGAATAGAACTGTAGCTCTGTTACTACCTTCCTAAATATATCTTCATTAAGTGAGGAACATCTGCAGAGTGGGTAACAAAACTTAACAGTGAATTCCCTAGAGTGGAAAAGAAAAAAAAACTAACTGGAAGGTTTAATGATCTAGGACAACACACACAACACACACACTGTCATCACACCAAAAATAAACATTAAAATCTTTTCAGGATGAATCACAGAAGGTAACTCCCAGGAGTAAAATGTTGTTTCCAAGGGCTTGAGAGCTTTTGGCCTTTACAAGACATCCTCAAATCCTAGTTACAATACAAACTCCTATGAAGAAATCTATAAATATGATAAGATTAGGCCACAGTAAGTAAGTCTCTAAGTCTGCACAATGACTCAATGAGTCTATTAAGTGGAGGGGACAGCCCCATTCGCTTGAACTACACAGTAGCACATCTTTGGTGCCAGGGTGATTAATGTTCAAAGGTTCGCCTAGCACTCAAATTTAAACATCATATTTAGACGTTTTAAAATGCATGAGCCATTTTTTTCTTGAGCCGCTGCAGAAGATTCAGAACTTATGCAGAGTTCAAAAGATGGCAATCAAGTCAACAATGGAGTTAGTTCTTTGTTAGCATTAGATATAATTAAGAGATGAAATTCACACTGTGGCGATTTGAAATACATATTCAATATTATAATGACTCCTCGTCTTGTGACACTATCGCCAGCTCAGAGCCTCCAGAAAATATAAAGCAGTTTTGATTGACTTTGAAAAGGTCGCGTTATTAAGGTAATGGGGAGATATCTATCTTTATGGCCAGTCAAACAGATACTTGGCATCAGCAGATTACACACACACACACACACACACACACAATCATAGACAAGAAATTTAAATATGTGCTTTAACCCCTTACACTGCATTATTGCATGTGTGTGTGTGTGTGCAGAAAAAACATAGTTCATTATTATCTGCTACGCACAGACAGTGACCTCTTAGCTTGAGAGAAATAAGGGGATGTGTGTGTCTACATGTATGGAAAAAGAAATGATGAATGAGTGTTCGAGTCAGAGTGTGAGGTTAAATATATTCTGAGGACAGACAGTGGCTGTTTCACACCACATAAAAAAGCAATATTTGCATGTGCAGCCGATTCTCTATGTGTGTGTGCGTGTGTATATGTGTGCACATACGTGTGCGTAATCTGCATTTGCGTGAAGATAAGAGTGACTAATGTCTGTCTCTGGTGCAGCAGTAGAGGATGTTGCTGAAGGGTTTAATTAGCTGTCACACATCAGCCAATCGAGGGAAACACAATACTTAACACGCCCACTGCTGTGTGTGTAAATCAGACAGAAAAAATGGGTGTGTATTTACATGTAAGGGTTTAAAAAAAACAGACGTGAATTTGAAACATGTTTATTTCTTTCCTCAGGCAAGTAGATGTGCCAGCACTTTAGAGGTTATCTCATTGTGTGTGCGTGTGTGTGTGCGCTTTTAAATAATATGCATATCCTAATGTTTATCGGGGGCATCGCAGGAGACAAGTGAGTTCAGGCAAGACAAGATTTACATTTACCTGCTAGATCATTTGATAGTAGATGGGTAAGTAGCCAACTTAATTTAGGAACCATTTCCAAAGTGAGTGGTCAAAGGAGATCTTTCTCACATTTTTGTCAATAGTGATATAATTTTTATTTATCTATTTGTTGATTTATTTTAGTAAGTACTTCAGAGTACCCATATTACCTCACGTTTTTAATACATCCTAGTATTAGTTCTATAGATGGTTATGCCAGTCGGTCCATCACCTTGATTGAAATATCTCAACATTGCCTGTATGGATTGCCACTTTTTTTTTCTTTTTCTTTACCAGATATCCATGATCCCAAGAAGATGATGGGTTAGAGTTAACCCTAAATACCTTTCATGGTTCTCTGACAATTCTCTGAGCTAATTCAAAATATAGTGCTACAAACAGTTTTAAATATATGAACTTTGGGTGATCCCCTTGGGTGATTTCCTCTGCTGTTATCATTGTTATATTGTACATTTGCATGCTGACATTTGAGCATCTAGTTTAAAGTACAGTGTCATGGATCTGCTAGCTTTGCTCAAGATTCTTCATTTTAAATTACAGTATGCAATATTCCCAATAGCCCAAGTCAGTAGTTTGTTTTTTTTTGTTGTTGTTGTTTTATTTTTATTATGCAATGTGGCCCAAAGTAACTTTAACTACTTCCTGATTTATTTCCACTATTCATTTGCATTTTTTACAGTCACACAGGTTATTTTAGACTCAATTTAGACTTTTCTTCAGATGTGATTGAAAACAAACCACGCTTTATAGTTTTATGACAGTATGGGAAAAGTTAAAATTTGGTTATGTTACTTTGTATTGTTTATCACCAGCTAAAGCACTATACATGACTTTCGAAAACAACGTTACAGAAAACAAAGCAGTCTACAGGATTTCTAAAAACGTTTGTGGTACTTCACACCCACTTCTGGTATAAATCTGAATACAGATGCATCCTTTTATGTGTTTTATGTGTCATATCACTGGATCAAGCTGACGTATCTCACTTTATTTGAATTTTCTATTGTATGTATGACATCCTTTACATTTATTTGAACAGTGTTGCCTATTTAGAAACTAGAGACAGATGCTCTGAGAACATCTATTTCAAGTGTTTACATACAAGGAGCATATATTTTCACTTCCAGGTGACTGATCAGAGGACCCTGGAGTTAAAAAAAAGATAATAATAATAATAATAATAATTTCATTTGCTGAATCAATTTCCTCCATTAGGGAGACATACAAATGAAGGTGTGATGGAACTCGGTAAAGTAAATAACATTTATTTTAGATGTATGGGATCCTCTGCCATCCGTGTAGACAGCTCTGACTGATTTTCTGCCCTGATTTTGTTAAATAGCCCCAAACTCTGAAATTGCTTCAGATATCATCTGCTGTGAGGTCACCATAAGTCTTCAGCCTTAAACTTGAAATGACCAAAAGAGCTCCGTCTTGGGATCTCTGCCTGGACGCTGGCCCAAACCGCGTTTTAAACGTGATCGATAACATTTTAAAAATCAATCCTAAACTGCAAATGGAAGCTAAGCTAAGGCGGGAGTAGTATGCTGTGTCCTCTTAGTTCCCGTTTGGAGTGCGACTGCGGCGTTTTGGACCGACTGTACTTGGCCGGCCGGAGAAGGACTTACGTGCTTTGCAGTAGTGCCGCTGTAAACACTGATTCAGGCCATTAAAAGGCAAAAGTGTTTTGTCTGGAAAGGTGCTCAGTTTTTGGAGCACTGTCCAGTCTCCACCATAGAAAAAGTTAAACTATTTCTTTATACATTAGGCTCTACACAGTACTACTGTGATTCTAATGTCTTGTCGTCTAAACCACCACTTAATAATTCACACGGAAATGTTTAATTCTACCAGTGAGATTACCAACTAAATATAGTTGCACAGATGATGTTGATGAATAGGAAAAACATTTAATTGGCCATTTATTTTCTCTCCTGGATGTTAGTAGATCGCTGATTATGTGAGAAATACCCCCTTAGAGTAAACCAACTGTTTATTTTGTTCAATTCATGGTCACAAGCCAATAAAGGTGCCGCAGTCTGTACTTGACGCAGGGATGAGTTACTGTCATCTCTGATTCTTTTTTTGCCATACTTTTTGCTCGGGCTGTCATTTGTCCCTAACTTACGTGTGACTGATGGCTCCATGGTGCCTTCTTTTTTCCCTTGATGATGGCTGTAATGGTTTGTTTTGCTTTGTATTCTCACAAAGCCTCGCTCAGACGACCACGCACAATCAACATAATTATTAGCTTGAAAACTTTATTGTCCCGGCGGCGTTGCGCACAGAGAGTTTGGGCCATGCTAATTTTCATCTTTTCACCGAGCTTTAATTAAGACAACAAGGATTTAGCGTCCTCCAATGACATCACCCAAGGGACTAATTCTACCTCATTTACTCCCCATAACTCTAAAACAAAACGAAATGGTCCAAGCCTATTCGGTTTCGAGATTAAAATTAATTGGGCATAGCCTATTGATTATAGTTTCAGCACAGAGGGACATAAAAACCCACATGTCAATTTGTGTTGCTTTCAGCTCCTCAGGAAGTAAACACAACTATATTTTCAGATTGACAGTTGTGCCTTTTTTTATTATTATTATGTAAAAGGTGTTGAATACATTTTGTAGGCCCTTGGGTCATGAAGGATTCCACATGATGGCAGGAATGCAGCCCGCAGCCCTGCCTTTGATCATAGCCTACACGACTTCAAAGACACAAAAAGAGAATTTAATTTAACATTTAATGGAACATTTTTAGGAGGAGTACACAAATCCTATCTGAATTCACCTCACACTACCTTTCTCTGGGAAAGCAAGATACACGCACATGTTTTAGGTTTCATGGCAGCAAATTATCTGCTAATCACTGTGGCACTCGTCAGCATCTGTTATTAAGGCTTTTTATTAGCCTGCTTCCAGACCGCTGAATCACTGTTCGCAATTTTGCTTTTATTACAAAAGGTCTGGCATTGTGCTTGGAGTTTGAAAAAAATAACCAACCAAACAAACAAGTCTTATTCTTGTGCCAAAGCCAGAGAAAATGAATACATCCATGAAAAGTAATGACAATAGCAAAATAGCAATACAAGTGATCTTCTGGGCTAAAAAATGTTGATAATGACATATCAGTCACTCTGATTGTTTGGGGGAAACATACTCCTACCCACCTAATAGAAAATGGCCAAGATGCGCCCATTGTTAGACTGATAAGTGGAACAGCAAAATGGAAATTCAGTCTTATTATCAGGCAATCTCTAAGCTCCTTTTAGGCCAAACCCTGTAAGACAAAAAGATCTTGTAGCACAGTTACGCTGCTACATGTCTGAATTTGAAGTTCAGTTTTAGACGTACTACTTTTAAGCACTATGGCCACATTTAAGATGCTCTATAAAGAAGGCAGGGGGAAACATGAATCAAACTTACATATGGAATCCCCCAGGGTTCAGTTCTAGAGACTCAGAGAGTCATTTAAACTCTCTTTCACAAAAATCCCACAAGATTCATTAGATCAATGCATGGGGTCATTAATAAAGGTAATGGACACAGCTGAGCAGGATGGTGGTGTTGTCAACTCCTCAGTAAGGAAAGTAACTTTTGGCTATCCTAACAATCACTAGAAGTCGCTAAATAAGGTCATTGCCTAATTTGCATAACTCCCAATTTGCATGTAATTGTAATGGACGCTGAAGGAAAAACACCAAAAACATATCCAATAACACCAGAAAAAGACATTTGTGGCTCATGTTGTTTTTGACAAAAAAAAAAAAAAAAAGTTGCCAAGAAAGTTTGGAAAGTCGCCAAATTGGCAACACTGCAGGGTAGATGAACAAAGACAAGGCATATCATCCTAACTGGCAACAAGATGAAATTCTTATCACTCATACTGATTGCAGTAATATAAAAAGTACATTTAGAAATATCTGTGATCTTGTTGCTTTACTAGAGAATTTAATAGAGTTAGAAAATACCTTCAACAGCCCCACAGAGGCAAGAACTTGATCTGCCTTTGAAAACCAAAGGAGTTTTTTGCAACCCTGATATGTTTAGAGGCTACTAAAGTTAGAACTCTTATAATAACAAGATGTGCTTCTACTAATTCTAAATGACTTGAAAGTGGTGAAAGTCGACATACATTTTTGACGTGCTTGAAGAAAATATCCCCACCCAGCTAGTGTTAATTACTGCCTATAGAAACAAAATCGAGTCACATCTCCAGTTCGCTACTCCACTGCACATGTAGAAACAATTTCCAAAAAGATGTTTTAAGTGCAAATTTAGCCATGTCTACTTCAAAATTGAAAATGTATTTTCCTACACCTTTGATTAACTAATTTACATTTCTGCAGTTCTATTTGCTTTATTAAGTTCTGGGGCTTTTTGCTTTTCCACCTTACGGCTTTGCTCAAACTTTTTTATTAGTTTGTCTTCCTTTCTTTCACCTTTTTACTTTATCTTTTTATATTTCATTCTATAATAATTTATTTCTCGTCCCTTTTCACGGTGTTTTTATTGAATGCTTTGACACTTGAAATTGTCCTTGTGTTTTAAAAAGCGCTTCAGAAGTAAACTTGTCAAATAATTTGAGTTCTGCTAAGTTCAGTTCAGGAGAGAAACTGCAATTTGTGTTTTCAGTTTTGCAGGAAAGAGAAACGCAGCTCCGTTGTAAGAGGGATGTCATTTTATTGGCACATAAGAATTTCATTTTGATTTCTTGTTTCTGGAAATTACCTGAATTATAGATAAAGAAGAAAAGATGGATTTGACAGGAAACTATGACTCGTCATTCCACTGCACAGACACAGTCTTTGCTGGTTTCATGAACACGAAGGCAGCGGGCCCAGTTTTCATGTTCGACTCAAGATCACAGTTACGACGCAGGAGAAAACTCCTTTAGTGTTAGCCCAGCTGAGTTAGCAGACAATTTAATGTTGACTTCTCTAACAAAAGCACCGAAACAATATGGACCTCACTTGTGGAATCGGATTTTAAACACTGATACTTGCGACTAAAGGTGACGCATCTTTGCTTTGTGTCCGTTAGGAGCGTAAGAAAAAACACAATGCCGGGAAGAGAGGAAACTGTGAATAAGAGCAGGGGGCCGTATTGGTGCTTGAGTAAATGTGAGAAAAATTCAATAAACAAGAAACCTAAAGAGCTTGTGTGTGTGTGTAGATGTGTGTGCCTCTACAGTAGCAGTGTCAGCAGTGAGACAGCATTAGCGAGGGCAGGGGAAATGTCAGCCCATCCGTCAGCGTGACATGTGCAATCTCTCCTCCTCTCTGTCCGTCTCTATCTGCTCCGCACTTATTCACTCGGTTACGCTGCTCGGGACTCAAAAGCTCTTTCTCTCCTCCTCTTACGCCGCCACCCTCACACACTTTCTTTCTGGGTCCCTATCTACCACTCCGAATCTTTCGCACCGACTATCGCTCCACTTATCTCCCTCGCATTTCCCCTCTTTGTTATTCTCTCTCCATATCTCCTTCTCCACTCTTGCCTGTTTAATACAGACATCCATCTCACTCCCGTGTCCCAGAACAGAGCAGACGCTGCACAACTTTGTTTTCTGCAGCGCTTGTGTGTGTGTGCGTGCGTCTTTTGTGTTTTTACACAGAAAGCAATGAGATGGTTGGAAAGTTGCTGCCCTTTAAAAAGCTCTGTACCAAGCTGCTTTTTTTTTCTTTTTTCTTTTTTTTTTTTTTTGGCTGAGCAGAGCGCTTTGAAAACTGACCTTTTTCAGAAAAAGCACATACAACATCAGTTGCTGTTTTTATCAGCTGGACAATTATGGTAAAATATAAATAAATAAATAAAAAAGGCACAATGGAGGACGGCAGCTTCCTATACCAACAAAAGAAGGAAACTTTAAAGTGCAAGCACCTGTGGAAACACAAGTAGCGATGAGATAAGCCTGTGAATATTCTCATTCATCCAGGTCATAGTTATCTCAAGGAAAGTGAACCGAACGCAGCTGGACTTGGTTATATATATTTAAAGGCATTTCACCTCTCATCCAAGAGGCTTCATCAGTTCATTCTCACACTCATGCAAACAAGTCGCAGCCTAGTTAGACGAGTGTGTGCGTTTGATTCTATTTCCTTGAGATAACTATGAGATATTTCAGATGTATTTGTCTTCTGAAATTCTAAATAAGGTGCTAAGGTGTCATTTCTTGGGCTTATATCACATTTACACAGTTTGCTACAAATCCTTATTTCATAAGCAACTGGAAAAGTAAAGTAAATGTTCTCAAATGTATAAATAGACAAAATTTAGTAATATTTAATAGATAAAAACAGCTGCATGCTTCTAGAGACATTTTCAGTTTATCTAATTGAAGTCTAATAGTTTTTCTACTCTTTGATTCTCAGATTTTAAACTCTTCATCAACACTGCAGGCTTGATAGGAACCAGTTCAACACTATTATATATGGACCCAAATGTATGTCTTACATTTTTACCAGTCTTGCCTTACATAGGGAACACACACACACACACACACACACACACACACACACACACACACACACACACACACA
>JAOXYL010000030.1:8989071-9010570 GCA_028564955.1 Terapon puta
GATCCTGAAAAAGTCTCAATTAAAACTTTGAAAAGTCTGTACACAAGACCACAAAAAACCCACTTAAGGCTCCATCAAAGGTCTGTAGGCTGAGCTTTCAAGGTTTGTAATGGTCTTGCGTGTTGAGTGATGCTGGTTGTGCAGATGAGAGGCTTAAATGATGACACATGGAAGACGTTATATTTTCTCCTTTTTTGCTTTCTGTAACAGTTTGTAAATCCCTTTTTATGATGTATCAATGTCACAGTTAGTTTAGGTTAAGTTTGGCTAGATTCAGGCAACATGGTTTGATTCAGTACTTTGTAAAACCATTTACCTCAACCTCCTCCATACGCTGACTTCTTTTTTAATAATTAATAACCTGACATAGAGCACATGATGAGCAAGTGTCTTAATTACTACAAAGCTTTTTTTTTAATGTAAACAAGTAGTTTTGGGTCACTCTTCACCAACCGTCTAAAAAGACACAGTGGATTCATGTCATGTTGATCAAATCAGCCAACGCACTAATAAGGCTGATATTTGCTCAGGCTTCAGCAGCACGCACCAGCTCAGTGTGCAGCACATGGCTGTGTAGCAGATCTTTTTTCACTCAAGAAATCCGTTCAATTCGTGCAGATGCATCATGACTCCGTTCATGCCGCCTGCAGCAAACCTGCATCTTGTTGTCTCTTTTACGTTATATAGAAAAGTTCTTTTGCTTAAAAGTCTGCTTGCATTCACTATGAACACACCTTTAAAAAACTCTTTCTGTAACAATTCTTCTGCGCCTCGTCTGCATCTCCCTGCCGTGAGTGAGCCGGATTTAATGGGCTAAGTCAATTGGGGATCATGGCTTTGACCCGGACTCACAATGGCGAGTCTATTTCACGGTGAGGAGGATTTGTGACATTTGAGGAAGAATTTCTCGGTTTGAAATCCCTCCACTGCGGTCTCAAGAGGAGATACTCTCAAAAATGCACATAGTGTAAACACGTTTCCTTCTCACCTTCTCTTTTATACCATCCACCTCGGCCTGTCTTTCACACAGAGGCACAGCTCTGCCTAACTGTGAATCAATTAACTCTGTATGTGTGCGTGCATACGTGTATGTGTGGATATTTGTGTGTTTGCCGTCCCTGGCCCCGTCTCCTGCTAGTTGGACTGACATGAAGCTGATTGCACAGCCGCTGGCAAATTGCAATGTCAACCATTTCCCTCTGAGAAAGAAAAAAAAAAGAAAAAATGTGTGTGAGCACGTGAGCTTGCGTGTGACTGTGTGGAGTCTGTGTGTCGGCAGTAAAGCGTCTTAGCAAAGTAAGTAGGTAAGGTATTTCCACTTTCTACTATCTTGTTCTTGTAGTCCAGGATCATTCAAACACTGTACTTTTTACTCCACTAAATTTATTTGGTAACTTTAGTCATGAGCAACTTTGCACATTTAGATTAATATATATATATATAATATATATAATATATATAATATATATAAGATAATCTAAGTACGTGCAGTTCCTTGGAGTACGTTTACAGTTTACCCTGCAGTTTGTAAAGTAATTACAGTTAGCCCCTCTTAACAATCTGTATTAATGTATCAATGATTGTATCGCAATAATATGTGTTATTCTGAAATGACTCATTCTGCTTAATGAGTATTTATGGTTTCCTTACATACATTTGTGAAAATACTTTTTAAATATGCTTTTAGCTATGTTTTGAATGCAAGACTTTTACTTGTAACTGACTAGATTAGAGCCTGTTTGGTTTAGGAGTGTGAACTAATAGCCGTACATGTTTAACATTGTGTATACCTTTATGTGCCCTGTGTGTGCCACTGTGGATGTTTCTGTATGTGTTTGTGTGTCTGTGTATGGATTATCCATTTACATGCTGCCCCATCCTGCTGTCCTTCTCATCCTTATGACGTTTGTGCTGAATAAATCAGCTGGGAGTCAGAGGGGGAGCAAATCTTCTGGAAACTCAAGGACCACCACCCCCTTCGATTTAGGTATCAGAATATCCGTGCTGTCAAAATAAAGCCAATTGAAGGTCCAGTTCTTGCGTCAGTGCTACTTCAGTTCCCCACAAGGGGCCGGGTTATCCATGTCTACAAGAACCACGAAACCACAATGTAATCCTTCCAAAAATGTGGCACTTTTTAACACGTATAACAACTTGGCTGTTCCCTTAATGACACTAAAAGAGGAATTCATCCTGTCAGTGATACATGAGATCCAAACTAATAGATCCTTTTTAACAATCCACATTTTGCCGCTTACAGGTTACAGTGGATGTTGCTATTTGTTATGTTTATCTACTTTGTTGTTCTTATGGTCACTGATGCGCATCTCTAATGAACTGAAGTAACTTTTCTCACAAACATTGCACCCACAGGCTCCAGTGTTCACAAAGAAAGGGATCTTATTTTGAGTATTTACTGTTTACTATTCTGACAAGGATGATCAAATTTCCTCCAGAATGTGAAAGAGCACTAATTGCCTCATAATGGTGGTCCTTGAGAAGCTTTCCATTTAATAAGGAAAGCGTAAAAGAGAATCAGCTGAAGTGAGAGTCTTAACACCAAATCTGGCAGCCTGATTTTCTTTATATTCTGTTACATTTGTCTAATATTTCTACCTCATAACCCTATGATATGATATGATATGATATGATATGATATGATATGATATGATATGATATGATATGATATGATTCTCCTGCTTTAGGCAAATCATCACACCAGGAATAGGAATATGGCCCTGAAGATATATTTTAATAGGTTTTTTTCCAGTTACAGTATTATGATTTCAACAATTAGAACAATTAGTAGGTAATTGTGTCAATTTTGTTGTTTGTTCGTTTTTGTTCAGCTCCTCAGTCAAATGATGGAGGTCATTAGATCCTTGAACTCATCAAAAGGGACTATTTTCAGCAACCAACTGTATTCACAGTGGAGCATGCTGTAAATGAAGTATAAAGGTGTCAAAATGTCCACTGATTGATTATTATCTCACGCACTTTTGGAAGTGAATGGGGACCAATTACCCCCTCGAAGGCAGAACATCAATCTTAAGAAATAAAAATGAATTGGGAACAGTCTGGCAGCCTGGCAGTAATGTAGAGTGTATTCATTTCGTAGATAATGGACCCCTCATTTGCTCTGTTCATGGCACTGCGGTAGACCTTATACATACACTCAGCAACAAAGCTCTGCAGGGTGACTTGAGTGTGGGGTTGAAACAGTTAAACCCGATTCACAGTATAATGTGATTTCTCTCACTGTAAAATAGTGCCTGAAAACCACACTCCCATTGTTACTCCAGTGGATTCATTCAATCACCTCACCAATCCTGCCAATCCCAGCCAGTCAACCGAGCGTTGCCAGTCCCTCTGTGCCAGTGCTGGCTCAGCATACACCATCCCTGCATATACAGTCTGTGTGTGTGTGTGTGTGTGTGTGAGTCCTCCACATTCACACATGGATCTCTTTGTGTCTATGTGACTCATCTGTGTACGCGAGAGTGAGCGCATACCATCTCATCCTGTTATCCTGAGGTTTCCCATCCGTTTGTGTGTGACTGCACATTTTTGGCACCGGTACGACACTACGCCTGTTCGTCCTGCTGCCAGCCTGCCGACCCATCGGTCCAGCACTTTGTTCCAGAGTGAAATATCTCAACATCCCAACAACAGGGTTGTCACAAATTGTGGCACAGCACTGACTGGCCCCCAAGTTTGAATCCTAATGACCTGGGTGACATTTCAGCTCGTCCTCCCTAAAATAACCACTTGATCAACGCTGCAAACTCAAAAGCCAAAGTCCCATTGAATTAGCTGGTTATTCATACCACGCTGAAGGTGGATCAAATGGATTTTGTAATATAATCACACCATCCAGAGGATGCGTCCTTTGGATTTTAATGACCTAATGACCTCCCCTCTGGCACCGACCGCAGTGTAAACTGTCAGCTTTTTACACCTTCCATCTAATATTCTAAAGGGCAGCTGGACGTGTAATTTTATGAGCAAATTCATGCCTCCCACAGAATAACCATTTCAATATTGATGACCTTATGACCTTCCGACGAGCAATCATTAAGCCATCATTTACACTTGGATGCAAGAAGAGGGGTACAAAATTGATATGCTGATATATTGTGATACTTTCTCTCTTTATGCATTGCTAACACACTTGCACCAGTAGTGATTTGATTTGAAGAGGGAGAGGCGTCTCCTCGATTAACCATGGCTATCTTAAGTAGAAAATGGCTCGCTCTTTTAACGGCCCCTGCACGCTGGCTCCATTCATTAAAGCTCAAAGAGACGTTTCAGGATAGGTGTCTCATTTTATCACACGCAGACGCGGCCGATCTCAATTGCTTTTTCCAACAACCCTCCTCTTTCACCAAATTACAATTTTCGGACTCCGGTTAGATAGCAGCAAGCAATAAAACTATATCCATTTTTCAAAACACCCCTTTAGAAGAGAACAACATGAAGGAGCCCCCCACCTCCTCGTAAGAAATACAACGAGTCCATCACTCACTGGGCACAGATGGGCAAGGCTAAAGGTTACACAGTCATATCAGCATTTGAACGTGTGAAATTCTTTTAAATGAAATGTTCTCTCTTCAGGAACAGAACCCAGGCATTCCAGTCATTCTGCTCTCGATAGCAAGCTGTCTTTGGGCTGACCTGTGAGGACACGGAGAGCCATTGTAGCTATTGTAGCTAACTTTACTTTTTTATAAAAAATAAACCTGCTCCATAAAAGTGTCATGGCTTGTGGACAATTATGAGTCGGTGTTGGTACGTCTAACAAACGAGCTGGCTGACATTTGCTTGCATGCACACTCTTTAATGACTGAAATGAACACCATAAACAACATAAACACCACAGGACAGATGTAGCAGTAATGTGACTTTTCAGTATCAACAGCTTGCCAATTAGACAAGGACCTCGAGCAGCTTTTTCTACCTGTTTCATGAATGTGACAAACTGAAAATCAAAAAGTGACTAACTGAAAATCTGCTGTTAAGAGTATCTGAAGTCTGAAATGAACTGAATTGTGGAACGTGGCAGAAATAAGCACCAACTATCTAAATGAAAACTTTAATTATAGCTTCTGCTACATGGTGTGCGTTGGCAATTGAATTGCGCATTGTTTTGTGGTTTTTGTTATTGTCGGGCTGTCTGTACTCTGACCCCTCTGTCTCTTCCTCTGTTTATCTTTGTCAACAGAGTTTACAGCTTGAAAGGCCTCTCCCTGTTTTGTAGATGTCAAAAAAATGCTCTACACTATGTATCTGTGTTTTTCTGCTTTCCACTCCCATTCTCCCTATCTCTCCCCATCTCTCTCCCTCCCTCTCTCTCTCTCTGTTTCTATTATCCAATGAGAGAAACAGAGCCGGCGTCTCCTCCTTCATCACTCTCCATCCGTCCTTCTGTCTGTCTGTCTGTCTGTCTGTCTGTCTTTGCATGTTGCTCCATGTCTTTTACCGATGTCAAAAATAGACCTGTTCCCTCATGCTCTCTCCTCAATCCCTACCCCCCACCCCACCCCCCCTTTTTTGCCTCTCTGTATCTCTCTCTCTCTCTCTCTCTCTCTCACTCTCTCTCTGTCTGTCTTTCATAGATGTCAGAGAGACATTTGTGTGCTCTGAATGCGGAGTGGAGGTGATGTTTGGATGTTTTGAAGCAGAACTGTCTGTCTAACCGTCTGAATACAGACTGAGACCTATTGATTTCTGGTTTACGAAGGGATCAGAAGCTAATCTGTATGGCGCGCACTCATTCACACACACACATACACACGCACACACACACAAACACACGCGCACACACTCTTCTGTGCAAAGACGACACACACATGCTCACTGACGAATGCCGCCTTCCTCCCCTCCCATTACAGTATGTATGTGTTTGTGCACGCTCGAACAATAAAAACAGGCTTTCATGGAGAATTATGACTTTTACATTAAAAGAGAGGCATTTGAACACATATACCAAAACACTGAGTTCACTTTAGGTCATAACAGCAGCGAAGAAGAGCGGGTATACAGTGTTAAAGGCATACTTTATCATCTATCCGGTTGTTAAAATAAAACACATGCATATAACACACAATAAAATGTGCAAAAACAAGCATACAGTGCCGTATGTCATGTATGCGTGAAATACATACACACACACACACAAACAAAACAAAGACGATCAGATAAATTGTCTTATCATTTTCCAAGCAAAGTGTTTTGGGAGGCTCCCAAGGCTCAGTCGCTCGCAGCCTGACACTCCCAATAACACAGCTCCTCTTTTATTAATTCCCCGCTCTCTCTCCTCTACCCACTCCTCCTCTTATTTATTCAGTTCATCCGTCTATTCTGCCTTCTGTCATGTTGATTTGCGTTGAAATTCGGAGAGAAGAGAAGGAGCAATCTAAACTAAATCAAACCTTCCGGATCGTCATCTTAAACAGATCGGTGCGTCTGACCCCAAAGTTTTCCAGAAGGCTTTGGAGTCTTTAAAACTGAAACTGAAGGTTGACGTAATAACAGATTTGGGGCACGTAATGGACTCACAGGATTACAGTAACGGTGATCTTCGGATGGTCCGATTTCTCAAACTATGGCAGAGAACATGGTAGTAATAGGGAATAAGGGCTATGTTGCAGTGTTGCACCTTCTGTCATGATGATTTGTGATGAAATTTAGATGTAATAGTGCCCCAAATGGAGCCAAACTGTTTCCTGAACTTAAACAGAGTTATCTGTTTGACCCTAAGGCAGCTGCTGTCAGACTGAGAATTGTTTTCCTGCAGGCCTCAACGTTCCTGCTCTGGCATTTTCTCAAAAAAAAAAAAATTTAAAAAAGAAAAAAAAACTGGTGCAGCATCCTAAGTTAGGTCAGTCGCTGATTTAAATGGGTTACTAAATTATTCTGGAGATATCGGTGTCAGATGAATTTATTTATACAGTCCTTTTTGCAAACAGGCTTGTCACAAAGTTCTTTACAGAGAACAAAGGATTATAAATGCAGGTAAGCCGAGGAACAAGACAGAGAGGACGAGAAATAGAACAAAACACTGACAAAAAGAGATGGCAGGGTGTTGTTGGCAGGTTTGAGTTTGCATAGTGAGGTTGTATGAAGTATGTGTCTGTATTTGTATCCTCTCCAACTCCATCCTCCACATAAAGCACATCGCACACAATCAGCGTGGGAAAGCGATATGAGCCAACAGCCAATAAATGCGAGTAAATTTTTGACTGCCGTTGCAAAGCTTCATCTACTTCTACCGGCCACTCTGGCAGGTATCCAAACCAGCATATGGAGGTTCACTTAAAGCACGAAATTAGTTTGGCTGCTTGAATAATGGAGGTGACGGATGAATTTTGGATTGCACAAACCACCGTGGATCAAATCCAGGGGAAGATTTGTTTTCTGCTCGGAACATAATCGAGCAGGACAGGGAGTTCATAATAGTTGCGTGAACGCACGCGGCAACATACATGCCGGCGGATGAGATGACAAATGTGTACACGGCGACCGTATCGCGGGAGTCGTCCCGCAGAGCGAGATTAAATGGAGTTTGTTATCCTGTGAGAACACAAGGCACTAACATGAACCAGCAACAAAGTGGCTCTCTGTTCTTTATTATTGTATTTTTGTTTAACGCGACATTTATAAAACATGAAATTGTGATTTTATGAAGGAGTTTTACAAGGGGGTGGAGGATATTTCTCCTCTGAAGAGAATCCATGAAACCACTGCACCTGCTTCCCAGTCAAAAGCCTATTTCCAGCTTTTAGACTTTCAGGCTAAGCTAAGCTAACTTGGCTACTAAATCTAGATTCATATTTAGTGTAGATGCATCTAAACGGTATCAATTTTCTCTCCTAACTTTCAACCACAAGATAAATAATTGTGTTTTACCCAAAATGGCAAACCAATCTTTTCAGTAAAAGGGAGATTTTTGTTGTCAATGCCTACAATTCTGTTGAGCTAAAATATATGTAAAGTTAGAGTCTCAAAGATTTTTGCTGTTTCCAGGTATCCACAGTCATAACTGGTAATTGCAGGTGTGTGTTGGGATCTCGTTTCAGCTTTAGTTTCTACTTTCATAGTCTGTGGTTGTTGATCTTTTCTTTGCTTGTTTTAGTAACTGTTTCACAAACAGGTGAGTCGAGAATCTGTTGCACTAAAAGCCTCATTAAAAGCATTGATTATGACTGTGTTGCATCATTCATAGTGGTATAACAGAAATCGAATTGAATTAGAGCAGAAGTAGGTAAATTATTTGAAGAGATAGATTTTGGTAGTATATGAGACAGGCACTCTGTGAAAAAAAAACTGTGTTTCAGGTGAAATCTCTACCTTGTCTTACAGCAAAAAATATATTTTTACGTGCTGTTCTTGATTATAATGAATTCTCTATTTGGGGTGTTGCTGCAACTGAGCACAGAGGAAGTGAGCTCATTTCAAGGATCTTCTTTTCTACTTCTTTTGGATCTAGAAAACGCAAGTCACACACAATGTTGCACTTCTATTGCACTTTGATTTATTGTGTCCTCGTTGTCTGCAATGATTTTTAAAAAAAAAAACAAAAACAAAACAAAAACCAGATACATGCTGGTTGTTTTGTAGCTGTCAGAGAAGCAGTGCCAGAGGGTTTGATGTGACGGGCCTGGTATCCTGTAAGAGAATGTGAACAGTGAGCTTACGCAAAAAGGCTCCAGTTCAGCATTGTGCCACAGAAGCTTTCCATGCCAAACAAGTGCTCTGTCCCATTTAAGTCCTCCATATTTAGGCCGAACGGCAAGTACAATAAGGATGAAGAGTATATTTTCACAGCTCAAAACAAGCCAAAACACATGTGTTGTACAGTGCTCACATTTTATCCTTTCGATTTACATTATTGTATTTGGAATATTCATATATTTTCCTGGGCCCTCCCGCTGCGTTCCGACTTTTCTGACTTGAGTATCTTTCATGAATTGACACTCTCAGCAGGCCGTTTGCATTGTCTTTCGGAGCGGCAGTCGCCTTTGATCGTTCCATAAGTGAAACGCCGCTCGCATGAAATGTGCACTAAAGCTATGCCTTGATTCCAATTATAGCCTTTCTTAATCGGCTTATTTTGCGAATCTCATCCTTGCATGGTGTGTTCATTTGGCCCCTAACTGGATAATCTTTATCTAATTGTATTTCATGTCAGATGCTATAATATGCTATTTAGGTGACGTACGAGGGGGTTACCTTTATCGAATACGATGTCAGGCTAAAAATAACAAAACTGTTGTCATCCATACAATGCACCCACACTTCTGGACATGCTGCATAGATTTGATTGATTTCACCCCTAATTCACCCTTTATGAATACATATTTAACCCAACTCTAACTGTAGCCTAAAACCAACTTTAATGATTTACGTTGAGAGGACCAGTTTCTTGTCCTCAAATGGGAAATGGGCGGCATTTAACTTAGATTATGAGCAAATATTTAACTCAATCTTATTAGAACATTTACGCCAACACACAATTGTACTTACACCTTATTTTTTACAAAGAAAACACTAAGCAGTAGAAAAGAAATAAAGTTATTGTTAATTTATTTTAATGAAATCCACGCTGCGATATGACTGAAGCCCGGATATAAACCCACACAACTTTATATACAAACGCCTATTGTTTGTTCATTTCTCTGTTTAAACTTAGTTTCCAAAGTCCTGCTGACTTTTTTAAGAGCAGCTGAGGATGATAAAGTAATTGACTTTTTCATTGTAGCGTTCAAATTTTTCCTTTCATTCTAGGTCCACTGGAATTTTTGAAAGATACCGAACTGCTGTCCCCATGTCTCATTCTTTAGCGAGGATAGATCGAGCAGGGGAATGAAACAGTAAAAGGTGAGATGGAGGTTGTCCATGGTTGTGGGCATAATGGTCATTATTGTTAAGCCAATGTTTCGATCTCCGACAACAGCCATCCTCTCGAAGAGCTGTCCACTGTGTCCTTGACAAAGACACTGAATCCTGCTCGCTGACTGTTACTGTCACTTTTAACTGTAACAGCAGCCGCATGCCTGAAACGTAAGACGGACAGAGGCGGACAGAAATGACAAGTTGCCAATAACATGGCCGGGCCAGCTTCAGTATTGAAGGCTAGACCTCAGGAAGGCACAAAGAGAAAGCCAGCAGTCTTCAGCTCGGAGCTCAAGGTGAATACAAATACTTTTGGCCTGTCCACTCATCAGGTTCGGCAACATGGCCAAATAATATCAGCAAAGATCCTGAGATTGCATGATTTAAGAGGGAGGGTCCTCTAATCAGAACAAAACCAAGCTTTTCATTTTCAGAGTTGTTGGCAACATCAAAGTAGCATCCTGGACTCTTTGATGAAAAGATGTTGATTAGGACCCAGAAAGCCAGGCCTGCTCTAATTCCACAGGAAGAGATCAACAGCGTCCTCTCCAATTTAACAAGGGAGTTAAACTCGGACTTCTGACTCTGCGGGTAATTCTGAAAAAGTTTCAACCATCCTGGAGTTGACTCCGCAGGTCGGCTGGCCTGTTATGTTACAGCATGAACCTTGATGCGCGATCAACAGAAAGTACAAGGGATGTTTTATTTATCAATTTTAGCCTGTGTGTTCATGTGAGCCCCCTTTTTGTTTGTTTTATCATCACCCTTGAGGGGAGCCAGTTAGCTCAGCCTCGGGCTAGGCACCTTTTTTTGAAGGCAGACAGGCCATCAGGATGAGTGACAGGTGTGTGGGAGGAAGGACGGATAGCATACTTCCTAGTCGTTGCTGTTTCCACAACTGACTCGCCAAACAAAAACTCATATTTGAAGGTCTCAGATTAGAGGGTATATCATTTTTAACGGCGGGTGAACAAAAGCAATCGGGTAAAGGTGCTCAATCAAGTAGAATTTGGGAATATGGTGCTCTCCAGTGGTGGCATTAAAAAAAAAGTGACAGGCTCCTCCATCAAACCTCCACTGTGGATCACTGAGCGGTTTAAAAGGATTGGAAACAGTGCCATCAGATTTGACAGACACCATGATCACATGCTCTAAACATATTAGATCAAAGGGAGCAAAAAGTGTAACCCAGGACATATAATCAGATGAGACGACGTACATGCTTCTACCTCTCAGACCTCCATGCCTTTCACTTTTAGTCTTTGCATATAAACTGAACACATTTTGCATCGTAGCACTGAGTACAGGCATTGGGTGTAAAATTAAGAATCTCTTAAGAAACTAATTTCTCAGTTGGCTTTTTTTTTAACGAATTAAGATGAATTAACAATATTAGATAAACAGAGTACTCAAACATCCGCGGGTAGGTGTTTTATTGTGTGAAATCATGACAACATGTAATTATGAAGCATAATGCAAGCCAGCATCTTAGGACAGGAAACGTCAGGTTCAGTTTAACCTTTAGTGTGTGGTTGCTAATGTTAGTCAACATTGCTGTATTAATGGCCTTAATAGCTCCTCTCTACTCGTGCTACTATCGCTGCTACCATGTCTTCATCTTGTTGAACTGCCAATTAAAGAAACACATGTAGGAGGAAAGAGAGAAGCAAGGAAAGACAGAAACATTAAAAAAGCAAAGAAATGAGCTTCTACTCTCATCATCCAGTCCACCCCTTACTGGATTGCAAAGAGATAAGCAGTAACTTAATGGCCTCATCATTACGATGCACTGATTAGAGATGCTTACTATACATTTGGGGATGACTTATTTGACAGTCACAGCTGTCAAGAAGAATTGACTTGAGTTAAACACATAAGTGAGAGAGAGAGAGCGAGGGAAAGAGCGAGCAACAAGCTGAAAGGGGAATCTGAGAGACAGTGAGTCAGAGAAACCGAAAGACAAGAGTCAGCAGAGGGAAAGAGAGACGCCGAGACTGTTGCTCATTCATCCAATCTCGCAAACAACAGAGTTACAGACGGTGAGACAGACGAGGGAGACGGGGAAGAAGAAGAGAAGGCGAGGCAAAGCGAGGAGGATCTCGTTCCGCACATAGATCACAGCAATACAGATCTATTTACAGATTAGTAATGGCTCTGACTGTGCGTGAGCGTGTGCACGCACTGCAATGAAACGCCGCAACTCACACACACACACACACACACACACACACACAGCAAACATACCTGGTTATCCTTATATCCCCTGAGCAGAAAGCAACAAATTGCCACTCTGCAGTTTGTTGTCAATTGGGCTGTAACAGAGGAGTGTTTTATTTTTATTAGGTGTTTTTGCACCACCTACAGGCCCATGACAGAATATATGACATGCTGTGTCATATTGTGAGCATTTTAAGCCACATGGATCAAGTGCAATTACAGAATAACCTAAAGCAAGTACCTCTGCAAAAACAAACACGAGCATGTTGTGGTTGTAAAAAAAAAAAAAAAAAAAAATCAAGTGACATTAAATCCATCCAATGAAGCGGTAAATAACACATTGTGCAATATGTCTTCTCTGTCTCTTTGATCTCACATCTGCTAACTCAAAGTTAAAGTCCTTTTTGCTTCAGATTGGGCACGACAAAAAATATTATGCAGCATCTGGAGTGATTTGGTGTTGAGCGCACAGTTAAATTTAGAGGCATTTAGAGGCTATCTTTTACTTTCTTTTTATTTATTCTTTCACTTGCTGCCATCCCAAGACTTCAACCTTATAAAACAAGCACCAGTCACCAAGCACATGCTGATTTTTGAACACTCCTATCTATTATGATGTTTGGTCAAAAGCTATCTGCGCTCTGCTGTATGTTTTCAGGTTGTATTTGTTCCTGTGACAGTAGACTCCATCCAAACTCACTCACTGGCGATCATAGAGCTCTGAAACGAGCCAAAACACAGTCGGAGAGAGAGATTAAGATTGTGATGAACTGGAGAGAGGCAGACAGTTTTCCATGTATTTTTTAAAAGTAAAAGTAATGAGTTGTGGGGTTGTAGAGAAATCATCTCCTTCACCTGGAGGGCCTGGAAATGTGCAAACCAGCTAATCATGCTCTTAAGCAGCACTTACCTGTGCGAAATGTTAAATGAAGTGCAATTGAAAGGGAAAAGAAGAACTCACAGAGAATGAAAAAGGTCCAGATAGAGTGTTGATGTGCACGCATTTATACATGTTTACGCTGTGAATCACAGGAGTCATCTGTTTCTGTGACATGACCAGACAGTAAATATGTGGAGCGTGACAGTAATCGCCATGGGTGGACTGAAATCATTAATACATTCAAATTTAATCGCTTACCTTCTCCGCAAAATGAGTAAATCATTTTTCCACATCACGATAAACCTGAGTGACTCCCTCAGTAACAGGAGACGCTTCCAGCACACTTAGGAGATGAAATTTTAATGGCCTTTTGGGGATATTGAGTCTATTTCAGAATGAAAAAAAAAGAAATAAAAAATGAAATAAAACACAACTACCACAAAACAAAAATGAAAGCTAGATGGAGTTGGATACTGAGACGGAGGGTATCCGAAGCTGCGTCCCCTCACCAGAGACATGCCGTGTGCTGTTCAATTGGAAATTTCATTAAGCCTTCACCCTCCGCCCCGCTGCTGCCCCCAGGGTGTGCAGCTGAGCCCGGCCGTGTCACCAGCTCGGTCACCCCGCCCGCGTCCCCAAGACTTGGTGCTTCCTCTCCGACCCAGCGCCGGAAAGAAAAGCACACTGACCACGAGTAATTCGTAGAACATGTAGCGTGTTGCATCACTTTCAAACACCTGAGCCTCCGGAGGACCAAACACTCCTCTGCCCCTTTGTTGTCAAGGCGCCTGTCCCAGATGAGTTTTCCCAAGTACTTTTTAGGACTGCTCAACTTCCATTCTTCACCCTAAATGGTGACAGGTTTTGGCATCCTTCTCCTTCTGGAATTCAGGTTTCAGTGGCAGGGTAGTAACACACCACAACTATAAAGTAGAGACAAAAAACAGCCCCAGGATGCAGTTTTTCACATCTATTTCAGCTGAGATCAAAGGAAACGGGACCATTTATGGCGCAAATGCTCATACAGATGTGTCAAATGCAGAGGGCTCAGCACTCACGGGGATGCTGTATAGAGTGTAAAGCCCCTGGAGGCAAATTTGGGATTTGTTATGTTGGGCTGTGTAAATAGAAAAATTGACATGCTCTCCCAGATGAATCCAGGCAGCAGGCAACAGACTCCACAGGGACTGCAGTAAACCTCCCTTGGGGCATACAGGAGGAGAACGTACACGATGCACAGTGCGGGAGATGTCAAGACTATTATTAGCAACAGACGGCATGAATGATCAGCAGAGCGAGGTAGCAGGCGCTCAGATCGTTTGGCCCAACTAGCCGACTTGTTTGAACGTGACTGTGGTGATTGTGTGAGATATCAGACAGTGATCGTCTGATGGCTGACGAGGGTCTGCTTCACTGCCAGAGCTGAAGTCCAACAAGTTATCAAAAGTTGAACACTTACACATTTCTTTTGCAGTTGCTCACTTGCTATTGTTCCCCTGGAGGGACAGTACAAAAATGATGGAGGTGGAGAAAAGGCCCTCCCAGCAGTATATTAATATTTTCTAAAGCCTCCCACTGACTTAGAAAAGAGTACAAAAATATTACCCCTCAGTATGTCATTTTTTTCTAATAAAGAGCTGCTTAAGAGGCACTCAATACAGCGGGGCAAAAGCACTGTATCTGCTCATGGGCTCAAGCACTAAAACTTTTTTTTAATAAATCTCAAATATGAGAGTGAAATAAAAATAGAAATATAGGATCAAAGATTTCCCTTCAAATTTTTCACCAGTTCTCTCTGATAATTTTCATACCGTCTCTAAGTGATAAAGGAGGTGGCTTAGCAGACAGCAACTTCATCGTTTGATACAGATTTTACTCTCAGCCATACGTCCAGAGATTACATGATTTTATCAATTGATGGTCAAAAGTGTGATTTCAGAGGAATTCTTGTGTTCGATTTTGGCAGTTACATTTTACCATAGGGATACTTTTAATTTGGCAAAGTGGTTTTATTTTGATATAGGATGCTTTCAGTTTTCTTAGCAGGCACAACTGTAATTTGATAAATGATCATAATTTCATACAAATCTTCTTGTCTAAGAGTGTGAATTAAATTTGTAGGGTTTGTCTTTCCTATTTTGTTTGAATATTATTCTATAATGCTCTAAAATGTTCCGTAAATTGTTTAATATTTGTTGCTTTGTTACAGATATGCATTTTATCTGAGATTACCTCTTTTTTTAGTAAAAATATCTTTTTACTAACTTCATTCTACTTTTTTTGCTCATGTAATTCATTTTATCTTTTTTTTTATTAATTCTCAGCAACTTGATAATAAGTCTATTGTATGGTTGAATTGCTGAGCCAGTGTTAACAGACTCTACATTATGCAGACAATGATTCACAAGAGATACAAAGCTCGGGGGGTGGGGGCAGCATTTTAAATGGGAGCCTATATGGGAACTCTGCAATTAGACAACCTCAACCAATTAAATCTGCTCCCCGGATCAAGCTGCTATAAGCTTTAATCTGCCGCGGCGCTCTACTCGGCAGCTGCCTGACATGAAGACCGTGAGAAGTAATATCGAATGGTTTGTATTGCTCTCAGTTATCTGCAGTCTGGGTGGGAGTTGGGTTGGGTTGGGTTGGGTGACAGAGGCGGTCACTCTCCTCCCCACGCTGCTCGCCAAGATAAGAGCTAGAAAAACCACTAATGTGTCAGAAAACACCCCGTTTCACCCTGAGCTTCAAGGACTCACACATAATGACTGATTCAAACTTGTAGGTTTGACAGTATTTTCACTTCTCTGTTGTTGTTGGGTTTTTTTCTTCCTTTAGTAAAATCCTTACAACCTCGCCACTTAAAAATGTCTCCTAGTGATAACAAGCCGACAGAGGACGAGAGCAGTGGTCTACAAAAGAGCAAAAAGAAGCAAAAGAAGGAAGATGCCTGGAGACCCGAGGGACCCAAGGACCCATTTGCCATGGTGGGTGTCCTTGTATGTGTGTGTGGGTGTGCATTTGTCTATTGAAATGATCAGCTTTCACTGTGGGACTCAATCTGTGTGAGGGTCCGTCTTCTTGGGGTAATCACATCCTAACTTGTCCTCGCCGGTCTCGTCTCCTCTCCCAGCTGGACACTCTTCCGGAGAAGAAGCAGCAGGAGATCCAGAGAGCGCTCCACCTCTTCTCCCTGGGTCCAACCCTGCCCAAAACCCTGCAGCAGGCCAAGAGACGCACATACCGGTTCTGGGAGACACAGCCCGTCCCCAAACTGGGTGAGTGAGTTGTTCCTCTGGCGGCATTTATTTTTGCTTGAAAACAAAAGCCCTGGCACAAACTTATTCTCAGAGGAAGAGCTCGACATTTTCTTGAGAGGCGCGCTTATTCTTATTTTTATCAGGAGAGCTGAATGAAAGGATCTATACCACTTTTATCTGTCCATTAAATATGAGCCCCCAGCCAGGAAACACTTAGCTTCGCTTAGCAGAAAGACTGAAAGGCAGCTCGGTCCAAAGGTAACAAAATCCACCTGCCAGCACTTCTGCAGCTCAGTAAATAAAGTGTTGTGTCTTCTTTGTTTTATCAGTAAAAGCACTTGTTTTTATGGGGAGTGTTGGACTATTTCTTGGCTCTGAGCAGTTGTCAGGCTTAGTGGAGAGTCCAAGAAGTTATTTCTATTTTTATATTTATATCACAATAAATATTTGATCACTTAACCCATCATTTTTATACTTTGGTTTTGGCACAGACTACACAAAACAAAATATTACATGTTTATTAGTGAGCTATAGAGGTGCCGGTGAGTGGATTTTGTTACCTTTTCACATACTCAGGCTAGCCATTTCCCCCATTTCTCCGTCCTTGGCTGGCTGTGGACTCATGCACAGACATTTGGAAACTTTAGTTGTTTACATATATCTTCAGACACTCCGCATGACATTTCTTCTTTTTATAGATTTGAAATTTGTTATAAGGATTGACTTCTTAAGTTCTGCTCTTAAACCAAATGGGAGGAAGAGTCCCTTTAATCCTGTTTTAATGTTGCCATTATAAAAACATTATGGAGCATTCATTTTAACAAGCCATTACCTGAAGCACATACATCATTCACTATTGAAAATTAAGTTGCTCTTTATCCTTGTGTCCTCAGGTGACAGTATTGTGACTCATGGCCCATTAATAGCAGATGAAACCAGTGTCCGAAAGGAGCCCTACTCTCTACCTCAAGGTTTCTGCTGGGACAGCCTGGACCTGAGCAGCCCCACAGTGGTAAATTACTGTGTTACTTACTGTATGTCCTTTTGGAAGTAAAAAAAAAATTCTACCTTAGATAGATAGTTGCAAAGCAGAAGTTTCTTGGTTTAAAATTTAAGAGGAAATTGACTTAAATGCAGGCAAATTCAATATTTTCTGTCTATAATTTCAGCTGAGAGAGTTATGCACTCTGCTAAATGAGAACTACATGGAAGAGGATGACAACACTATCAGATTTGATTTCTCTCTGGAGTATCTGCAATGGTAAGCTTCAGGCATATATATATGTATATATATATATATACATATACATATACATATATATACATATATACATGTACATGCACAGATAGGAGAATGGTGTGTTTCGTCAAAGGTTTTCGCACCTCCACGTCTTTAAACTGCCGAACAACACTGCAACATTTTATCCATATTTTAGTCTGTGAAAATTAAGTTGAGAGTCTCAAAAGGACAGCACAACTTTTTCCCACCCAGCTCTCCAGCCTGACCCTCCAACACACTCAGTCAGTTATGAGCTTTATTAATACCTTTTTTCCCTCTGTCATCTGAATAAATGGTATCTCCCCCTTCAGGGAACACTTATATCAAAACATAATAACATTTACTTTGAAACGAATAATGACCATTAGCATTTCAGAAACTGGCACGGGTCTCTGAGTTTGGAGAGAGCTGCTCTGTTCATTCAGGCCAGCTTCATTCTTTTATTGGAAATTGTCCCTAATCAGAGTTTATTGAACCCTGACATTTATTGACAGAATCATATTGCAGACAATGCCATTCTTCTCCTCTTAAGGGCTTTACAACCTCCTAAATGGCTGCCCCAGTGGCACTGTGGTGTGCGAGTAGACGCCAATAAGAAGCTGGTCGGCTTCATTGCTGCTGTTCCTGCAGATGTCTGCATATATGAGACGTGAGTAACTCGTGAATTTATGCAAAGATATGTGTCTGAAATCTGATGATTGATATTAGTATTCGGAACACTTGCTGCACGAACTCGTGGCAATTTCCCTGCAAATGTCTCAAAGCAAATGCTTGAAACGTGCTCTGCAGGGAGAAGCGGATGGTGCAGGTCAAGTTCCTGTGTGTTCATAAGAAGCTGCGCCTCAAGCGGATGACTCCAGTTCTGATCCGAGAGCTGACCAGACGGGTCAACCAGCAGGGCGTCTACCAGGCTGTCTACACAGCTGGCATAGTGCTGCCCACGCCACTAAGCACCTGCAGGTATACCCAGTGTGGATTCACATCAGTCTTAAAGGCAAAGCGGGACCACAATTACCACTTTTAAAGCCCCTAAGAAAAATTCTCTCAACAGAGGTGGGGTGGATTTGAAGTTTCTGCTAATGTCAGAAGGATTTCTGTTTTTGTACAGATGTCTGTTTTTTCTTTGGCTTTACTTACTGGGTAGCATTTGAATGAAAATGTGATGGCAGGTGTTGGTTTTTCTTGATAAATAATGCCAACGCATGTTTTTAACCCCAAATTGTACTTCTAAAATGACCTATTTCATCATGAATATTTGATGATATAAAGAACGAAAAGACTTAAGCTGAATTTTCAGGGTCTTTACACAATAAATGAGCAAGAATTGAATAAAATTTAATAACATGTTCCCCTAATTGTGCAATTTTGTAGTGTACATTTGCTATTTTCCACGACATGTACCCTATACATCACATCTTTGTTTTTGTTTTTTTTCTCATGAAGCACTGACTACTTTAACCATCTGTCACTAATACTTCTAGATACTGGGATCGGCCCCTGAATCTCCGAAAACTGGCGGAGGTGGGCTACCCAGGTCTGAGACAGAACATGAAGCTGCAGAGAGCGCTCAAGTTGAACCGTCTGCCTGAGGTTAGTTTGTGCTGCCACCTAGAGGCAGAAACCTGTTAGTGCCATTACAATCTGACACCCAATTTTTAAAATATATTTAAAGAGACTGATTTTAATTATCAGGACTCCCTTTAGCACTTACTGAAGGTATCATGTTTTCTCCCCTGCTTTGTCTTTCCTCCTCTTCCTCCAAGGTCACAAAGACACCAGGTCTGCGCCCTATGACCAAAGATGATGTTGTGGGGGTACACTCACTTCTCCAGGCCAACCTCCGAAAGTTTCCCCTCAGCCCCATCCTGTCTGTGCAGGAAGTAGAGCACTGGCTTTTGCCGAGGGAGAACGTGATCGACACCTATGTTGTAGAGGTCTGACCTTACGATTTGTTACCTTCAGCGTCTCTTATCTTTCATTTCCACGAAGAGGGACGAGCTTTCCTCCCCATTTTCTTGAACACTTAAACTCACACCATGCTGCAGTAGCTCACGGCTCATTCACCTCCCCTACTTGCACACAGGGGGATGATGGCATGCCAAAAGACATGGTGAGTTTCTACAGCGTCTCCTCCAGGGTGCTGAATCATCCGATCCATACCGACCTGAGAGCAGCTCGCCTCCTCTACATCACCTCCACCGCCACTGACCCGGTCGACCTCATGGAGGACACGCTGGTCCTGGCTAAATCTGTGAGTGCGCCAGAGTAAAAAAAAAAAAACTGAATTAAACAGTGCCCAGGCTGTACATCTTTGAGAGGCATTTAAGAAGTTACAAGAAAATGTTAATGTTTAGATAGTAGTACACTAAAATGGTACATATTGAGAATTTCTAAGAAAGTCAGACACACACTGGCTTGTATTACTGATTAAGGAATCAGAATGTATCATAATCTGGAAACCGGCAACTCATTTTGGGTTACTTTTCCTCCAAATCGCACATTTTAATTCTCAATATAGTGAAAAGGATATAAGGATATAATTTGAAAAGGCATATTGGCATGAATATTTTTTAATATGTTAGATTTGTTTGATTGTGTATTATGAGAAGATTAAAGCCCCCTTTCCCACACTGGCAGAAAGGCCTTGACATCTTCTCTGCCCTCAACGTGATGGATAACAAGAATTTCCTGGAGAAGCTCAAGTTCAGCGTCAATGACGAGAGCCTTCATTACTACCTGTACAACTGGATGTGTCCTAATGTGAGCCCGGACAAGGTAGAGTGCTGTGATATCTCCACCTGTCATCCTGTCATTCTCCACACCATCCCGCTCTGCTGGCTGCTGTGTGATTTTTACCAAATAGCTGGAAATTAGATGTTTGAGGGGAGAAAAAAAATCCAGATTGATTCTCATCTTTGAGTATCTTATTAAGCAAGAGTGAAACTCTTAAATTCTCATAAATCCTTTTCTAATTTCTCCTTTTACAATATGGATATGTTTCAGGAAAGACATGTGTTTGTCATACTGCTATATGATATATATTTGATATCCTACATTACTAGTTACAAATCACGAAATATTATTCCTCTTCCACCTGCAACATTAAAGTTATGATCACATTAATGCATCATTCATTATCATGAAATAATTGTAATAACTACATCATCATCATCATCATCATGATTGTACATCATTTTAAAAAGGATCATATTGCATAATAACTACTTTTATTGTACTTTAAGTATATTTTGTTGCAAATAATTGTGCTTTGACCTAAGTACAATTAGAAATTTTACTTGTAATAGAATATATTTCTCATTTGGCTATACTTGAATAGTTAGTAATACTTCTCCCACCACTGTTCGCATCTAGAAAGACAAGCACACATAACTCCCATGTATGTCTGAAAACAATTTGATCTGAGTTTGTGCCAAATGAAGATGAAAAAGAGTGGCAGAAATTCATTGTTTAATCTTGATGCTTGATACTGGACATGTCCTTTTTATTGCCCAAGCAGCAAAGTGATGTACAGTGTGGGGTCCGTTAGGATGAGTGTCGTGTTTCATTGCTGCCACTCATCAATAATTCACT
This sequence comes from Terapon puta, assembly GCA_028564955.1. NCBI lineage: Eukaryota > Metazoa > Chordata > Actinopteri > Centrarchiformes > Terapontidae > Terapon > Terapon puta. The sequence continues at coordinate 9,010,193 of JAOXYL010000030.1, forward strand.
GTAATGTCTGTATATCTTGCAGGTGGGATTGGTGTTACCGAACTAACCTTCCACTGAGGGAAGACAAGGTGGTGAAGAAGAAAGAACCACAGTAACTGGCAGGACGATAAACTGATTCGACAGCATGAATCTGGGTGTCAAATATAAACTGGCAAACTGTAAGACGAACCACACCCACTCGCAAATCTGTGAAAGAAATAAAGATGAAATTGCATTTGTAAATACATTCATCATCTGGATGTCAGTTATTCACTGGGCTAAGAGTTTCTGCAGCAGATTTAGATTGTTTCTGACATGATGGAGAATTGAGTAAACAAATTCAAGCACCCTCTACATCCTAATACCAGTGTGTGTGTGTGTGTGTGTGTGTGTGTGTGT
>JAOXYL010000030.1:9010670-9023686 GCA_028564955.1 Terapon puta
AGAATTGAGTAAACAAATTCAAGCACCCTCTACATCCTAATACCAGTGTGTGTGTGTGTGTGTGTGTGTGTGTGTGTATGTGTGTATGTGTGTGTGTGTGTGTGTGTGTGTGTGTGTGTGTGTGCATTAGTCTCTGGCTATTACAAGAGGCAATTCACATAACCCCTGGTGACATGGCACTTAATATTAGTGCGTTTAATTTGATAAGAGGACGCGATCATTAATCATTCTCACTCATGCACATGTAAGAGCACAGACAGGCGCACAGTCTAATACACACAGACACATTTCATTGTGCATGCAGCAGATGCACAATGTCAGGGACAAGTGCAATCAAGTGTAATCTCTTTTAGATATGATGTGGGCAGATACAAAACATATGTTTATGGAAAATCAGAAAGCTTATATTTCCACTGCTGTGGCCCCTTACAGGAAGTGCTATAGAGTAAATCATGTGCTGTCCTTTAGCCCATACAGCCCATAACAGCAATGGATTACTACATCAAGGACCTTATACTTGATTGGAAGAGAGCATGTTGCGAAATCATGTTTTATTATCTAATATAAGCAGCAGGGGGCGCTGCAACAATAAGAATAAGCCTTTTAATTGTGAACAACTACAGAGGCACTGTAGAAGCAGACATCACCTGCTTTGCATTTTCATTGTTTGAGAAAAACGGCTGTCAAAAATTCATCCATCCATCTATCCATAATCTTTACCACTGAATGCTTTGAGGGTTGCAGCAGTGCTGGAGCCGATCCCAGCAGGCCCCTATTTGATGACTGTTGAATTACAAGTTTACAGTAATAAACAGCAACATTTAAGTGGTAAGTAACACAGTAACAACTCAACATATTGATCAGCACTGCAATTTCCATCTTTACAGTGCTCCTTTAAAAGGCAACCTGGGTGTGAGGGCAACTTTAAACAGACGCTATCTAAGGGACCAAAATAGGATTAATAAGAAATGAAAGAGAGAAAAAGACATTTTATGCTGCACTAATGGACTTGATTTTGGGATCAGCCTCTCATCTTTGTTTTGTGATAAATAGTTGATATTTTGCCTCTCTGGGTACCTCACATGTCTCAAATGAAAGGATCTGGAAAGTTTGGAGGGCTATAACTCATAAATCACTCTTAAATGGGAACATGCAAGAAGCCCAAGCTGACATGTACTTTCATGTACCGCAAAGACGCATTTACGTGTTGGCCGGAAAATCGATCTATCAAATGCAGTCGTGCAGAGCATAAACGGACACGGTATTACATCACACTTTTTAACGCCTCCTATTTTCACATAAGTAGCAGAACCAAGCAATGTGAACAAAAATATGTTACAAAAAAGTGCATTGTACTAATGTGAATGTTTTCTTCGGGAAAAAAAACCACAAGTGCCGTAATGTGGATAACGATCAAAAGGAGCCGCAAGTTTAAAACGAGTTGTATTTGAATGCAGCGCGCCCGGGCCAATCAGTGGCGAGGATTCGTTTGAAGTTTGAAGTTAGAGGAGCAGCAGCCCCGCAGCCCTCAGTGCCTCTTGTGCCCCCTGCCCGGGCAGGACAGAGCCGCGAGATCCGGTGGAGGACTAGAAAAGGGGAGCCACACTCCTTATTCAAGTGGAGAAGAGTCGAATTAAGTCCCTTTTTTGTCCTTTATTGTCGACTCGGGGCTCGCTTTCTCAGTGAGTTTGGTCGCGCTGCGGTTGAAAACACAGCTGAACATTTTAGCTAAGGTGCTGTGAAAACCTGCTGCTTCGTTTGGACAGCTGGTTCGGTTATATCTCTCTGGACGTCGTGTTTTGGCAGCCACGAAGGACCTCAGGTATGTTACGTGTTTTTGTAATGAATGCAGACTTGCTGTGAAACCCCCCTCCCTCTCAGAGCATTTAAACTCTTCAAGGAAATGCACGTCTCTACATGGTGTTACATTCAGGGACCGATGAGTGGGTTTGTGTCGACACTCTCCTCTCTGCAGCTGTCATTGCATTAGTCACCTTTTAGTTCCCTTCCCCAAATCGTCATTGTGGTTCTCACGGGGTGCAATAGAGAAGTCTTTTTTTTTAAAAAACAATCCCTTGCATGCTTTCTGCACGATTTCTCTTCGCGGCTTGCATTCATAATCGCGTCCTATGAAGGGAATAACACCTGATGCTGTGATGAACTGAGGCTGTTTCACTAAGACGCACACATCTGACTGACAGCATGTCCAAACCAGATGCTTTTCTTCTTTTCTGGTCTTTTTTCCCCCTCCTCTCCCCAGTGAGCATGTTCTGCAACGCCACCTGCGAAAACAAGCTGATAAGAAAGTGTGAGAAAGCTTAAAAGGCCTCACTGTCACTAATTCTTTTTTTTCCCCCTCTTTAACTATGCTGTGGTGCAAAATGTTGCAATAGTGTCACTGCAGACTTGATTATGTAAGCTGCCATGAAGCAGTTTGGAATCAGAGTATCTGTGTCAAGTTGCCACGGCTGTGCAAATACTCCCATGCTGCCAGGGTAATGTGTACTGAGGTGGATGAGACTTTGATTTCCCTGTTAAATAAGGTGACTGTACTCTCTGTTGTTTATACAGTGAGCATTTGCTATGATTTGAACTGGGCCTGGGTTTCGTGTCTGAATTTAGGCGCTCGTGCTCAAAAGTTCAAAGTTCCTTGCGGCGTGTCTTCCACATTTGGTGTGTAAAAGTGAAGTAAAAAAAAAACTGTGATTCCGTCAGTCATTTCAAGAGTAGCTGTTACTCTTATTTTCCTCACATGGCGAATAGACTGAAGCTCACTGAAGCTTCATATATATCCGAGGGCTACGCAGTTTGAGCCTTGCCAGGCTGTAATTTTCCCACTGTGCAGCATCTCCGCGGCTTGTGTCATAACAGGTTTCCCAGAGACCTTCCTCAGCTGTTGAGCAAGAATACCGCAGAAGAAAACTGATGCGTGCCCTGATAAGACGGACTGTGCGTCTTTGTGTCAGGAGCTGAGCAGGACAGCACACGTTTGTGTAACTCTTTAACTCATTAACAACAGAGCTTTGTGTCATTACTGCACTGCCGTGTTGGGAAATTGCAGAAAGCTGAGAGTCACCGCTGAGCGTTATCCGGCCTGTGCAGATCAGCTGGAGCGGATAGCTCTCTGTTGAGGGAGTGGCTCTTTTTTTCTCTCCCACTGACATAATTGTGCTGCTCTTTACCTGCCTCTTCTTTGGACCGTGTAAAGACCCCAAACAAAGAGACAGGAGCTGCATTGTTGTTGAGCAGAAGTAGGTGTTATGTGGTTGTGGTGAAGGTTGTCATTCACCTGAACGCCTCGTGTCGGTCTTGGGGTGGCGTCGCCCCTGCAGGGATCTTGTTACCTAAGACAGGAGACAGGCTTTTTATGGAGGGTGGAGGAGCGTGCGGTGGATGAGGGCCCCTGCTGCAGAGACTTGTCTCATTCAACGTTGGAACGCTGACTTTTTTATCTTTTCTCTCTTTTTTTTCCACTTTCAGAGCAGGTTGTCACAGGATAGAGTTTCGATTCCTGGATCACTTGTTTTACATGGACGCTGTAGCGAGGGATGCAGCAAAGTCTCCTGGTTTGTTCTCTGGAATAAAGTTTGAGTTACAGAAGTAACAGCTTATTGTGTGTGATGTTGATTGCCTCTGCTGAGCAGGCTCCAGTGCTGATTGACCTTACTCTTGCGAAATGTGCGACTGAAGTGTTGCCTTGATGTTTTTTGTTTAGTTTTTGGCCTCTCTGAGCACTTTCTCTCCTTCTAAAGCTTCATCAGTTAATGGTCTCTCGTTGGGTTGTAATTGCGTTTTTTTTGTTTCTGTCTGCTGTCCTGCCAGTTTTCTGTCATGAAGGTGTAAATTTACCTCCCACAGAGTGTTGCTTAGCTCAAAAGTAATTGGAGAAAGAAAAACTTGTTAAATTAAGATTGAAGATTAGATTTAAATGGGTGATTAAGGTTTTTAACAAGGCTCTAAAGAGGGAGAGGCCCCCAAATAAATACACATGTGCTCCCAGATTGCCTCAGTTTAGTTCAAAATGAGCAAAAATGTATTTTTCTATCCATTTTGTATTAGTGGTGTGATGCCTAGACGGTTTGATTGCCCTCCTTCACAATTTTGATGAAGAATGTCCTCTTGTCAGTCGCTGGTATTGAATCTGTTTTGTACATGTCTGCACCTGCAAAGAGAAAGTGAAGTATGTTTTTTTTTTTTCATTCATTTTTGTGGCCCAGTGTCTGTGATCTTATCCAAAAGCCTGTAAAAGCTCAAAGTAAGGGAAGTATCAGTATCTTTTTAATAAGAATTTTCCCTCCTCAGTTTCATGTGACACTTACCAGTTAAGTAACATGCTGCAAAACTTGGCTGCAAAAAGACAAGCACAAGATCTGCCCACTCATCTCTCTTCCCTCTCCGTAGGTCTGACCTATCCTCTCTCTTCATCTCTCAGCAGGGCTCGGTGTCTGCTGCGCGGCCAAGAAGTTCTTCGGTGCAAATATTTACATAAAGCAGAAGGGATGTGACAATGTGAGCAATGGGAACTCCGCAGGGATGAGTGCTAGGGGTTACCCTCGGGCTAATCTCCGCTAAGACATATTTATAAACCGAGCTAGCAGTTAGAGTGGCCCGCTTCCAGCCTCGCCACCGAGACGCTAACTGTATTTGGTCAGCGAACTGCACAGCCAAGGCCCACTTCAATGACGTCTTTTAACCGGCGTAATATTTGCATGGCACATAAACATATGGTTATATTCAGACTTCATTTGATTTGTGCACACATAATAGTTTCCATGCGCAGGGGAAGCACAAGGCCTCTCTCCATATTACATTTCACTTTGTTTTAGCTCCGTGCCAGAGCAGAATTTCATTTGACACCATCGTATACTCAAAATAAAGACTTAAAATGAAATATCGGAGAGTGTTTTGAATTTAAGTTTGAGATTTGTTTTTTTTTTTCCTTTTTTACACGCAACTCTTTCTATGCATGTCACCCAGGATTTTTATTGCATTTGTGCCCATGTGAGTGACAGATGTTGCCATGAAACGTCTATTAATAAAACATGCACAAACAGATATATCCTCGTAAGCCATATGTAGGGATACAGGCAAAGCGTTGTGTTTGAACAAAGCAACATTTTAGTGCAAGCTAAAAGGTGACTGATAATGTTGCCTGAAAAATATCCTCAGGGGACAAATATGTAGAGCCCATTCAAATTATACTGCCATCGCGCCGCTTTTTCTTAGTTTTATTGTCATTATATTGTATGTACAGTCTGTATATTGTGCTGTTATTATAAACATGTTTCTTCTGTAGAGCTATAAATGTCAGCGTCACAGGAATTGTGGAAGTAGTTGTATATTATGGTTGAATCGATGTGAAACGCTGTGTAGCAGTGAGTTAATTCTTCACATTAAAGCAGAAATTTCATCAGCTTTCGCCTGCAGCATTGTGCCAAATGCTTTCCTGTCTTTCTTTTCTCTGATTGGTGAGCCTTAGAGGTGCTGGTCGGTGGATTTTCTTACATTTGGGAGCCAGGCTAACGTTCCCACCTTTATGCTAAGCTAAGCTATCTACCTGCTGGCGGTATTCGTATTTATGAGCGTGGATTCAATCTTTTCAACTAACTCTTGGCAATTCTTTTTAAAACTGACTCATTGCACAGTTCTGTGTCTATGTACCTCATTAAGCCACAGGTAATCTTTATCCTTTATACAGCATTTTAAGCCTTTCATATTGATGTTAATAGCCTTGGTACTTCTTAATGCAGCGTTCTTTCATTTTTTTTTCACTTAAAAGAGTTTAGTTGGCATTAAGTGGTTAATACCACTACTGTTAATACTCAATCTCTCAGCCATAACCCATCCCCCTGCGACACAGGAGACCCCCTAAACCCTCCTCCACCCCCTGCCCAGTAGCATTCCAGCTGGCCAGATGGTGTCTGCTCTGCACGGCGGACACTAGAGAGAGAAACCCCACGAGCAGGATTCTCCGGATGAGACATTCCACCCCGCTGATCTCCCCCCTCATCCCCACCCACTCAGCCACCCGTCTTGTCTCTGTCTTACAGACGACCATTCTGGGGATGAAGTCCACGCTGATAAGTTGTTGACAAGCGGAAAAAAATCGCATTAGTCGCTTGCTAGGGAGAGACACCTCTGTAGTCACTCTGCAGTGAACTGTGCACACGAGTGATGGCAGGAATCACTCATTTCTTTGTTTATGTGTCTATTTATAGAAATGGGTGGAGTGACATGCTTTTGACACATCTTAGTCACACCACAGTCAGAACGTGTGTTAATCGGGATACACGGACATGTAGTTACTTTATCATGAGTGGAATCATTTTTATCTCACTGTAACGCACTGAGTGAAAAATCGATGAGGTCATGCATTTTTATTGTATTTTCGAGCCAACAAAGTATGTACTTGTCTGAAATCAAATGTGACTTTCTAAGTTGAGATTTATTGAACATGTACACTATATATGTACTTTTTGTGTGAAAGCTTCTTCACCATTCAGTAAAATAAATTCTGGCAGTCCACATGAGAGCAGGAAAACATTAGTTCTACTCAAAATCTCGCCTAGTTAAAGTTTTAAAATGGCTGAAACAGCTTCTATTGAGTGTGCTGATGAATGCCACGGTCAGTTTGAACAATTTTACTCTTTCCATCAAGAGTTGGAAAATGTAATGCCCTTAAAGTGTTGCCGAAGGGAGCCAGTGTTTTCCGTATGTCCGGGTGCAGCAGGGTAGCAGTCGGTGTGAGAGTAGTTATTTTAACTGTAGCTGCTACAGTACATCTGTCCATTTGTTTCTGGCCCACATTAACCCACTGAAAGGAATCTGATGTGTTGTGTACGCGCGAGTATGCATGCATGCATGTGATCCCATACTGAGATAAAGCCCCGTAAACCCCACCCTTCCCACGCCACCCTCCAGCTTCCAGGCTCACAGCGCTGTTGGAGAGCCAGTGTGTATTCCTGTCTGCTAGTTATTGTGATCCTTCCAGCGTGCGTTTCTGTGCAAGTTTTCATGTTTGCCTTCCCATACGTCACTTCTAATGGCTCCTTTTGAATGCAGCAAACAGAAAGCCGGAAGGCTGGGACAAAGAGTTAGCCAGTAAAAAAAAAAAAAAAAAAGGGAGGAAAACACACAGATGCTCCTCTGTGTTAAACCACATAGCTTTATTGGGTTTGAATGGCATATGCTGTGGTCCCCTCATACAAAGATTTCAAGGAGGGGAGGCAGCACACTTTCTTTGCTTGGTGACAATGGCGGCTCCGCCTCCAGCAGGTCAGTACAGTTTTTACAGTGTCAGTTACTCAGCCGACACAGAGTGCAGGCATGAGTACCCGGGGGGTTGTTATGTCAACTGCCTCTCGGGTGACTGGCTGCAGTCAGCGGGACTTCTGGTAAAAGGGATTTGAGGGAGTTTGTGTCTGTGTGAGAAAGAGAGGGGAGAGGGGAGGGATGGATTAGACTCGGGGCCCTGTTTTTGCCACATCCTCCTCCTCCTCCTCCTCCTCTTCCTCTATAGCAGCAGCAGCAGATCTTGTCCTCCCTTCCACCCCCCTCGTACCACCAGACCGGGCCCCCTTGGCACCCTGGAGACACATGCCCCACAAAGCCATCACATCCACCCCCCACAAAAGCCCATTCTCTGCTCAACCCTTTCCATCTTCTTTCCTCTACCCCACCACCACCACCTCCACCACTCGCTCTCTTGACCTCTGCAGTTCTCCTCATTCTCACTCTTCTTCTTCTCTTTTGATCCTTCTTCCCTCTTTTGTATCCTCCACCCCGCATATTCCTCTTCCTCTCTCTGTTTTCTTTCTTTCCTCTGCCGCATCGTCCCCCTTCTTCCCCCTTTCCTATTTTCCTTGCAAAAGGAAGGGAAGAGTTGAGTCATGTGAACCGAGAGGCTTTTGAATCTCTCTACTAGTGGAGGCCCAATTCAGCAGGATGAAGTGTTGTGAGCTTCTACAATTGCAATTAAACCTTAATTCTGCCAGTGGTTGCAGGCAGGATACTTACACCGCCATAAGTGCTGAAAGATTGCTTTTTAATGAGAAACACATTGGCCACTCAGTATGTGGCTGATTGTTGTGTGAGGGTGGCTTAAAAAAGTGTGACACGCCCCGGAGCCGCCTCCCTCCCTGGACCTTTTCTGGTGCATCTGTTTGGTTGAATAGATTGGTTAGAAGCCAACGCTTAATGTACAGTATGCGAAGGATGGAGTTATTGGATTAGAGACTGGTGACCCGTACTCAGGCGTATCTGCTTTCAATAGTTGGTCACATGACCTGGACCTGGTTGCAGTCATACCCTCCCCATGCAACATAATGTGTAGTGTACAAAGCTCAGTGCACATGCCTTTTGCCACCTATTGTGGTTACTAGTCAACAGTCGTATATTTATCAAAACAAAGGTAAGGTTTCCTTTCCTTCTTCTTCTTCTTCTTCCTATCCTAAATAATCATTTTATTGTGGCTTCCTGCACGCTACATCATTGGCACTAAGTTTTGGAATAACTAGAGAGTCGTATCTTGCGACCAGACTTCAAAACAAAGAAACAATATTAATTGGAAGTCACTCAGATTTCCTGGTAATTGAGGTCGTTGATTATCTCTCCATTAAAGACATTTCCGCCTTTTGTTTCCCACCAGCTGAGGGACTTATCTTTTAAAAATGGACCCACCGTTTTTTGGGGGATTTTTTTGCTTAGTCTATTTACAGTCCACGCACTGGCACCTGGTTTTCTCAGCGGAGCAAAGTTTCCACCCCTCCACCCTCTTCCCTCAGGAAGAATGTGTGTCAGGAGCTGGCTGCGTCTTTAACTGCCTCCTCTCTTCTTGCACAGCTGCGGAAACTCGATGTCTTAAAGGCTCTCCGATGCTTGCGGTAACTTTATGTGGATTCCTGACGGCTCACAGTGGCAAACTGTTGTCATCATACAAAGCGTTGGAGCTGAACAGATAGCTCGGTGTGCTGTCTTTGTCAAGGGTGAAAAACAGCTTTGAGGAGGTGTACTTCTTAAATCTAATAAATGTCAAAATGCAGACAACTGTTCAGGTGTAAATCTCTGAGCGTAAAGTAGGAGTCCCAGGGTAAGATAAGAAAAGATAATAAAGTGACTCACAGGGCTATTTCAGTAAAGCTGAACTGAAACAATATTGAAAGAGTGGATGCATTTGTACAATAGCTTGTCTGCCTTTGGTCGTTAGGTTTGCATGTTCCATTAGTGCTGTGGTGTTTGCCATTACATTTTATTATAGCTAGAGAGCTGTAGATTCAGTGGTTGAACGAAAAGGCAGACCATCATACAACCTTAAATGTTTGCTAAGCAGAGATTTCATGTGTATTAGACCAGGACCACTGAAGTGGTTATCGCTCTGCTTGTTAAAGCTTTTCTTCGGGCGTTTCCCACTTGATCCCCTTGATCGAGATCCTCTTCTTTTCCCATGCAAATCGACTGTTTTATTAGCAGGGTGTTGTCTGCATTCCTTCTCTGTGAAAAAATGCACAGACCGGTGGGCTACAGGTCAACTAGTGCCTCAGAGGCAGTTCTCTCTCTGGCCCTTGTCTTGGACTGAATCAGTGAGTTCAGTGCACGTGCTCTATATGCATCAGGATGACTGGTATTGTTTTCCCATAAGAAGCCAGCTTCCCATTACTTCACCTGTACAGATAATGACATCAGTGGGCTCTGAGTAATGATGACATAATGAAATACGACTGGACTTTCCTCAGGTGCTTCCATTGATTCAGTTTTATTGGAATGCACTAAAGCAAAACACCAGCCAGTAACACACTGTGAATATAAAGACACCAGTAATGATGTTAAACTACTTGTTACCCCGGGGGGTATGTTCACAGTTGCCAAGGCTGCATGGAAAAATTGTACCGTAGCTCCAAAATCCTGTTCTCATTATGAAAAACTATTTGTTTGCATTAGGCAACAGATTTTAAACTTATTGCAAATGTATTGCATAAGTGGTCGGAATAGAAAAATGAGTGAAGAAATTTCAAATGGTAGCTAGAGATGATGCCTATGTGGATATATCGGTTAGTTAAAAGTAATGCATATATAGTTGACATAGTCCACTAAAAGTGTAATGTTATGTTATAGTAATGGATAAATAGCTTGATTAATTTAATACATAGTGTTATTAGTTCAGACTAGTAGGTAAATGGTTGAAATGCCCAGCTTCTGCTTCACCAAGTATCAGTAGTTCAAGTCCAAACTTATCTGAACAGTTTAATTTTATAAATATATTGTTGTTTTGTATAATCGATGGTGATAAAACATCCACATTTGTCTCTAAGGGGATATGTATTTATCAACTACTGCTGGTTTTTGAAGACACTACTGATTTATAGTATTAACCGACATGGATATACAAGGTAAGCCAGGCTTTTTAAATAGTGTTTCAGCTGTCTTGTCTGATGCAACTTCTGCATTTGTCGTATATTGCGATTGTTAGCGGGTCAAGAACAGCAATTATGCAATCTAAATCAACTGCTTAAAATCACTTGAGGTCTTTGCAGAGAAGTAAATATTTAAAAATGGGACCATCACGGAGCACTTGTGAGTATGGGTGGCTGTTGAAGCTATTCAAAGTTCTCTTTCTGCAATTACCCGTCTTGTCTTTAAAAGAGTTTTGGACTTTTCCCGGTCTTATGAGTAACATTTCCTGGTTAATCACGCTTTTATGAAGGAGGATATGGGGCACGGTCAGGATGTGACACACTTGGCCTTTGTTGAGACAGATCTTCCTCTCTTAGCCAGAACCAACTCCCAACGGGCAACATGAGGCCAGAGAGCACTCTGATGATTGGAAACTGAGGACTCGATTTGTTTACGTGCCCTAGAGGAGCAGAAATAATATCGCCTGCATGAATTATCAGGTAGGACTGGTATAACTGCATACGGAGCAGACAGATGCACTGACGTCAGGGAAAGTAAAAGCTGTGCGTGCGGTAGATATTTTCTCTTTCATTCTGTCAACAAACCCCTTAGTTGTTCTAAATGTGACACTGAGAGTCAGTCAGACCAAAAAAGCTCATTTATCCACTTTGGCCTGATGCAAATGGAAGTGCTGTTTTCCCATCCACTACCACCTTTAATCATCATATGCTGAGCACTGGCACAGTAGATCTTATTCAGAGCCCTCTCTGAATGCGTTTTGGTTCTGCACCTTTTTGCCCGCTCCGCTCTGCATTCCCCATGAAATAACCATAAATAGGTAAAGACACCTTGGGGTGCTTTGGCAGTGCAAGGCACCTACCAAAACAAATACACTTGGGTGAGTTCACATTTGCTGATAGGGGTGATGATTTTTTTTTTTTTTCTAAGTATGACTCACAACTGTGTTTTTCAGTCCCCCTCGTTGCTTAAAATAACACGAGCAGCTTCCAAACAAAGCAGCCTCGATGTTCTGGGTCTCCACGGACGAGCTTTAGCGTACTGTTTAGCTCTCCTTTTATAGGTAGTGACCTAGGTGAATTATGTAAGCGTGTGCACAGTCCTGAAATCAACATCCAGACTCGGGATCGTTTTGCCTTCATAAGGCAATTCACAGGCGTTTGGAGTGACACTCGGCTTAAACCCCAAAAACAAGTCAGTTAACGGTCTCTGCGATCAGTTTTTGCTGAGGAGAGTGAAAAAGCAAGATCAGGGGGCTTCATAATTTACTGCCGCCTCAGCTGAAGATTTTTTGGCACCATGACTTCTTATTCATGGACTTCACAAGCAAAACAGATGTCAAAATGCTACATGTTCTCACCCTACAGCAGAAATGTAATACACCTCCTGTAACATCCTTTTCACACTGAGCTGTGGAGCTCTTGAAGGCTGGGTGCTAGTGGATTTACCAAAACCAAGTGATTTTGCCTGCACATTTAATAGGCCGTTTGGTTTTCATGTTATGCAGCAAATTCCATTTTAAAAACTTCAGTCTCAATGGATCCTAATCCTAATCAACTGCAGATATTTGTCGCCAGACTAACAGGAATGGAAGCGATTGTTGTTGATTTGTTCACTTTAAGAAACAGATGGTGAGTTTATGTTCCCCCTATATAGCTTAGAGCATACATTTCCCACAGTGTAGGTGTCTTGGACTCCTCCGGGCTTACAAGTAGGGAGAACATGAAAAGAAAAAAAAGTTTGTGGTTAAACTACATTTAAATCTATGGAAGGGAGGCACTGTTTAGCCAAGCAGTGTAATGTTAGGTGGAGGAGGGAAAGGAGAGGTCAAGGTGAGGGCTGACACACACATCCCTCGACATATACACTGAGTTCCTGTGTAATATTTCAAAGCCTTTTTTTTCCAAGAATCCTGACTCTGGGTTGGTTTTACAACCAAGCAGGTGGTCAGGGGTCAAACGGGGTGCACCCGAGGTTTGTCCAAGCTTGTCATCATCACTGAAAAAAGGCTCTCAGAGTCAGCTCATTTATTCCACCTTACGACCAAACTCGCCTCTCTCCTCCCTCTTGCCTTGACCCCCTCTTCACTTTCCCTCTTTCCTCTTAACGCCCCCATTACTAACATTGTCCAGACCCAGAGCTCTCGTTTTATATTTTTCCCCATCCCTCCATAAATATGAGAACCAACGTGCTGAATTAACTCATGCCCTGTAATTTGAGGTATACCAAGGGGGCTACTTTAAACCTCTCTGCCTTTCAAATATAAATATGCCTCCTTTTTATACACCTCTCTTTCTTCTCCCTGGCTGTCCTCGGAAAGAAGCCCTAAAGCATCGTAAGCATACTTGTGCTTTGAGAAATGCCTGTGGGGAAGCCCGTGTGCTTGGTGCAGAGCAATCAGAAACTGCGCACACGTAATTTTTATTGCCGGTGTCAGCTGGCGATGCATTTAAGAGAGTTCAATTCTCAAACCTCTGCATGGTTTTCTTCTCTGTGAACACTTCATGGAAAAGAAAAAAAAACACGCTGAAACTAATTACTCACCTCCTGAATTTATCTGGCTTTGGTATCGAAAAAGTCAAAAGTTATTAAACGGCGCACTTTTTCAT
>JAOXYL010000030.1:9034069-9055698 GCA_028564955.1 Terapon puta
CGTACGCTACAACATGAGCAAATAAAAGAAACTGATTCAGCCTGAAACCAACACACACACACACACACACACACACAGACTGAGGGGAGCACAGAGGTAATTACAGACCAATTCAAAGGCTGTTTAATGATGTAAACAGCTGCAGAGATAAACCAGATAAACCTGCAGAGCTTCTCTAATACCACGCATGCACGCACACACACACATGCACACACACACACACACACACACACACACACACACCGTCTTGCAGGCCCATAAACACACAAACACTCAAGGTTGTGTGGTAACCATAGTGATGCAAACCAGATTCAAGTTAATAACTGCAGCAGTGAGAGCCAGACTGTACTTAGCACTGTAACCACCGGTGTGTGTGTGTGTGTGTGTTTTAGACATAACTAAGTTTATTCACTTGTTGTCTACATGGAGTTTGAACTGACTCACGAACTCTTCTCCCCAAGAAGAAATGATCTCACTATACTTGTAACTAAACCTTGTCACTGACCTGTTCAGAACATAAAAATAAAAGCTGATTTTCAAGACCTTTAATTCCAAACAAAACTATTGAGATGAGAGGCATTGTGATAGCCTCCAAAGCTTGAAAATGCTCACCACAGATTAGATGATTATGAGAGCCGGGCTTTCCTGTGGTGTATTAGCAGAGTTCAGCGTGTTTTATTGTGCTGGCCAGGTGCCGACATTGATTACAAAGCACCAAATCAGTGGCTCTTTATTGATTTTTGGCAGCAAACTTTGCTTTAAAAGAAACAAAGACTGCAGTAAGGGTGGTTATTGTTTAGTAGTAACTGATACACATAGTTATTGATAAGATATCAATAGCAGAAAGAGACAGATGTTGTAGCTGACAAATGATTGGTTAGAGTTCACCTGCCAACACACTCTCTCCTGCCTTTCCATTAAGTAATGGCTAAATTGTTTTTATATGTATAAGACTTGTTTCTTCCACTTTCTGTCTGTGCTTGCTACATTTGTCCTTTTCTCTCGATATTTCAGCTTTCCCAAAACTGATAGAAAGAAGGTCATGGATGAGAAAGAGGCAGCAGATGAACCCCCCCAGAAGGAGCAGCGTGAATGTGCTCTCACTGAGGAAGAAGAGGTCAGTATTTTTGCCATTTTAAACAAAAGTTCATGTTTTTTACAGATTTCTTACCACACAGCGTAACTATAAATGTATCTTTCAAAATGTCACCTGGTTTTTATAAGTCAGTGTGCTTACATATAGAGGTAATCTTTTTGCGCTGTGTTTGGAAAGATCATATTTTTGATCTGCGCTGTTGCAGTTTTGAAAAACGTTACCTCCGCATGCGATCCAATTCCAAAACTCTTACTCACCTTAACTTTGGCTCTGTTTACCTCTGGGTCTGGTTCAGTTTAGTATTTTTTTCTTTTTGAAGTTGACGTGTAAATTGTAATTCATGTCACTGATGTACAACACAAACACACACACACACACATTATTCAAATCATGTGGACAAAGTGTGGTTACATCACCCAGATGTTGAACTGATCCTCATGAGTAATGACAGCGTGTACTTGTCTTGGTTACCACACGTTACACGTGATGGTGTTTTTACATTTGAGAAGACCACCTGCTTTGCACTGCACTTTCACACCCAGCTGGCTTCACGATGTTTCACCCTTCATCTCTTCCTAAATCAGCTCTTCCTCACGGCCTTTGACCTTTCAGGAGTCATTGCTCTTTTTTCAACTCCTGCTTATCATGTTAACAGCGTAGCATATTGAACAACTTATAAGTCCATGTTTACTATGTGTGTATTTACTGAAAAAAAAATATGTTACTCTTTCAGGACATTTTCAAGACATTTTCTAAAGGGTTATGGTTTTCTGATATCTTTGACCAAAAGCCTTTTGTCTTACAGTTGCAACATTAATCAACACAACACATGTTCACTATTAACATGTTTGTTTGTTTTTATATGTGATGTTTCCAGTAAGGCCTGCAGAGTTATTCACAAAGAACAAACCCTACTCAATCTTTGCTGGCGCACTGTTTGCTTCTTTTTGTTTCACCCATTAACACTTGATCCCTCTTCCTCCTTTCTCAACACTTTTAAGCCCGTCACCCTGCTCGTCCAACACTAACCCAGAGTCTGTTGATAACAGCAGTGGTTCAGTCAAAGCAGAAAGAGCAGAAGTTGGAACACGAATATGTGTTTGTGTTTGCATATTATAAAGTCTCGGTACCCTTCACTGTGACAGTCAAGGACAGTAGAATACACAGTTCAGATAGTCTTTCACAGATATTATAAAGGTTATGCCTGGTAGTGTTTAAAAAAGAAACAAAACTTTTTTTTATCTCTTTTCTCCCTTTCTAAATCAGCCCACCAGACTCCCCCCTTCCAGAGCTCTCCCCATCAGCAAAAACAGAGAGGCCTCTCCCCCAGCCTCCCCCTCTCCCTCTCCTCCCTGTCACCCCACCTTGCTGCAACGCCAAGACTCGGGGCCTCGAGGCATCAAGGGAATCCTAAAGAAAAGCCGCTCCACCAGCATGGAGTCGGACCACAGCGAGGGCTCGACGCCGGAGTGCACGCCGGCCCGACAAAGCAGCGTCACCCTCAGCCACCCGGAGAGCGAGGAGGAAATGGAGGAGGGGGAGGACAAGGAGGAGGGGGAGGAGGAGGAGGAGATGGAGGAAGAGGCCGGCGGGGAAAATGACAGAGAGGATGAATCTCTAGCTGACGATATCACAGATGGAGGGAGCTTCAGCGTGGACAAACAGCAGAGGGGGGGGAGCAGCGGCAGCAGCCGAGGGAGCTTCGAGGAGATGCAGAGCTTCGAGGAGATGCGGAGCCCCTCGCCCGACGACAGCCTGGAGAAGACGTCCACTGTGTCGGAGGACGTCGAGGAGCTGGAGAGCAGTTTAGACGGAAGTTACAGCTCCTCGTTCAAACAGAGGTGATTGGGTGTACACAAAATACAGCATGCAAAATGAGGAAGAACGAAGTAAAAGGCCTAAATGTGCAAATTCACACCACGCCGATACTGATTTACTGAAGAATTTGAACAAAACTAAATAAAAACTATAATAATCAACAATGAAACCTGAGGAAAAAAATCTTCTTTGCACCCTTTCTATGTATTTTGATGGAATTTTAAGGTTCATTTGAGGCATATAACTAAAGCAGCCTATATTAAATTAAGCTTAGCACTGTTACAGACAAGCCTTCACGTGTCCTTTGCTCTTTTTCAGACTGATGGAATTTAGTAGTGAAGGTGAGAAGAAGGACAGACTGAAAAAACCCAAGCCAACCGATTTGATCCAGACGTCACTGGCCGATCGCTTCGGTCAGCTCCACGATGCTGAAAATGCCTGGAAGAAAAAGGTGTGTTTCAAACTTCCTGAGCAAACTTCGTGTGGAGGGATTTTGCAGTTGGTTGATTTGTATGACAAACAAGTCTGCAAGACTTCTGAAAAATAACAGCCATTTTTGTTGGCGCGCATTGTTTCGGGGAGGGTTTTAAAGGCTGTAATGAGCAAACGCTGCCATATGTCGAGGCTTCCCCTCAGCTTTGTGCGAGGGAAAAGAAAGATTTGGCTCCGGACACATTTCTTCCTCTGCTGAATCAGCTTATTTCCCCGGAGGTGCTGCCAAGAGGTTAGGAGGGCTCGGGGGGCTGGTGGGGGCGGGGGGTTGCAGCAGATTTGGGAGTGGTGATGCCAAAGCCAGAGATCCAGGGCTCAGCTTGCCTCCCAAAGAGAAAAGAGACACACCCCTACCCCTTGTAAAAATAAAATCCTACACCATGACCAAACACCTGCAAGCCTTCCAAGCTAATCCCTGCTTCCTTTGTTGGTTTTTGCACTCTCCTCTTTTCTCCTCTCCTCAAAAAAAGTCCCCCCACAAGCAAACTTCTGTGTTCTTTATAGACACTCATGTCTCACACGTGTATATATAACCATTCAGGCCATGCAGTTCTACACAGGTCAGTGTTTAATAGACACACGCTAAGATAACTGACAGATTTTAAAGCGGTGGCAGAAGTGCATGCAGGTTTGGACATGAACCTCTTCTTCGCAAACAAGACCACCCTTGCTGAGGGGGCTGCTCAAGTGGAAAAACAACACGACACTCTGTAATAACTATTCCACAGAAAGGGCAAATACAGACTGGTACTACAGAACTGGGGGAAAAAAACCCTGTCTGTGCCACATGGATATCCCCAAAACTGTCAGTTGGAAGCTAAAATCGAAGTGATGTCATGTTTATTTATGCAGACAATCTCTTGGCTTCACGTCCGTTAAGATCAATGATCCTCTTGGGGGATTTTTGGTTTGGGCTCATCCTTCATCCAAGGATGACCTAACCTTAGAATAAATCCACTCGTAGTCTGGAAAAAGCCACCGTATAAGTAAGTACAGACAGCCAAGAATTTTTACTAATCCCCAGTCGACTAAACGCTAAAAACTGATGTCATCTTACATATGTGTGGTCTTTCCTTCATTGTGATGGGTCAACACAATTCCATAAAAATTTAGTGTAGTTCCATTAATGGCACAAAAACTGCATCCTCAACACTCACACGCATGAAAGCAGACCAAGCTGGTGTCCAACATGTCTGCGGATTTCTGTCCTTTAATTCTATCTGAGGTTATTGCCTGCGAATTGGTCTGTGCTCTGCGGCCGCAGCTACTGTAGAGCTCTGGGAAAATAAATTGCATCAGAAATAATACACGGTTTGGCTTTATTATCTGCAATTATGCCATGCCGGCATTAGCTACGGCGCATTTACCCGCATGTGATTATTCTTGTTACATTTCCTCTTCTTCCTTGAGGAAAAGCCATCGTTTTTTTTACATGTTTAGGGATGTCATTTTATCTCGGACGCTGCCAAGCTGGAGCAGATGTTGTTGCTCTTTGGTTGATATGTGGGAGACCAGGGAATGTAACATGCATGGTACACACCATGGTCATCTCCATCCGAGCTCCAGATGTTTCCTGTTAAGCCCGCGAAGCTGCTCTGCGCACAGCGGTGTTGTAAAGCGAGGCCTTGTCGTAACTTTAATTTAAAGAGCGCCTGTCTAACTTGAATAATGATGAGTTACACTGACCGTTTAGGGCATGTCATTAGTGGATGATAAATTGTATCTAAATAGCAAAGTTCACACAGATTAAAAGACTGTTTTGAAATCTACAGTCTGATTTTTAAAATCCCTGAGGATTCCCCTAATGTCTAGGTTTTGTTTTCCACTGATGACTCATTGAAAACTAGTCTGATCCAGTCCATTAATGATAAGTCGGAGTCGTTTTCCCTTGTGCACTGTTTCCCAGAAAGTGTTTTAGAGATAATCGTCCTACGATGAGTTGATTACTTCCAATAGGCTGTGCTCTTTTAAATAAGGAATTTAAAAAGGTAATCCATACCATCATTTGTGCAAAGTTAACATGATGAGAGGAGTCAAAGTTTGCTTTAAATCCTATGAGACAGAAATGGTGACTTTTTTTTTCTCTCTACATGCTGTGATGTGTTAAACCAGCAGTCGCCAAACACGTTCCTGGAGATCTGCTGCCCCGCATGTTTTCTCCTCACTCCGCCACACCTGATCCTCATTAGTAACTTGTTATGAAGCCCATGACAAGCTTCAGCATTAATGATTAGAATCGGGTATCTTAGGAGTGAGGACATACCTAAAACGTGCAGGGCAGGGCAGTCCATCTCCAGGAACGGGCCGAGTGACTACTCTTATAAACAGTTTATTTCCCTTTTCCTCTCTCTCCCATCCTCCCAGGCTTTAAATGACCCATGTCTCTTTCTTTCGTGCTAAAACCCGATCGCTCCAGCTGTTGTTGTCCAACGTTGCCCCGCTACGCCTCTTCTCCTCCTTCCTCCTCTGATAAGTTTCCTCTCCTCGTCTCCTCTTCCCGCTGTTCCTCCCCCTTTTCCCTTCTTTCCAGTTTCCTCTCTCCTCACCTGCGGACTCTACCCCTTTCTTTGACTCTGACACTCGCCTTTCAGCCTTTTCCAGTCCCCTCAGGTGAGTTTTTGTGTGCGTGTGTGTGTGCTGCTTTGCATGGTCTTCATCAATTGTTTTTCTCTACCTGTGCCGCGGAGGATTTCTCACACTGCCCGAGAGCTGTCAGCACAGTCGCTGTTGCTACATGAGTGTGGTTTTCTGGCCCTCGGTGGTCGATATCGGTGTCAGCGGTTTGGCAGCGGGTAGTGCCTGCGCCGCACAGTAACACAGGCCTGAGAAAAATGGTTTCCTGTGGGGGGTTTGAGGCCCCGGCCGTTTTCCTCCTCTCCCCTCTCTCTGGGGTCCTGTCAGGCCAAGGTATTTCCCCTCTCTGATTGACTCCAGAGATGGGCCGATAGCTGGAGGGGCTTTGTCAGCCTTTCAGTGTGTGAGAAGGCTTTAGGACTGTGAGATGACAGATAATCTAGTTTGCATGCATGTGAAACTATAACATAAGATGGTGTACAAGCAACAAAGGGTGTGAGTTTGTCTTATTTGTGTGAGAAAATCTTCCTAAAATCTTTAAAAACGCACTTTCTCACTCCTGCTATCTCGCAGACATGTGTAGAAACCGCTTTGTGCGTATCGCGGTCTTTCACGTTATGAAATCAGCACGAGTTCACTTTGATGTTCAGCCCCAGTGTGTTGTCTCTGTGTGTACGCCAGTGCGATTAAATGTATGCCTTTGAACTTTTCCCTCGTGTCAGGCTAATATTTGACTGCACCAATTCAACATGTTTGACATTAAAGTAGAAAAAAAAAAAAAAAGCTGTAGCGAACGAAAGGCAGGGAGAGAAATGGAGCGATGGAGAGGGTGTGTGTGTTGTGTCACGTGTTGTTTGAATGGAGGATTGGTTCGGGTGTTTTTCCATTTTGTAACCGCATGGCTGTTTGTCTGTTGCGGCATGTGTCACATTAATTCAGGATATCTAACGCAGAGCATTCCTCGGGCTTGTTATTCAAATTTTACTTTGCGTTTTTGTTATATGGCAGGGAAATTTCCAGATCCATCTCTGCCAGGGTATCAAAACGTAATGGTTAAACAGGGACTCAGAGTCTTGCTCAGTGACAGTTCAGCAGTAAATAAATTCTTAGACTCAAGGACTGTTGTGAGGATTAAACTTTTGGCCTTTCCAGTCACTGAATATATTTGACCGCCAGGTAATTTTTCTTCTTTCTTTTTCCAAGCAACCATCAGCATTGACCTGTTAAACTCAAATCTGCGCGACTTCGCCTTCAAAATGAAGTTTTCTTTTTAATACTGCGAGCTGAAGTGGCTGTTGTTGATTAAACAAGCATTTTCGATGGTAGCTTGAACTAATCAGGCACACAAATAATGCATTAACCTTTGCAAATAGTACACTGTCCAAAGTTCATGAATATCATTGACACTTTCGGTTTCTGTTGCATTATCTATGTACTCTGTGGGCAAGGCCGCCTATTACGTCCTGACAGGTCACCAGTATGTCACCAGATTCAGTTGATAATTTTGTTTGTAATTGTCATGAGCCGATGTCAGGAAGATATTAAGGTACGGATCTGATTTAGCAGGGAAACTCCTCCTCCTCTAATACCACGCTGACATCAGTCTGGCTGCAATTCAACGCTTCAGCCAAACATCTTTTTCACTTTAAAGCCGCTGACATCTGTGAATGTTTAAGTTGAGTCTTACAGTAAAGACGCTGCTGCGAGTTACTCTGTGATGGTCAGCAGATCGCCCAGATCATCGCTCGGCCACAAAGAAAATTCCTCTCTGACATTAACAAGCTCCTCTGTGATTTCTTGGTCGTTTCTTTCAAATTCCTTGCTCTCATATGAATTCAAGTAGGCACAAGCGTACCCAGGAATACACAGGATAAACATAAATTCGTGCAAGCATGGACCAATCAGAGTTTGCGGTATCCTTTCCTTGCTTGGGATTTCTTCTATACAGTTGCAGCGTGGAGATAGTTTTGCCTTTGCAGGACTCTGCTGTGCTGTGTGTAATCCAATCTTCTACATTGTGTTACACATTGGAAGTCACCACTCATGCTACATTACACAGAGTGAATGGCTCATTATTAGTGTATTATTGTACGAATAAGGCAGCCAGTAAAAACCTAGGCAGGGCCGTAAAACGCTTCAGATATTTAGGAGTGGAATATCATTAATTGCTGTAACAGCTCCTGGGGACCAGTGAGACCTGGGGGGCCAGTAAACCTCTGCTAATTCATTTTTAATGGTGGAGTTCAGGTGCAAACATGGCAGCCGGAGTAAATCATGTAAGAAAAGCTGAACCGAATACTGGGCAATGGATGGCGTCAGTATATAAACAGGGATTTTGGTGTTTTAATATCAGGCCTCTGCATTCTTTATGTTTTTTTTTTTGTTGTTGTAAAGCTTGAGTAACACAGTTTAACGTCTGGAAATAGTTATTTTTGAGAGGAGCCTCCAGCCCCTGAGAAATAATTAAAAACTAATGGGATTTTTCATAAATGAATTTGTGCCTGTGATGTTGGACTACTATTATTCTTCCCGATACCCTGTAGTCTCTCCTGTCCTCATGCAAACCTTTCTCCGCTCACTCGCGGTGGCTTCGACGTGTCCTCACAGCCGTCTGCTTGACTAAATGTTCCAACAGAAGTCCAGCGTAGATGTAGAGCCCAAGATGTCGCTGGCGGAGAGGATGAAGATCCTTAAAGACAAGGAGGAGCAGTGGAAGAACAAAGGCAAAGGGGCGGCCAACGACTCAGTCCAGTTCACCGTGGCTGGACGCATGGCCAAGAGAGGTAAAATTACAGCGAGTTTATTCAGCGCGCCTTGACACGAGTCGCCCTTTTTGTTCCACTGCGATGGGCCAAGCCAACATTACAGACTCTCTGTGCTGCTGCATACCTTCTTTTAAGTATCTTTCAGGTCTCATACACTTTTTGTTTGGTTTTGTCATTTTAGAAAAATGAAAAGTTGAACTTGTAGTTAGCTAATGAGTATTCTTTTTTTGTAGATGGACCAACATTGTGGCTCCTAACAGCATACAGAGATATAGACACATACATATTTGTTTATATTTCATTAGTTTTAGTTTCTCTTTTGTGAGAATTTGCTGCTCTCTTTCTTCATACTGGAAAGTAAACACTACATTTGGACTGCTGGCTTTGACTGTGTGACCCTGTACTATTTATTTCTTTTTATTGCCATTTTTCTCTGTTTTCTCACATTTTTGTAGACAAAACAAACAGAAAAAAATCACCAGGTTAATCAATAATGAAAATGTTTGTTGAACCCTCAATGTTCCACCAGGTCTTGTGTCAGATACCGGAAAGGAGGAGTCGCCTCTAATCTTTCTCAAGAAGTCTCATGCCACTCCTGTGAAGCCACACGAAGGTAGGACACATTCCCCTTCAGCTTATCAGTGTGTGTCTGTGTGTGTGGTCAATAAAGTGGTTATGCCAATACGTCTGAGAAGGTGTTGTAAATATGTTGATATAAGAATTGGAGTCTTGTGACCATGTGTGTCAAAAAGTGCTACAAATGACACAGATTTCAATAGTACTTGTTAGTAGTACTTTTTTTTTCATAAAGATCATACCAACATTAATATTTTATTAAAGGATTAAGTATTCTGAGCCGCAATTAATCAGGCTCCCATTTGTTTTTGCAGAAATTTCCAGTAGAACTGATGTTAAGGTGGAAGGAGATAAAAGGCTCGACAAGCTCGAGTCTTTCCTCGACAAGCTGCACAATAAAGGTACAGTTCCCCCAATATGTTATTATACAGTTATTATGAGAAAATCTCTAACACTTGCTCTATCCTGCCTGTTTCTTGTCACTTTGGCTGTTTCAGGTGTGAGCAAAAGCAAAACATCCACCATTGAGGTGACGGCAGAGACGGAGAAAGAAGTGATGACCCTTGATGACGACGAGACTTTCGGCAATTTCTACAGATCAGTGTCGCCCTCGTCACTCCAGGAGTCCGGCGTGGTCGTCACAGAGGAGGACCTCAGCCAGATCCAGGCCGATACACCAAAGTTAGTTCTTTGCTATTTTGATTATTATAAACTAAGAGAAATTAATAGTTTAGGATAATTTACCATCAACCCTTCTGATTTTAATAATTCTCTTCTGTCGCTTTTGGGCTCTTTGTTTTTTTTCATTGAGAGTGACCCCTGTTTTGTGTGTTTACGTCTCCAGGCTCACCTCAGCCGTAGCTGAACACAAGCGAGCGGTGCGACCAAACAGAAGGAATCAGGGCTCCAGGAACCCTCTGCGAGCTCTGGCTGCCCGCAACGACATCCGCCAGGTCTACACTGAGCAGAGGCTGAACGTGGCCTCGGTGGAGACCAAGAGGATCCAAGTGGAGAGGAGTAAGACTGCTCAGACTAACATACTGTAGCGCTCTTGAGGTTTTTACCCTGGCTAAGGTTAAGAGTCTTATGTGGCTCTGCAGCTTTCAGAGACCACCAGCAGTTAAATCCACATCTGAAATGAGCTGTTTGGCTTTTCTTCACTGGTTTCTGAATGGTGTGGTGTGCTCTATTGACTTCAGATTCCCATCAAGTTGTGCAGGAGATTAAAACACCAAATAATCGGAAATGAATTTTAGAATCCATTCATTTTAAATAGTTGTACTATGAGCTAAAAAGCATGAGTTTCTCTCTTTGTTTATTTGAGAACCAAATCCTGCTTTAATTAACTTTAAGTATAATTTTGTACAAAGCTCAGCCTCCTGATTGTTTAGATTCATTGTTTAGAGACTACTCTTGTTTATTATTATTTCAAATGTAATAATTCAGCATTTCATCCTCTTGCACAGCTGTTGCATTTGACAGTGTGTAATGTGTGGCTATAAAAATCAGTGCCAGCAGTAATTAAGGCGGGGGGGCATTCTTTCTGTGAGCTCCAGGGACACGATTCACATTTACATGATGATTAAGAAACCAGATTTCTGAAAAATCAAGTAATGAGGTCAATTAAACATACCCAGAGTTAACACTTTGCATGAAAGTGAAAGTTGAAGCTGGAAACCAATTAGCTGTGTTCTCAGGTTAGTCCATTTCCTATCTTCACTTCCTGTCTGTAGATGATTTTCAGACTAGTTTGCCCTCGAGTGACCTCTTTAGAGTCAGACAAGAGGAAGTGATCACCACAGCTATGTATAGGCTGTGTATTATAACTCTCATGAAAGACGAAAGTCTAAAACTTGTCAGGTCGTTGTCATATTTTATAATTAAAACAAAAATAGCAATGAGAATAGCAACTCTGACAATCCAACTGCCAATTTCTATAATTCTTTTTCATTTCTAATTATTCCTGGTCGTCTTCTTTTCTTTTCCTCAAAGTGGCCAAACACTCCAGAGCAAACCTGGCTGACGTGGCTTTGGCCGGCCTCGCCAGCAAGGAGAACTTCCGCAAGGTCAGCCTGCGCAGCGTCAAGTCCACCGACGTCGTGACCAACAACAGCGCTGTGCCTTTCAACAAGCTCATGCTCATCCGCATCAAAGGTGGGTAACACAAGACCGCGTGCTGAGTGTGTTTTCTATAAATGGTTGTTGAATGCAGATGCGATGTGCGGTCATCTATCACCCATAAAATTATAATGAAGAGCAAATGATATAGCTCTTAAAATTGTTTATGGGAACCTCAAGTGTGTTCCTTGTGTCACTTCTTAAGAATGTTAAGTCCAATAAACCGAAACAAGAATAGGCTGTTTAAGTGCAGTTGCAAAGACGTACGAGTTGCTTTGTCTGTAGGTCGGAGGCACGTCCAGGTGCGTCTGATGGAACCCACGGCCCACTCTCTAAACAGCGGCGACTGCTTCCTCCTCATCACGCCGAAGCACTGCTTCATGTGGAGCGGCGAGTTTGCCAACGTCATCGAGAAAGCAAAGGTAGTGAACTTCTCTCGCTCGCACAACCAACGGCACGGCAAACATTCTGCGCAAACGCAGTTTTGTGCGCACGTTAACGTCTCGCGCTCGTCACAGGCGTCGGAGATGGCGTCGTTCGTTCAGGCCAAGAGGGACCTCGGGTGCAAGGCCCCCCAGGTGACGGTGCTGGAGGAGGGCATCAACACCGAGAGCAGATGGGCCAAAGAGTTCTGGAGCCTGCTGGGAGGAAAGACCCCGTACAGAGGTTAATTCACACCACTCAACTTTAAAGTGATCACACATGTTTCACTTAGTACAATACATACAAATTAAAGTATTTTTTTGAAACAGTTGTTTCAGTTACCAATATAAAATAACTTGATGCTTTTTAATATAACGTGTTTTCCCTCAGACCGCCTTAGCATTTGAGGGATTATGTGTCTGACCAAGAGGCCCCCCCGACACCTTACCCATATGCTCACCCTCCTCTTTGTGCTGTGTGTGTGTGTGTGTTACAGGGGCAGGGGAGCCAGAGGAGGACGAGCTGTATGAGAGCGGCGTGTTAGACTCTAATGGGGTGTACAGGCTCGAGGGAGACAAGCTGGTGCCTCATGAAGACGCCTGGGCCTCCATCCCGAGCGTCTCCTTGCTCAACTCTAAAGAGGTAACACCACCAGTAGAGGAATGACCTCATATGCCTGGGAAGTGTGGAAAACACATTTGAACTATTTTACACCCCAGGAAAAGTCTGGGACCTGTACAGAAAGTCTGAAAAAGGATAGTATAAATAGTTTTCAGAAAGTCCCGACCAACATTTCGATATGCTTTTTTTTCTGTTGTTTTGCAAAACAATCTAAACTTTCTCCATCTTCTCCTCATCTCCCCTCTGCTGCCAATATCCCACAGGTGTTAGTGTTTGATTTTGGCAGCGAAGTGTACGTCTGGCATGGGAAAGACGTGCCCTTAGGTGACAGAAAAGTTGCCGTGAAGTTGGGCAAACAGCTCTACAGCGGCAGCTACGACTTCACCAACTGCAGAGTCAACCCCTTGGACGCCTCCTGCACGAATAAGGAAGTGCCTCTGTGAGTACCGCACGTTAATCCCACCACCTTTTTTCTAACAAAGCGCCTTCATAAATAAAGTTTTATCTGGTGAGAGGGAACATTATCGGACGCTGGTGTTTGATTATCGGTTGTGTTATTGTAGCCCCTAGTGGTCTTATTTTGCCACTACGGCTACAGAGAGTTTCCGTGTGTGACTTCGGGCGCCTTGTTTCCAGGCAGGGCGACGGTCGCCCGAGCTGGACTCTGTTCGGCCGGCTGTCGGAGCACAATGAAACGTCCCTGTTCAGAGAGAAGTTCCTGGACTGGGCCGAGAGGAAGAAGGAAGAAGCAGCTCAAGCAGAGGAAGTAAAGGTACCCGAGATTAGACTGAAGACTTTTGGTATTCAGACTTTTCAAAGACTTTTAAAAAAATCGTTCTTCCCTGTTTAAGGTTCATGTTTGGACTGACTGAGAATATTCTTTCCCCGCTCAGAGCCCGGTCCACTCTGTCGAACGGCCCCAGTTGGACTTAGAGCTGCAGCCTTGCGACGCGAAGGCCCTGCTGGACAACGAGCCAGAGCCGGTGAAGACGGTCCTGGAGGGGGTGGACGTCCAGCGGGGCCACGGCATGGTGAGGGCGGACGACGGCAGGCAGGCCGAGCTGGCGACGGTGGCTGTCGACGCCTGGCACATCAAAGAGCACGGCGAGGAGGAGCTGCCCGAAGAGAGCCTGGGCCAGCTGAACGAAGGCGACGCCTACATCATCCGCTGGAAGTACTCGGTTACCACGCTCGGTGAGTCATTTTATTTTGGCGCAGAGGAAGCCTGGAGAATAAACAGTGGCGCTTGTGAAACAGGAGGTTTGAATGTCATGACGAAGTTGTAAAACCTGGAAGGAGATTAACGGCGGGAGGAATTATCTGTTGACTTCTCTTGTTAGTCGTGATGGAGCGCAGCTGTAAACCTCAGGAAAGAGACAAATCTAACTGTGGTTAACAAGCTTTGAAAGAAGACTGGCATCAACATCACATTTTATGGTTACGACGGCCCTGATGTCATCCCCCGGGTTCACCGCGGTTGTTTTCCCTTCTTGTTTCTCGTCAGTGGGGAAGCGGCAGAAACCCGGCGAGCTGAGCGCCGGCGCTCCCGGAAGAGAGAGGACTGCTTGTTTTTTCTGGCAAGGCCGCCACTCCAGCATCAGCGAGAAAGGAACCTCGGCTCTGATGACGGTGGAGCTGGGCAGCCACAGGGGGTCGCAAGTGAGCATCAGTCCGTCACGGCCCCCGCGCAAGCAGTGAAACTCCCGATTAGGACTCATAATGAGCTTGTGTTTCTTTATTAGCTAAACAAATGCTTCATCTGTCGGTTTATTAGGAACATGTGAGTGGCTGTGGGATTTAATCAGAGTGCATCTGTTTGCATCTGATTGGCTCTCCAGGTGTTGGTGATTGAGGGAAAAGAGCCGCCGTGCTTCCTCCAGCTCTTCCAGGGCGGTTTGATCATCCACAAGGGCAGCAGAGATGACAGCGGCAAAAACACAGGTAACATAGGCAGATTTATGCAGAGACTGTAGATAACGTCAAACCCTTTAGGACTTCGATTTATCTCTACCTTTAATATCAAACATGCAGAATTATTGTAACACCTACGCTCTCATCTGATCCGCCTCTCCAGGTGGTTGGAGGTTGTTCTGTGTCCGCGGCGAGGCAGAGGTGGAGGCATCGCTCGTGGAGGTCGACTGCCTGCGGGCCAGCCTGCGCTCTCGTGCCAGCCTGGTGCTTCTTAACGCCCAGAAAGGCCGCCTCTACTTGTGGCACGGCTGCAAAGCGCACGCCGGCGCCAGGCAGGTGGCCAAAAGAGCCGCGGACAAAGTAACTCAGAGGTGAGGAGCCGGCAGATGGACGAACAGACATCCAGCTGAGGCGTGCAGTGTGTGGAGCAACTGTTTTCTGTGTGTATCTTGAAGGTGTCCCTCAGAGTTAGGTCTGAGCAGCACCAGCAACCTGAAAGTGGAGGAGGTGGAGGAAGGATCTGAGCCTGAAGAATTCACAAAGGCTCTCGGGCCACAGGACAAGAAGGCCTACGACTGTATGCTGCAAGGTGCGTCCTCATGTTCACCGCTTCTTAAAACAACTCTGAAACTTCTCAGTGTTAGCAAAAAAGAGAGGGGGGTGAGAGACGGACACAGGGGTCCTGAACAAGTGGTTCTGTTCGGTGTGTGAGACGTGTGTGTGTGTTTGTGTGTTGTCTCCAGATCCAGGGAAGTACAACTACACACCGCGGCTGTTCCGGCTGAGCGCCAGCTCCGGAGTGTTTGAGGGGGAGGAGAAGCTGTATCCAGCCAGGGTGACAGAGGGAGTCATGGCGATGCCCTTCCTACAGGAGAACCTCTACTCTGCTCAACAGCCAGGTACCACACACACACACACGCACACACACCTGTAACGATGATGCATTCAATGAATTATATTTATATGTTCTTCAAAAATAAGGTTAAATTGCAAGTTGAAGTCAGTATTGCATTAGAAATTCAGATGGAAAATATTTGATATGTGGCTGATGCAGATTTACAAAGTTTTCTGAATTTACCATCAACTGAAGACAGTTTATTTGCTCAATAATGACTTGTAAGGTTAGATGTCAGTAACTTGGCTGAATTTTAAAACCCCCATCCGCCTTTGCCTTCTCCTGAGTCATTCGTTGAATCATTTGTACAATTTAGAGACTCAGTTTTAAAAATACACTGTTTTTTCGACTCATCCTTGATCAAAAATAATGCTTTTCATCACAAAGAGTTCCACAGTGTTCTCCGTCTGAGCCTTGTTGTCTTAACAACAAAGGGCTGCTGCTCAGTCTTCTCTGTTGATGGATGTGTTTTTGTTGTTGGGGACTGATGTGCGGCTACAGCGGGCAACACAGACTGTGTTACTTCTTGGTGTGACTGTGGATATATACGTGTTCACGTGCTGTTGCTCCCACAGCCCTGTTCCTGCTGGATAACCGCATGGAGGTGTACCTGTGGCAGGGCTGGCAGCCCGACGACACTCAGTGCACCGGCTCCGCAAAGCTCCGCTGGAACAATGAGAGGAAGTGTGCCATGGAGACCGTGCTGCAGTACTGCAAAGGTCAGAGTTCACAGACAACACATTCATGGTTCTTATTGAAACAGGTGCTCGCTAAGATCATGAATGGCCACTCCAGCATCCCCGTTCTAGGGAGTTCAGTTCTTAATTTTGTTTGGTATAAATTCCATCTTTTGTATTTTTAAGGGAGTACCAATCCATATAATGTGTGGAGTCACGAGTAAAATTGTGTGATTCAGTTGTAATCTACAGTTGAATGGATGAGACTGGTGAATCGCTATGTGAAAGTATGGAAAATCCTAATAAAAAGAGAATTGGAAAAAAAAACACTCTGCTGGCTCAAGGCTGGGAGGTCACACATAGAATAAAGATACTAAATCAGTTTACCGATGATGTATTAACATCACTTCAAGCAGCCTTCAGACAATATTCCTTTCTTGTAGTATTTTCACAGTGTTATATGAGTGTTTTTACTCAGGTTAAAGATCTGAATTCTTCTCCCGACACTGCTGAACTTAAACGTTTTTCATGTCTTCTTACAGAGAAGAACCCTCGGCGCCCCCCTCTGGCCTACCTGGTCCTAGCAGGCTGCGAACCTCTCACCTTCACCAACATTTTCCCATACTGGGAGAAGGACGCCAGTATCAAGGTGAGGTCAAACTTTATTTTTTCGTTTTGGT
Source organism: Terapon puta (assembly GCA_028564955.1). Taxonomy (NCBI): domain Eukaryota; kingdom Metazoa; phylum Chordata; class Actinopteri; order Centrarchiformes; family Terapontidae; genus Terapon; species Terapon puta. The sequence continues at coordinate 9,050,716 of JAOXYL010000030.1, forward strand.
GTCTGTGCGTGCCTGTATCGCAGCGCTCCAGCAAGAATCCAAACCACTGAACTCACTGAACCAGATCAAACAAACATCAGTTTTGCATTTACTGACAGATTATTTGTGTGCAGGCCGAGAGCTCCAAGAACAAGGTGATCTTGGTGAAAGAGGCGCTGTCCAAGCTCAGTAAGCAGCAGTACTCCATCGAGGAGCTGACCAGGAAACCGCCACCAGAGGGAGTGGACCCTCTGCGCCTGGAGGACTACCTGTCAGACCAGGACTTCAAGGTGAGAGGCCGTCAAATTGGATGAAAATGATTTTTAAATGATTCATATTGGAGTTTCATGTTTGCTGTGTGTGAGAGTTTTGTGTCGTTGGAGCGTATGCCAAATGTCAGAAGGAAAAAGAGCCCGATGTTCCAGAGACGTCGCTAATTTTTTTTTATTTAAATGTTTTGCAGACGCTTCTCGAGATGAGTCGAGTCGAGTTCAACGCTCTGCCAAACTGGAAGCAAAAGAATCTGAAGAAAAGCAAAGGCCTGTTTTAAAATACATCACTTTTTTTTTTCTTTACATTCTCATCAGCTTTTCTGGAAAAAAACATGTCCTCAGATTTGAAAAAGATAAAGGAAAGCAAATGTACAATTTTGTTGAAATGTCTATTTTTATGCCATTTGTAAGGTGAAATATTTTAGCCAACCATTATGTGCAATTGTTAATCTCTTTTGATGGTAAGATGTTTTCCTTGTATGGTAAAAATACTTACTCACACATTATAAATATGTAATATACTATAAATGAATGTGTTCTTATGTGTACTCCAGACAGTGTTGATTTGTGTTTTTGTGCGAGAATGGGTTTGTGTAACGTTGCCTGTGGTTTTAAAGTGAGGGAATCGCTCATCAGCTTTTATATTTCATGGAAAAAGCCATCTCGGTGGGATTCAATTGTTTAGAAAAAATGTCTCCGCTTTGAGGCTGACGGAGAACAATCCCTGTAATTTGTGGTTGTATGAAAGGAACCGTGAAACCAAGATTGTATTCTGGACGCCCGACTCGACTCGTGGTGTAATTGTAATAGAAAAAACGTCAAGTTGTTTGTTTTTTTTTTTATCTTTCTTCTTTTTTGTTTTGCACCAGAAAGCGTGCAGAGGTGGGTGTGACAAAGTAAACTTCCAAAATCCCAAAGGAAATTCAAACGTAATGCATTACATCTGACTGTGCAACACATACGTTCGCCATTTAAATGGACCCACAATATTTTACATGTTTGGTACTGGATACTTCCTGGTTCTCACAAACATCCGCCTGTGTGCCAGTGATAGTAGCCCTCTGATCAACTGGTTGTTTGGGACCAAATTAATTGTCTTGTTTTTTTTTTTGTCTTGTTATAAATGTTTTTCTGTGAATCTGTGTATGCAACTTAAAAAGTGTTACGTGTGTGTGGATGTACGAGAGAGACAGCGAGAGAGTAACTGTGCTGTATAAACTGCCTTTATAGCTGTAGACACCTCAAATGTATACTGCAAAATGTGTCCTTGTTACGGGATCTGTGTAAAACATACTGTTAATACAACTGCCTGCGGTGTCTGGATTTGGATATTCATCAATCGTGCATTAAGTCACTGTAATATGCTTTTTTTTTCTTGCTTTCTTTCTTTTTGTGATACACAAGATATCTGCATTATATGTGGAGACAGCATCCAGGCCAGCCTCTGTTTCGTGGCACATACAAGTAAACTTTTGGTGGGAGGGAAATGAGATATTAACGCTCAAGATTCCCTTTTTAATAAAAAAAAAAAAGTTTTTAAAAATGTTTGCTTCTGGACTGTTGTCAGAGCGGTGCTGTTTCAGCAGAAGGAGACGTGCAGGTGTAAATAATTAAATGAACAGCAGTTTACTGGGGCACTTAAACCAAGCAGAGCCATCATAAGTGTTATTAGTCACACCTGTGTTTCTACCGCTATGTCAAAATGTCTGCTGTGGGAAAAAGGCCTGCAGGGATCCATTTCACAACAGCTGTCCGGCACTTGTCGTTGTTTCAGTAAATCCAACACGGCGCTTTGTTTGGGACGACAAGACAGTCATTATCTTTATTAATGTGTGTAGCGCTGCATTTTAAAGCGGACTTTTTTTCTGCTTTAAAGGCCGCGATGGCTGCACAGGCCTTTACGGCGTCTGCTATGATATGAGTTGAGCATCTGCGGGGGATCATGGGAAGGTAATTGACGAGGTGTTACGACAGCTGTTTGAAGATAAAGATGGCATAAAATGGCCCACACGGTAAAACATAACAATACAGAGCCGCTACTTTTCTGAAGATTTTTGTTTGTTTGTTTGTTGTTGTTTTTTGTTTGTTTTCATTGTGGCAGGCATTTAGACTAAGCACAGGTGGAACTAATAACATTAACAATGGCTCTGTTTCATTTGAGGCTCTCTGAAAGCACTGCCAGTTTGCCAGCAGGCACAATACCAGAGCCCTGGAAGGGGTCCATCTAATGTGAATACGGCCACTATTGATGTTATTAGTAACATCTGTGTTTGACAGCTCAAAGTGGCCACTGTGGTAAAGGTCTGTTGTCGCTTTGACAATTGTGTTTTAGCTGAAAATCAACCAGATGGATAATACCGGCACATTTACACCAATGTTGATTAGTGTGCATTGTACTCTAAGAGACAAATCCAACAACCCTTGAGTAAATATTAAACCGATAAAGAAAAAAAAATCTATTTTAATCATTAATAATATATTTTAAATTGTTGGCCACTTGAGAACTGTTGAAACCAGCTGTAACCACAAAATTAAAGCTTTAAAGTTGGTGAATGACAACTCGCTAGCAACAGTTGAATATGATCACACTATATTATCTGTCTATTATAATAATATACATTTTATAATACATATTTTAGTGGCTCACCACCTTTGTCAGCTCTGTGGGGCTATAATACAGAAGCACAACAATACAATAATCGTTTGTTGTCCTGTGTTCATGAAAATCCAAAATATAGATATATATGTTTAATATATAGAGATATACAGGAATATTGTAATCAGACTAAATTTCTTTTTGATTATATAATAAACCCCCACAGTCTTGCCTCTTCAGCAGCTCGTGAGTCATGATGAAGAAAAAGTAACGAATGGTCGTGTTCACATCTCACCACCAGGGGGTGTTGTCTGCCCAATCTTTCCTCTTTAGTTTTGTGCAGCCTTTTTACCCATATCTAATCAATAAGTGATGAGCAGAAAACATTTTAAACAAACCAAAACTGAGGAATGTCTCTGAAATGGTTTCCGTTTGTGGGCGGAGGAATTTTTCTCAGAAAGCAGCTTCATGAATATCCATTATCTTCTGACTCATGCATCATGATAGATGTTTTAAACAACACCTGCTCGGCCCAGAGGATGCAGCACATCTGTGCATCGCACACCAGGGTCGCCGACACACTGTAAACACGCAGACGCGGCTGTGTGTCACGTACGGATCGCACTTATTAAAACATAAAGCAGCCCTGCGTCTCCTCCTCAGAGACCCCCCCCATCATGTCGATGCCAACGAACGCACAGCAGCAGCAGCGTTATTTCCACAACAGATGGCGGGAGGCAGCCGCCGCTTCCTCCAACGGCAAACGGGCGGCTGCTTTCTTTATTTATCATCAGCTCTGTCCTGCGAGCATTAATCACCTGCATCGCTCTGCCTCCTGGCTCAGGTGCCACCGCAGCCCACAATGCGGCTGACAAGGCGGGCGAACAATGAAGCCGCTAATACAAGATTAGCTTGAGTAATAACAGGCCGGATGGGAGATGATGGAGCAGAGCTTTGGCAGGGGAAACAGCTTAGATCAGGCCACATGTTCGGTGTGACGCCGTCAACACAGGCTGAATGTGTTTCAGTAAGTAAAACCTACATAAAAACGACATTTTTCTAATTCTTATCTTTCTGCGAAAGCAGCACCAACTTTAGTTTTACGGTTGGAACATAGTCCGAGTTAGCAGAATAAGTTCGACAAAGGTCACAGTCTAAAGAAATTATACTTTTATGGGGAAATATGATTATTTGCCTTCTCTGTACTTCCATGTCTGTGCACTTCAGCTGGTTAGCTTAGCATAAAGACTGAAAACAGTGGGAAACAGCTAGCCTGACCGTTTGGAGGTAACAAAACAAAACCAGCAACTCTCAAAGAAGATTAATTAATGCCTTATGTTTGAGCAAAGTTGTTGTTTTTTTTACAGATTAATCAAGATATATAAATATATCTTAAAAGGTGACTTTGTCGGTGGATTTTGTTACTTTGGACAGAGCGACGCTAGCTGTTTCCAGCCACTGAGCTAAGATACGCTAACCGGCTGTAGCTTCATCCTCCTTACGGCATAGACAAGAAAGTGGTTTTAGTTGGCTAATTTAAAACTCTCAGAATATTTTAAAAACAAGTACTGTTGAAGTATCTCTTTAAAACATTTGCCAAAATGATAAAGAAAAAAGTTGCCCATGTACCCGAACATGATTGAGCTCTTCATCAAAACTCTCACTGCCGACTCTTTGTGCTGATTTCAAAACATCATTTAAAAAAAATGCACTGAGGTCATAATTGCTGAGCAGAAAATATCAAGGAAACAGCAGGATAACAAAATAGAAAAAGATGTAAGAAGCGCCACGTCCAAATGAGACATGTTGGGAGAATTGATTGCTTTAGAGACAATCAATTCGTCTGCTTTTTCAGCAGGCTTCCTTCACTGTAAGATAACATGTTTATTACATGAGGCGGCGGAGGCAAACCTCGTTTTGGAGAGAAAGGCGAGTCCTTCAGATTCTCATAACTCATAAAGCAATAGAGCCTGGCTTCTATTGGAAGGGGAAAAAAAGAAAAAACCTTGTGTCTTTATGTGGGAAATCCAAGGCCTTGAAAATTTTCAGTGTTCACTGAGCGCGGTGGTCGTTATTGAACCAAAACAAACCTGCAATAACCTTGGATGCCGCCGTGTGTGCGTGTGTGTGTGTGTG
>JAOXYL010000030.1:9086490-9099852 GCA_028564955.1 Terapon puta
AGTTTCCTTCACTCTGAACTCTTGCCCCCTGAAATTTGCCTCAAAATTGAAACAACTCTCATTCACGTTTAAGGCTTTAATATTTGATGAATGTTGGTTTACGCGCTGCAGCAGGTGACGCATTATCTGCTCTTGCGTGTTGCTGGCTGGAAAACCTCAGAGTCCTGAAATGTCGAACGCAGTCAGCAAATGCACGACCGGAGTCCCACAGAAAAAGGTGACACAGCGTTTTCAGATGGAAAAAGAATAATGTACTCACAGACTTACTTGTGATTTCAAATAATTTATTATTTAGCAGTTGCAATATGAATTTTTATCTCACCTTTAATTCAGCAATAATATGCGTGTCCCCTGATGTCAGCATCCCTGCATTCCCAAGTATTTGTTTTACATTTTGATAAATCAGTTTGTGATGAAAGAAAGTACGTAGTCCAAAAACGGATCTGTGATTACATTTTGTCACCCATGCGTATAACGGGCCAATGCAAACACTGTAACAAGAGGTAAAAATAGTTAAAACAGTAGTAAACATACAACTCAAATGAGCATTCAAATAAACAAAGTATTCAGTACAAGTGATTCATAAATGTGGTGTGTCAACCTGACTATTAGAGTGTTTATGAGTTATTTCACCCAATTCAGGTTGAGTGACCATTTACTAAACCCTGTTACCCTTAGCTGCTCCCATAGTCTGTATATAAAAATGGACGACAAGAGAGCCACTCAACCATCTCAATTGTCCTGCCTCCTAAATGTTAGCAGATGGGACATGGGACAAACAAAAAAAGTGCACTTTTTTTCCCCCAAATATGGTTCCCATAGGATGTTCATATCAGGTGTTCATTTTTCTGATAAGTTTGGTTTTAACGGGGTATTTGCTATATGTGAAACATCATGATAGACAGCTGTCAATCAAAATAAAGTGGTTGCGGAGGCACCTGCAGACGAGCGCTCTTCCTCCATCACAACAAATAACATCACCAGCGAAAGATGGTGGCACCCGTATCCAAGTTTAATTTAGTTTCACTTTTGCACAGTGGTAGGAAATGGAGGCGGGTCAAGGATCTTTATATACAGTCAGTGGTTGGTACGCCTGTGAAGCTTTTATTCTTGCACGGCACCAGTCAAAATTTAAGGTTATTTTATTAAAAAATTGGTGCTTTCACAGAGGTAGACGAAAGCAGGTTTCTAATTCCTAGCTAGTGTTAGTACCAGATCTGTTTGACCTGCTAAATCTATGTAAAAAAAAGTAAAACATGATGATTGGTTGTATGTTGGAAAATATATGAGTGCCGTTTTTATCAACATGTCACTTGATCAAGTGTTCTCTGTCGTCATAATTTGTTAGCTAATGTTAGCTAAAATCTTACTAATCTATCTTAAAGGACTATTTCCCTTCATAAAAACACAACTAACAATTTCAAATTAATGTTACTGTATTTAAATGTGAGAGTTCTGTTTGTTTTGACTCAATGCATGACTTGAAACTGACTCATTTTTCAGGTTGGGATATTGTGTTATTTTTTTTAAGAAAAGTGAATAAAACAAGGTATTGTACATCTGTCCTTTCTGTATAGTCCCGCATCCATACACTTTCCAATGTACAGCTAATCATAATGTGTCACATCATCTGTAAACATAAAAAACTGTTTGTTTCCAGCTGCCTCTTTTTGAAATGAAGAAAAAAGGGGTCTTAAACATGATGGCTACATACAGTGTATGGTATTGTGCTCTTCACTGATGAATCCCACAATGCCTTTGCAAAGTAATTTTCTTGTGTTCTATGTAAGAAATTAATGGGTGCAGTTGACAGACCTGCCATGCGTAGTTGTAGTTACTAGGCAATGATTGAACAATCACAATTTGGACAAACAGCCAGTTTGGGGAAGGGGTTTAGTAAACGGTCATTTCAGGTCAGTCATATTTATGACTGCCACTTTGGTACTAAATTAACCGAAGAAAGTGTAATTGTTTAAAATCATAGTCTTTGATGCAACTCCACGAACAGAATGAAAGAAACAAGCACAAGGGCCTAAGTGTTCGAAGTCAGTAGGGGGCACAGATGGTGATCTATCAAAAATGACTCACAGTATGAGCGGATGGATGGCTTTTTGGTGTTGTCCTTCTATTTGTGGCAACGGACAACTTAGTAGAGAGGCCATAAGTAAACATAAAATACTGGACAAATTCTGCAGAAAAAAATAAAACTTATATTACAAGTCTTTATATGCAATGCCCATCAAGCCTGATTCATTGTTCAAAATTGTTTTAGTCCCAAAGGTAGTCTGCAGAAGTCAGCGGTCAGCATTCATTCTGCGCAGTTTGGGGGGCAAATTGTCCTCTGGCCGACTCCCTACCAATGGGATCTGGACTGGCGTTGGCAATGGAGCAGTGATGGTGCTAATGGCTGCTGGCACTCTGTGTTTCTCCAGCTCAGCCTCCTCGGCGTCTCCATCCAAAGACAACAGCTGGACCTGCTCCTCCGGCTGCCCTTGCCTCGAAGCAGGGATGGAGCTGGACCTCAGCCTCTGAATACTAAGTGGGAGGTCTCCTGTACTGGATGCTTTGCCCCCAGGCAAGGCTGGCCCCATCTTCAGCCCCCTCCAGAGGTGCTCCTCCTTGGTAGAGCTCATGCGCTGGAGTTTGCTGGGCAGCCTGGAGGCTTGGTCCTCTACGTGGTCTGCATAATCGGCCGACAGGAGCCTTTCTCTGCGGCCGCCGCGGCCACCATTACCCAGCAGAGGGGAGGAAGGGGTGGGTGCAACAGGCAAAGGGTTGGGCGATGTCAAAGACGACTTCTCCTCCTGCTCTTTGACGCTGTAGGGAGGTGTAGGGACCTCAAAGGTGTTGTGGAACTGGGAGTAGTCCACTCTGAAGAAGCCCTCCTCCAGTGACATAACAGGGAGGAAACGATGTCCCCACAAGACTTCATCTTCGGTGTAAGATGTCCTCGCCTGGCATGTCATACCTACAAGGGAGACAAGAGACATGAGTGTAGAGAATTATTTCAAACAGAGTCTAGAAACGGAAAAACAAAACATCACAACATTATGAAGAAAACTGCAGGAGAAAAGAAGCACTGTTAAATAAAAATGGACAGACAGCCAAACGGGGAACAGAAATGAAAAGTGGAGGACTGCCTCAGGGAAAATACAAAGAGAGAAATGGGAAAGAAAATATGACAGAGACAGAGGAGAGCTTGTGCTATTGAATAATTAAAGACCATGAAATTAAAACATTCTGTTAAATATTTTATTTCATATTACTGAGAAATGCTCTTTGCTCCAGTCTATATTATGATTAAACAAATGATTAAGGGAACGGAAGCTTATCCAAAGTTATTATTTTAAAAAGTTAAATATATAATATAATGGGCTCAGACCAGTCGTCTCCACGATGCCCTCGAGGATGACGACAATCTCAAACTGCTCGTTCATGAGTGAGCGCTGCGACAGATCGAAGAACGGGCTCTTGGTGTTGATCTCGTGGCAGATGGTCAGAGGCGACACCAAGAAGAGCTGGTCTGCCCCCGTCCCAAAACCCACGTCCAGTTCACACTGGTCCAGGGGCAGGAATTCACCCTCCGGGGTCTGCCGAGACTAGAAACAGAAAGGTTTACATTTTTACTTGCAAGTGGTAATTCAGGATAATTCTTCAATCCTCTCCTGAACAATGGGGTCAAAGGCAATAATAAAAATGATATATTGGATTGCACCAGCAGCAGAATAATTTAACTACCGCTGAATGCTTAATGTTTAACTGTACCGCCAAATTTATAGCATTGAAATATCTTAATTTTCATGAAATTTACATTTTTTATTTCCATTTCTTTGTTTTCATCTTAAGTTCTCGTGTCTGAATTCAACCAGTCAAATTTCAGCTGTTACTTTCTTTCATCTCAATTGTATTTTCAGACCAAAATTTTACTGGGTGAACCTAAACAAATAGAATATTATGAATATTGGGAATTTTAATTTTACATTTATATTTAAAAACACAAATTAAAATCACATAAAATTAGATATGTCAGTGTGTAATTAAGGCATAGTGAAGGAACAAATGAATAGCATCTGATGGGAGGGAATACTGTACAAACATTTTGGAAAATATGCATATTCACGTTCTTGCTGAGAATTTGAAGGTCCTTACAATCCTTAACAACGACTGTATATGTCTGTGGGTGTAACCCTGATGGGAAATGTAACTGAAGCAGTGTTAAGGGTCCCATGAAATAGCTTTGCGAAGGCAATTTTCTTCCGTGATTTGACGTGGTTCCACATGACAAGGGATGTTGACGTGGGCGTTCAAATGAGAAGGGAGCTGATTTTGAAGTGCAAAAGCAAAATACAGGTGATCATAGTTGTTTGGGATGCTGCCATCGAGGAGGAAAAGATGAAGATGGACATGTTTTTTCCAAAACTGCATCACAAAAGTGCACGCTTCTGCTTTAGTTTTCTTGACAGACCCGTGTTGTACAATGCGAAAGGGGTGGCTGAACCTCCACAGAAATCTATGGTGACATTTTCTGGATGGCATATTTATTCACCCCTGAGAGCTGGATGAGTCAACAAAAGATTCTTGACACTTTTGGCAATGAACCAGATGGATTTTGACATAAAACACAGGAAAAAAAAGAATATTTTGACACATTTTTGGAACAGTGATCGAACAAACGGCATAGCAGAACAGCAGAACAACACACCAAGGAGAGATGACAACTCTAAAAATGAGCTCTCGGGACCTTGATGTTGTTTTCTCTCCGCTTATTGGCAGACACGCCGGATGAAGGTGAGAATGATGGTGTAAGATAAACACTGGTCCTTCAGTCTCTGTCAGATGACGTGAGCGTTGGTAAGATCTATAGTTTGAGACGCTTTATAGAAATCTTTTACTCTCACCAACATATTAGAGCACGTTAAAGCTCCCAGTAATAGCCCGACCTCTAAGACAAGTATCATTCGATTATGAAGAAGACACTAGTGCTTGCTCTTGGGAAACCAGGCTCAATCAAATAAAGTACTCTTTTGGCTGTTAAATTAAAACATGGGATTAGGGGGGAGCCTCTCTGCGAGCTTATAAAACCTCTCTCCCTGTCAATAGCAAGCCTCTTACTCCAGTTGATATGTCAAGTGCGAATGATTTACAAGGGGGGAAAGGTGTTTGTTTCACCCAGAAGGCCAAAGATAAAAAAAAAGCAACAAGCTCTGTCAGTACAAGTGATTCAACTAAAGCAAATAATGCAAATGTATTATGCTATGGCTCAACTCAGACAGTTCTTTATGTCGTCCGTGCAGAGTGGTCTCCCCGGCCCTTCTGCGCGAGGAGCCACTTGGTCCGCAGATGGCAAACAGGCTGTCATTTGTATTCACAGAGATGTTGAGGACAGAAGGGTGTGACATTTCACAGGAAGACGTCTGTGCCCACAGATCCCTGGCTCGCCTCGCTCAGGGAGAGCGTCGCCCATCACGCCGCATCAGAGACGGGCGATGGCAGAGTATGCAGACAGGGAGCCTATGTTGCGTGTCTATTGAAGTTACATCAGCGTAAAACTGAAAGCCAGGGGGTCGGACATTTTACATAACAGAACAATGCTGAGAAGAGTGGGCGCCTGGAAAACAAATGAAAATGAGGGGAAGAGGAGGAAAAAAAATAAAGCTGCACAACGTGTCTGTCCTTTCAGTCTACATGGTGTGTTCTTGTTTTTGGTATTTCTCACAATAAAAGATGTCAGACACAAACAACCCTCCGTTTAGAGTTGAAAGAATAGTTCATCATTTTGGGAAACATACTGTAAAGTATGTATTTACTTTCTTTTTGAAAGTAGATCAATACTACTCTCATGCCTGTGTGATACATATGAAACTGGCAGCAGGTTATCTTAGCTTAGCTTTGATACTGAAAACGAACATACAGGCAACAGTGCTGTACATGTGTTTTGCCTTCGTGCTGAGAGTAAGATTGAAAGAGAATAAGAACGTACCGTTAAGAAAGTACCACTGGTGTCTCTGTACAATAAATATAAAACAAACATTTTACAACTAGCCCGGCTCTGTCCACAGGTAATAAAATCCACCTATCTTTGAATCATTTAAAAACATTTGATCTTATTTAATACATTTCAAAAACAACTTTTCTGTCCTCAAACACAGCCAGGCTACCTGTTTCCTGTCTTTATGCTAAGATATGTTAACATTAACGTGCTGTCTTTATATTCACATTAAAGTTGCTTTTTTTCAGCAGAGTATTGTTTCTTTCCCTGTCTCATCCTCATATGTGAAATGTCTGCATTATTGATAGATTTGCTGAAGTTCTGATTTCCATTTTGTATTTTCATATAAATTCTTTCACACAAATCTCTCTGAAAAAGCTTCCTCCATCACGAGGATCCTTTCAAAAATCCTCTTGTGTTTATGTATTAATTTATTTAGTTCACCCAATCGTCTCAAAATGTAAATTGTCATTGAGGCACTGCAGGCAGGTGTCCCATTTGTCAGCAATGCTCATACAAGTCAATGAGATTGGAAACCAATTTCCTAGGAAGTCACATTTAAAGCCATTCTAGTTCTGAAATTGAGGCTGCTGTTTTTCAGATACTGTACATGGCTCCATTGACGCAGCGCCATAGCGTTGAGACAAAATTATACCTCTGCCAGGGAAGGAGCAATCTGCTCGTCGCTGAGCGGTTTCAACAAGGTGAAAGCCTTGTGCGCTCCCTTACTGCTGCTAAACAGTCAGTGCCACAAGGGGGAAACTAATGGCCTTTGGAAGAGGACTTAATCTACCAAGTCACCTGAGATTCAGGTCGAGTGAAAGCAGGTCCCGTCCCCGGCGACGCACTTCCTCATCAGTGACTTTGTGTGCATGCGAGACAGATGCAAAGAAACAAACAGTATGAAAGAAAAGTGCGAGTGCTCATTTGTCCTTGTGTGCTGGAGATGCGACTGTGTGTTTGTGTGCGTCCACCCAAGTCAATCCAGAACCTCTGAGTTGGACATCAAATGCACTTGAGCCGCCATTCCTAATCTCTCGCCAGCGCCATTAAAGCTCATTCGGCTCTCTTTCTTTTTTGTCTCTGTCCCCCCCCCTCCTCTTTCTGCTTGTCCTTCAGAGTTAGACGGCGGCAGATGTGAGGAGTCACGCTGACATGTCGGCCTGCCCGTCTAGCTGAGCGCCCCGCATCCATGCCTGTCTATCTGCTACTACTCGCCCTTATCGCTTATCTCCTGCTGTGGACCATGCAACTGAGACGAGCTTTTGTTGACACTGACGAGCACCGCCCAGCTGTCACTCTCTCCCTCCGTCTTCTGGTTCGGTGCTGTTTGCCACATTGCTGAGCCTAGTCGAAACACTTTTTTCCACTCTCTGTGTAACTGCTGACAAACATGCTCCTTTTTTAAAAATCATATTCTGTCGGCCCTGCAGGGGTCAATGCACCACTGCATTGTATTGATTTATTAATGAAAATGGCATTAATATTAATGGGAATTCAAGGACAGTTATCTTCTTTATGTTAATATGCATTATGGATATAGAGAAATGTACAGACCTGCCAAGAAAAATGCCTCCGGTTTGTGGCTGTGCGTAATGTGTTCCTCAGTGACCCTAGACACCTAATATGTATTTAATCGAACGAAAATATTATAACATCTAATGAAATGTAACTCTGCTACATTTATTTCAGTTTTGTCAGTGTTTTATAATTTTTTTATACAAAATATCTCCACAAAGATATACATTTCTAGAATGTTCTTGCACTCCAAAAAGTCTTACTGTAAAGAACCAAAACCTCCCACACACTGTCAATCACCTGAACCCATTTTATAGAGCTCCGAAGTGCTATTTCAGTTTTCACATAGAGAGTCTTACAAAAGGTAAACAACTGTGTCAGAATCTGTCTAGTTCTTTGGGGGGAAAAAAAACTTCAAGGCACAAGCAGAATTACTTAACAGTGTTTGGGGCTAGAATTTAATGACGTCGTATTTTTGCAAGGACATTAAGAAAACAACTCAGCTTAAATCAATTTACTTTTGGAGTCTGGGCACCTCTGACTTGTTTCTTCTCCATAGAAACGCTGGCCGAGCCTCATGAGCATTGTGATATTTTTGACCTGTACACCATACAAAACTAGCCAACAAAACGTGATTTCTCAGAGGTGAAGCTGAAATAATTCAAATTGGTGTCCATAGCACAAACCCATATCATAGTGAAAGTCCTGTTTTTATAGAAAGCATCACTGAGGGCACAGAAAGGTTTGAAATAACAATGCAGAACTGGAAACAGTTTAAACAGAAGCTCCTCCCACTCCATGACTCTATTTAAGATGGTTTGATGGTTTGGCAAACAGTCCCAGTATCATATACACCTGAACATATCCTGGGGAAAAAAACACCAATGAGAGGGCACCAGCAGTACCACCTATATAGAAGATGAAAGGTGACCAATTGAGTTGTTCTTATAAAATGTCCCATAAAAAGTTATTTTGGGAAACTTGATGTCAACACTAATGTTAGCAGCCAGTGGAAACATAGTGCTAAAGCCGGTCTCTCATCAATAGTCTTCTATCACTGCCTCCTGGATCACTGTGTGAAATTCTGAGCCTGACAGGTTTGCAACAAAGAAACGTAAAAAAAAAAAAAAAAGTCACGGATGCATTCCTGCATAATAATCACACTGCATCGTAAATAATGAGGGCCGATCGAGAGTGTGGTCAACTTTCGTTTTTGCTGAAATCCAGAGTATCCAGGTCCCGTAAGAATTTACAACCCATGCCTGTCCCTGACAATTGATTGCAGTCGCCCTGTCACAGAGCGTTTACACAGCTCCGTCATTAGGATTTACTGCAGCACGTCTCAACGCTCCAGTCAGCTTTGTGGGCAGGCCATCGCACAGTGACCTTGAGCTGCGTGTTACCTGAACGCGAGCCATGGCATCATTTCCCCAGTGCAGCTATAGTACTACAGGGGTGATGTAGAGTCAATTTACTAAACAATGCCCCACTGTACAGTCTGGCACCATGGTGGCATCGCTTTAAAGGCTATAAAACTTCACTGTGTCTGTTACATACATTGAAGGATTTGTTACGAGTCTTACACTGGCACCCTGCGCATTGTAGCCTTCTTCACAGCACATTTAGGCCTGCTTTTATAATAAGGCAAATTCACTAAATATAATTCAAAATATTACCCCACTGTCCAATAGAATATGTCAAAGTCCAGCAGCGAAAAGTGAGTTATGGTGGCTTGTTTTGATCATTTACCACTTGTCCTCTGGGCATGACTGATGGCCGCAAATGTGATGCTTTTTAGCAGACAATTAGGGGAGTCCTGGATGTCTGACCTTCCAACAACACAGGAATAGCGGTGGCTTAACAGGGGATTTAATTATCTTTCAAACGGATCATCATTTACTGGCAGCAATCCCAGATCAGGATCATCACTTAAACCTAATCGACCGATCGCTGAGGGAAAGCCAAGGACTGTTTAACTGAAAAAGAAAAAAGAAACTAACACAAGAACAGATGGGTGAGAATGCGTTTCCACTGTAGTTTGTTTTTCAGTAAATGCAGTCCACTTCGTTATGCTCATCTAATTCAACAGAGGTAAATGCAAAGTTGGGTGAGGCAGATCACAGCGACCGTACTTGTTCTATCTCTGTCTGCTCTGCAATAGTACTGCAGCAGTCTTTACAGCTTGTTCTGCTTTTAATGTTGTGGATCAAAACAGTTTAACACTAGTTTTAGACTCGTCCACTGGGCCACGAGCCACCGCATACAGATCATAATCTAACTTGTCTCAACAGTTCTTCTTTAATAACACATCTGTACTGGCTCCATAAAGAGAGGCAGTTCTATGCAGGAAATATCTGTAAGATCTGACCAAGGTCAAACATGACATCATGCCCTGTGGGTGAGTATCATCTGCTTCCATTATGTTCGATATAACAAGGCTAAAGGAGTAGACGTCATAGACAACCGTTGGTGAATATTAACTATCTTAGTGTGACTTATTGGCCTCAATTGTGTGAGAAAAGTTGATGATACAGCATTTGTGCCTCTGTATTGCTTAATTATAATTAAAACAGCATATTTTCTTTGCCCTCTTTGCTGTTAATTACAGGGTAAAAAGTGCTAAAAATGAAATAAAACTCCCCCTAAAGGAAACCGAAACAATAGCCGTAATAAGTTATTACGTCATTGCTTTTAATGCGTTGAACTGAGTGACTTTTGTTCCAATAATGGATACCATTTCTGTTTTTCTTCAATCTAATAGAAAATGACAGAAAACATCCTTTGAAACAATGCTGTAAAATCTGAGCGCAACAAAGAGAATTCGTTCAAACCGTATTTGCGCACTAATGGTGGCACAGGCATACTGGGAGCTTTGTGGTGACTCTCCCCGGAGGTTCAGAGAGTAAGCTGTCACTTAAGATCACCGCGCGGCTCTGCAGGGACGGCAAAAGCGCGACGGACTCTCCCTGTCATCACTGAGCGCAGCCTTCCTTTGGATATCCGCTGATGTTTGGACAGGAGAAAAGTGGATTTCGCTTATGAAACATGACTGCTCCATCGAGGAAATGCGGGGTACAGAAAACATACAACTGTAAAAAAAAAACAACCTAATTAGATGTGATGAATGGACACAGGGACAGAGCACAGAACCCGGGATTCTGTGCATAAGCAATCCTGTGATTTTAAAGTTATTATTAAAGCTTTTTGTCATGGGCCCCTTTAGATGATGTAAATTAGCCCCCCTTGCCCTCCCCCCCTTACTCTACGCCCCTGCATTGATATGACGTTTCCAACAAATTTTATACATGGAAGAAAAAAAATCAAGCCAAAGACCTGTTTCCAGAGGAGTTTCTCCGGTTTGATTTTGTGAGTGAAGTTGTACGACACTAAACGTTTTCCTCTCATCTCCTGTCATAGCCGGCAGCTGCCTCAGTGCCACACTTCATACTAAGGTAGATCACTGACGGCTCCTGGCGCTTCCGATTAGTGGCATTATGTCTTCTGGCAAGAGGGGCTTGAAGAAATAGTCTTCAACCTCACTGTGGCCCACTAAGTCTAGGAATTAGTTCATTGATCTTTTAGTCAATAGGCATAGTTTCTCACTGACTGTCCCCTGGGGGCCCATTCATCTCATCTGTGGACAGCTGAGGCAGAGGCTGAACTTAGATATACAGCAGGCTGACAGCCTTTCTGCTGACTGAGGGGGGACAGTTTGGGAGACTGTAAAAAGGCAGCACACTCTCAGAGATGAAGAGGGAGGAGAGCAGCAAGGCAGGGATCTGCTGGGGGACTGATCCAGCGGCGGAGTGGCCGCTGCAGAGGGCAAATGTAAATGGTCACTCATTAAATACATCTTATGTTGGAGCCTGTGCATATCACGGAGACCCTCTGGGAGTGCAGTCCATTCTGGAGATGAATGGAAATTCAATGCATGACTTGGAAAGCACTCATAAAACATAATGAGCAATTCCAAAACAAATTAAGTGACTGTCAATTAGTCTCAGCCTTGATAATGGCATTTTTAAAGACTTGGCGGACTTGGCGGACGCTCGCTTGCGCCAAAGCGCACCCGTGCCGCTTACGCACGGCATTTTCTTTTCTTTTTTTCTCTTTGGACACATGGCGCGTCTCAGCCGCGTAACCAGTAGCCTACCTTGATGAGTTTGCACCTGATCTGCGCGGACACCATATGGCTGTTCCGCAGGTTCCCCACTCGGAACATGAGGCACAGCTTCCCGTCTCGCTGCGAGATGACCGCGTCCTGGCTGAACATGAGCGTCTCGGCGCGCTTCTTGGGCTGCGACATCTTGATGAACATGCAGCCGATGAGGAAGGCGTCCACGATGGAGCCCAGCAGCGACTGGAAGAGGAACAGGATGATCCCCTCCGGGCACTTCTCGGTGATGTAGCGGTGGCCGTAGCCGATGGTCGCCTCGGTCTCGATGAAGAAGAGGAACGCGGAGGGAAAGTTGTACACGTTGGCGACGCACGGCGTGTCCGAGTCGTGGCCGCCGTGGCTCAGGTCGCCGCGGATGTAGGCGATCACCCACCACATGGAAGCCATCACCAGCCACGCCACGGTGTATGTGAGGATGAAGATGAGCAGGTTCCAGCGCCACTTGAGGTCCACCAGCGTGGTGAAGAGATCCGAGATGTAGCGGCTCGTCTCCCCGCCAAGGTTACCGTGCTGGACGTTGCAGCGGCCGTTCTTCTCCACGAAGCGCTGCCTCTTCCTCTTCACCGGCGCGGAGAAAGTCATGCTCCGGTTGGTGTTCACCACCTGGTAGTCCTCGCCAAATTTCCTGCGCAGGGCTGCCATGGCGCTCGGTCGGCTGCCTGTGATCGATCGATACTTGGTGCCGAGTCGGGCTCCTCTTTTTACGCAAGTTTGGTGCCGGCTGGCCAAAAGCACGCAGTGACATTCACCGCGCCGCTCGCATCCCGGGAGACGGAGATGCGCCCCTCTCCTGTAAATTAATCGCGAGTGAGGAGAGATTCTGCGCAATGCATGACTCCGACTCCGTGTTTCCCCTCCAAAAAAAAAAAAAAAAAAACAGAGAGAAAGATGAATCTCTTGCAACTTTTTTTTTCTTCAGGAAGACAGAAAAAATTACATTAGGGATCAAATCTGCGTTAAAATAGCCTGAGGGCTGTGTCCTTGGCGGATGCGCCGGTGTGTTGCCATTCAGCGGAGCGGTGGATGTGGAGAGCAGGGCACCGTGCGCGCTTCTGCCTCAGGGAACATCTCTGGGAGGAGTGACTTCAAATTAAAGAGTGTGGACGAACCGCAGAACGAGTGGCAAATTTCTCTTTCGAGCGGGGCGGGGGAAGGGGGGGGGGGTGCTGATGTGAGGTTATGGGGAGGAATTTTTTTTTTTGTTTTCTTTTGTTTTTTTCGGTATACAATTATGCAAAATCGTCAGACCGCGTTAAAACAACGTAACAGTGAACCATGCCTTTCATTTTATTTATTCATTTCCCACGTCACTTTGAATTTTTCTTTGTTTCCAGTTGCCTAATTGTCTTATCATCTTGAGGAGACCTCCCGGGCTATTAAATTGGTTTATGCAAAGTTCTTGTGGTGCTCAGCGGCTCTTTGGTGCCCTCTAGTGTTGCTGCAGTGGAAGCGAACCTGAGACAGTGCCAGCAAAACTACACATGAGCCGCATTGGACAGCACAGAGTACTGCTGCTTCAGGCAGATGGTGAGGAAATGCCTCACCAAAGCTACACATGTTCATTGGAATATAATAGGGATCGCTGAGCAAACGCCTATAAGCTCGCCTCACACCAAAGCCCAATGGGAAAACAGTCAAATTAGTACAACTGTCTGCTATTTGTTGTCAAATATTTACA
>JAOXYL010000030.1:9099952-9122454 GCA_028564955.1 Terapon puta
CTCGCCTCACACCAAAGCCCAATGGGAAAACAGTCAAATTAGTACAACTGTCTGCTATTTGTTGTCAAATATTTACATGGTTGGAATATGAAATGGTTGCTGTGCTCTTCTAAGTGATCAACACCATATCTGTTCTGCGGTTTTCTTCAGTGAGCCAGCTCAAAGACTATATCGTGGCTCTGTGAGCTCAGGGCACCCGACCCAAAGAGGGATATCAAGTTGGGATCTTTGGAGTTGCTTCATCATTGTCAATTCATCATCTTGCGGTCTGAAAGCAGCCAAAGTGTGTTGCCAGTTTAATTAACTGAAAATAAAGGCACATGAGGCTGATGGGGAGCACAGAAAAAGAAGGAAACATCCAGTTACACTTGGTCCCGGGCCAGCAGGAAATGAAGGCTTCCACACAATGAGTTGGTTGCAAAATACAAAATAAAAGGCAATGAAAGGATTTTCTCTGTTTTTGGATTAGGACTTAATCTTGATAATCTTGGAGGACATGGGATGAGAGGATTGAGATATTGAGCTATGTGATTTTTTTGTCCTTCATACAGTAATTGGTGCATCAGATTTAAGTGTTTTTTTCTTTTTTGAGTATGATTCACCCTAACAGATGTACGTGACAAGTCTGCGTACTTGTATCTGTAACAACAAGGCATAGATCTGATGAGTCAACTCAAATCTAATGCGCCACAGTCACAGTGAACTGTTCTTTACTGATTTATTGTGTATCAAATTATCTTTTTTATCGCTTTAAGCACCTTAGTTGCAACATTTTAACTCGCACACCATTAACTCATGACTGTGAGTCTCTAAAGTGATAGCTGGCAATTACAAGTTGATAACATGAGAAGAAGCACTGATTCAGATAACGATTAAAGGCAAGGTGCAGAAGAAATATGTCCCGTGTGCTACAAGTGCAGAGAGAGCCACAGTCAGTGCCTTAACTTGTTCTAATACTTGCTGATATTAGATATCAAATGAAAATATATCTGTGGAAAGAGAAAAGCTTTCAAGGATTGTTATGTAAGTAGTCAAAATGAAAATTCTGCGATGCTACAAATGTAGTTCTTCAGCACATTAAAGGAAAGGACACTCTCATCATGGTGAACCCATCACACACCAACAGAATATTTTCTATCAATCAAAGGAATAATATGACAAAGTTTCATGAACACAGACTCACTTTTTACCACTGCAACAAAGTCTGAATAAGAATTGCAGTCTCTACCTCATGCATGGATTTTTGGATTAATATACTGAGTATATACATAAACTAAAATAATCAAGGATGTAAACTAGACTTTTACAGAGGGGCTCTCTACATTGTAGGACTCAGAACAATGAAGCAATTATCAAAATAGTTGCAGATTCATTTTATCATTTGGCAACTAATCGATTAATTGACTAGTCACTGTAGCTGTAGATCAGATTGTGCTGCCCTCTTGTACAGAGGGACAAAAAAAAAATCATGACGAACTGCATATCCTGCCGTCACACATACAAATATACAGCTGATATTACCACCATGACGTAATTAATCCATGTAAGACAGTCTTAAAATTTGAGAATAGAGGTCAAATTTCAGTTTGTTTATTAGGACCCTCATTAAGGTCACCAGAACAGAAGCTATTCTTCCTGGGGTCGAATCACACACCCAAAAACAACATTCAAAAAACACATTCAAAATAAACACTAGTAAATAATATAACATTTCTAAGAGTCTTATAGATAGTGGAAAAAGAGAATGAAAACATCTTTCCTTGTTGGGCTGCAACTACTGAACTTTTATAATTAATTGATCTGTCAATCACTTTCTCACTTATTGATTAGTTGCTCCCCAACCCCAAGATACTCAGTTCACTGACTAAAGTGACCAGACAATATTCAAATTCACACATTTTAAATTGCAATCAGAGAATTTGATCACTTTTTCTTGAAGAATGACTCAACTTAACTGATTCTCAGAATAGTTGATGATTAATTTAATAGTTGAATAGTTATTATTAATGGATGAATTGTTAAACGTTGCAGTTCTACATCAGATTGTGCTGCCCCTTTATACAGAGACACGTGCATGATATTTCTTTTAAATAAGTAAGGAGAAATTTGAACATATCTTTCCTTGTAGGACTGCAACTAACAATTATTTTCATTTTTAATAAATCAGTCAATAATGTTCTCAATTAAGTAATTAGTCATTTGGTCCATGAAATGGTGAAAACGTCCTCAAATCAAATATATTCATCTTACTGATCAAAGAAACCAGACAAGTCACATTTTAAAGCTGCAATCAGAAAATCTTGAGTTTTTCTTATAGGATTACGCAACTTGATTGGTTATAAAAAAAATAGTTGGATATTAATTTTACAGCAGAAATGAGAAATGTGGACGATCGATCGATTATCAAAACTGATCAAGCTGATCAAGTGATGGACTAATGCAGCTGCAGCTCCATTTTCTTTGCATGCAGAGACAAAGAGCCGCAGCCTTTTCTCGTGTCGGTGTTCCCGGTGTGAGGACGTTACCGCGCAGAGAAGCCCGGGGCCGCGCTCCCGCTGTCCACCGAGTCCCCCCTCGCTCTCCCCCCGTCCCCTCCCTCCTCCCTCTCTCAAACCTCTGCAGCCCTTCGCCTGTCTCCTCTCACGACCCGTCCACTGCACCCACAATTCCCCGCGCCGAGACAAGATGGAAGAAAGCAGCGGCCGCCGGAGAACAATGTTTTGGCAATAAAAAAATATAAAACAAAAAAAAACCACCCCGAAGAGCGGCGAATACCGAGAGGCTCCAGGCACGTTTGAAACCGACTGCGGTCATGTGCAGGTGAGTGGGCCGCCGGATCGACTCTCACTCGCGGTTTTGTCGAAGATTTAGTCGGCGGGGATTGAGCATCATTGTTTGTGCTGCCTGGGCCGTAATGCGGGTTTTCAGCAGCGAGCTAACACAGCTAGCTCATGGCACAGCTCGACTGTTATAATAAATACACACGCACACGTATCCGCGGGGTGGTTTTAATTTAGCTCGCAGTTATTTTTCTTCACTTTTTTAATTTTTTTATTTATTTCCCCCCACTCCCCCTCCCCGAAGCTAAATGCGACTCCGGTAAGCATCCTCGGGTTAAAGTTAGCTAACAATAAATAGAGCGCCAGCGACAGATTTGATTTCACCAGCGTCATCAAAGCTTTTTTGAGGGGGGTCAATTGAAAGCAAACTAGCTGTTTTGGTCCCTCTTTATCGACTATATCGCTATATATACACGCACACACGCTCACTCCTTTAGTGTGGCTGCTTTATTTTGGGGATACTGCCTCATGTTGCGTTAAAAAAGCATCAAATCCGGTTTGAGCTAGCCTGATAGCGACGCTGATGTTAACAAGGCATCGATCAAAACGGAGCAAATTACACATGTATTCGCTTTAAATTGGGCGATTGTGCGACTACTTGTCTTTTGGGTGTTGTTGTGGCTCTGTACGAGCTGACTGGTTGTGGTTTCTCGGTGTGTTTTGGCTATTGTTTTGAATGAGGACGCGAAGGTGAGCCGATTGTGTCTCCTTATTGTGGCTAGCCGGGGAGCTAACCGTGCTAACTCGCCGGCTAACTATTATGCATCACAAAAGCTCATCCGCTTTCTGTGTGTGTGTGTGGAGACAAATGGTCGTCAGGGGGAGACTAAACAATAAATCACGCACCCCGGCTCGTTTCGATGCACGTTTCTCGACTGAGCGTGTACTAAAACGGACGAAATTGAGGAGCCGGATTTGACCTAAATATCGTTTGTTTTAGGCAAGTGTAGCGAAGCGAGTGATTTGCCAATATTGCAGCCGATGCCCCTCCAGCTTTTTCCCCTTTTTTAATTTTGCACATATTGGCTTATTAGCCACAGCATGGCATCAAAGTGAGACAACAATGGGAGATGTCTATCCAAAAGCTATCAAAGCCACGGCACAGATTTTTATTTTGGCCACAGTCCAAGTCACATGTGGTGCTGAACGCCAGAACAAAACGAGATGAGGATTAAAAACTTCAAAGGGAACTTTGGATTTTTTTCTTCATGTGTTGAACAGAAAACGCGCAGAGCTTCATAACTCTCATTTCAAAGTCTCCTTCATGCGACATAATGATGACTGATGCTGATCATTTCAATAATAACCATATTTGTGGCACTGGATTCAAATGGAAATATATTGTCTGCCTACTTTAAGATGACAAAAATGTGAGTTTTTATGTGTAATTTTTTAAATACTTGCCAGAACAACAAATTACAATACGTTATCGTGTTTGGTTTCTACTGCGTGCAGCATTGAGATTATGGGACTGTTGTGTCAACGTGAAGACATCCACATTTCTTTTGAGAGCCACATGTGCACATGAGGTAGTGTATAGTGTAGTCGAGTCCAGCCCACTGTACACACACATCACGTCCTGAAGTGATGAGGATCTGTAACATGAATTTCTGGAACTTTTTTGAATGAGCTGAAACTGTATGACTGAGACTACTCAGACTGAATGCCTTTTTTTTTTTAAATCTGTGTTCAATGGATCAATGTTTTTACTTCCCAAGCTCAGGTGGCTGACCTCATGTTTTACATTGGGGATTTAGTTGACAATAATCATTTGCCGTTTTCCGTAAAAGTTGTCCAAAGTGAGATGTATTTTAATTTAACAATGTTTTTTTTTACCATCCGTGTGAGATGATTGTAATTTGTGCCACATATTCATTAAAGTTACTGCACCCAGTGCTTCTGTTAGGTAAAGCCTCATTAATCCAATTAAGTAATTAATGAGCAGCTGTGGAAAATTCAGTACACGATGTGAAGACTAGCAGTGGCTAAATTTACTGAACTGGCAGGACTTACAGGACTTGGCAAAAAAGACAAAATGTAACAATTGCTTTAGATTGCATTTTTATTTATGTCAGAAATCATGAATTCGTAACATGATTTTGTTGTTTTTTTCTGCTCTGTTTTTCAGGATATTCTTCTCCTGCATTCCTCTTTAGATTTATTGCCCTCCTTCTTGCCTGCACAAAGCAAAACTACCACCATGAGTATTATCCAAGACAAATTAGGCAATGAGTTTTTGCGCAACGGTGGCATGGACCCCAATTTTGCACCAGGTATGCTCATGTTCAGCCACCTGCCACCTGTCACCAGCTTTACACGGCTGGCCTCCCAGTCCGTCATGGGCGAGCTTCCCCAGGAGATGATCCTGAAGAAAGAACGTGACTCGCCTCCAGAGCACCAGGGCGCCACTGCTGCGAACACAGGGGGCTTCCTCCACAGCATGGGCATTAAGCAGGAGCGGCTAAGTGAGCTGGATTACCGGATGCCCCTCTACAGCGGGGGTGGAGGAGTAGGGGTGAATTGTGTTGGAGGGGGCGCGGGGAAGAGCGGTGCTGACATGCCGGACATGTCTTTCGGCAACCACCATCAAAATCACCAGAACATGCTCTTGCATGATCTCAGCCTCAGCAACGTTCGTACCCTTGGAGAACCGGTGAGAAAGACTTGTGATTATAAATATTGTTCAAAGTGATGTATTGTTTGTACTCAGTGGACTTGCCAAGGTTTATTTATTTATAGACCACTGTTGACTCAGCCATTGCTGCCTTTATTAGCCATTTATAGACTGTGGTATACTTACCTTGTTGTTTGTTCTTAGATGCCTGGAAGATCAGGTAAAGAGCCAAAAGAGTCCTCAGGTAGAAGAGGGCGGCGTAATGGGGACGGACAGGGAGGCAAAGCAAGAAGGAAGCGCAATGATGCTGCAAAGGTTAATCACTGATGTTTTTCCTCAACTCCTCCACTACAGCAGAAAAGAATGGCCTTCAATGCCTTTTGACCTTAAATTAGCTTGACCAGCACAGTGCATTACATTGTATTGTGGTACTGTACTATCTGTACTTAAGGTTTTCTCCTTTTTAGGCTATGATGTTGGATGCAGATGGAGCCTGCCTGTCCCCCAACTCAAAACCACATATCTGTGAGCACTGTAATGCTGCCTTCCGCAGCTCCTACCACTTGCGCAGACACGTGCTCATACACACAGGTGAGAGACTTTCGCTGCTTGTCAGCTATTTACTCCCTTCTTACACTGTTCGTATTTTCCAAAAAGTTATTAAAAAGTGACCAGATATGGCCCCTGCTCTTTGACCCGTTGCTCACATCCATGAGTAAGTGCCTTATACTGAATAAACTTTAATTAAAGCAAGATGCACACAAGACATTTTTAATTCAGAAGCAGAACAGATGTAATTAGAGGTGTCAGTTTGCCCCAGATCAATTTGCATAGAATTTGGTATAATGCCACTGAGGTTTGACACATGGAACAAAAAAAACAATTTACCATTAATCAACATATCAGTCTCTGACCAAAATCAATTTCAGGCATTAATTTAAATGCACTCTTCTCTACTCTGACTAATTTCCCCAACACTACGAGTGCCTAGGGCCTCATCTGAAACCAGACAATTGCTAGAACCAGGGTTGACTCAGTGATTACTCATGTGTTTCTGGACGTCTTAGTCATTCTCTTTGCTGGGAATCGCTCACATGGCTCTTTGAACTTGAGCTCATACAGGATTTAAAGGAAACGACAAAATTATTTCCCTCGTTTAATTTTCTTTTTTTCTCCCAAGTGTAACTTTCATCTCACAAGAGATCTCCCACAGTTTGTGTGAAATGTAAAAGGGCCATTGTGCTATTGTACAACCAACAGGGTACACAATGTCTTCAGCATATGTTAGCCTCGTAAGTCTTACAACTGGTTTTGTCAAACACCACAGGTTCATTTTGTCCACGTAGTGAGCACAGTTATGTGACAGGATGTGCTTTAATTAATGTGGTGAGCGGATGGTTGTACTCTTGATCGCACAGGTGAGAGGCCTTTCCGGTGCAGTCAGTGTAACATGAGCTTCATTCAGAAGTACCTGCTCCAGCGGCACGAAAAGATCCACAGTGGTGAGTTTCTGCACTGGCAGGTGTAGCACCCTGAAGTGCCCTCATCAGTCACAATTATCAGTTTATGTCATTTTTGTTGGTGTGACACAAGCCTTAACATCACCACCTGTGTCTTTTTCAGGAGAGAAACCTTTTAGCTGTGACCAGTGTAACATGCGTTTTATCCAGAAGTACCATATGGAGCGACACAAAAGGACACACAGTGGCGAAAAGCCATATCGCTGCGATACCTGCCAACAAGTAGGTTTCGTGTAGTCTCTGTTTAGTAGCTTACCACTGTTTTTCCATTTAATTTTCTTTATTTGACAGTTGGCTTTGTGTATGCTTTTTAAAAGCTTTTTATATGATACTTACTTCTGATACACAGTGTTCAGTAGAGTAACATGATTTGTCTTTAGCATGTGGTCAATTCTAAATTTAGTCTTTCTGTACTTTCCACACTTAAATCCCTTTATAAAATCCTGTCTCAATAGGATTAGTCGTGTCAGAGGAGTCCACAGAATATAATGTTCTCTCATTAAATTCAATTTTCATTGAAACTAGCTATTTTCTTCTGCAGTATAACCCTCTTGCTACTGGAAACTAAACCTATATTTCTCTTTTCCTCATCGATCCACTTAAAGTTTTTCTCAAGAACAGACCGGTTACTGAAGCACAAACGGACTTGTGGAGAAGCCATAAAGAAGGGCCTGGATCCAAGCATGCTGGAGCTCAGCGACGCGGAGCTAGGCCATGGCAGCTATTCACTCACTCAGGGAAACTCTACCACCTCCGGACGTAAGAGGGCCAAGTCCAAAAACGGTGAGGGCGGGGAGCGCAAGAGGAAGAAGAATGCATCAGCAGCAGCAGCCTCGTCCTCTGGGGGAATGGCCCGTGATTTGGGCCTGCAGGACTTCAACATGGAGCACCCCTCAGGCTCTGGCCCCGCCATGCAGGGACGCACTCCCAAATTGGTCTTCAAAAAAGGTGGCCGCAAGGGCCTGGACAAGGGCCTCCTCTCTCTTGAAGACGATTCTGACGGACAAAAACGTCTGGGCCAGAAGCCCGGCTCCATAGATCACGTGGAGGCTTCTGGCCTTGATAACATGGGTCTACTCCAGGGAGCCGGGGGCAACAAGCAGGGGCCCACCACCAGCAGCAACTACGATGATGCAATGCAGTTTGTGAAAAAGCGGCGCTACCTCCATGCGGTTAACAATGACTATGGAGCCGCCTCACTGCACATGGCTCCCCAGGGCAGTAGTGTAATTCAGGGCTCCCTGGGGCCCGAACCCACACTGGCCATGCTGGACTCTTCGCCTTTGGAACTCAAACATGACAAGTCAGGCATTCCAGATGAAGTACTGCAAAGCCTGCTAGACCATTATAGCCATAAGCCAGAGGGGACACACCACCACGATGTGACTTTCGACCTGTCAGACCACCCTCACCACGTAGACCTCCAACCTGCAGCCCCCGTTACCCCTGAACTAGAGGACGACTCTCCCAACGGTGGTGACAAGACGGCGGTGATGAGCGAGTACTCGAAGTTCCTCCTGCAGGCCCTGGAGCGCACCAGCCATAGTGGACCCTTCCCCAGCCTTGGCCCAACGGGGCCTTTCCCACTTCTGTCCAGCAGCTCCAGTCCCACAGGCCCGCTGTTCTCTGACAAACATGTGTACACCACATCCCCTCTAGATTGTGGCTACCCACCTACTGTCTCCTCCCCGCTGCCCATCGTCGCTCCTTCATCAACCTCCTCCTCGTCCTCCTCCAAGTCTCACTATGGCATGCTCGTCGGCTCCCCCTCCCAGGCAGGCTACCACCTCAGCATGGAATCTACAGGCCACCAGCAGCTGACTCCATCTCAGGAGCTGACTGAGCAGTTGGAGAAGCAGCACTCCCCCAGCGCCTTCAACCTACCTCCCCAGGACCTGACTGCCCCGGCAGAGGTTCCCAAGGGGCAGCAGCCCAAGGCTGGAGGGAGCTCTGCGCCCACCAACGGCTCCAGCTATCCAGACCTGTCCCCACTGAACCCCCCTAAAGAAACCACGTATCAGATTGAGAACTTCGCCCAGGCCTTTGGCTCCCAGTTCAAGTCAGGGCGGCGGACCCCTCTGAGCTATGGCAGCGATCCTGGGGCAGAGGTTGACCACCGAATACGGACTCCAGTGTCAGAATTCTCAGGGTATACCAGTTTGTTAGCTGACGTCAGTGAGCCAGTGAGTACAGGATCAAAAACTCCGACAAGCCAAAGTTTCAGATAAGGGTCAAACGAGGTGAATCCAGTAGGGGGCTGTTCTGTTGCTGTCCATACGGTCCCTATACCCATCCTAATTTTGTTCTTGTAGCAAAGTTTTGTTTTTTAAACACTGCCATTAAATGTTAATACAAAAATGACCAGGGAGGGTCTTCCATGGCCTCAAATGCAATTTTTTAAATATTCTCATTTTTATTATGTATTTAGTCGCTCAAGTTTTGTTTAAGAGTAGTGATTTTTGATATGAACGTACCGTAGATTTAAATGTAATTTAAAACATTTAGAGGGTAGCTATAAACTTGCTTGATTTTATTTTTTTCTTTTTCTGAACCCTTGTGTTTTACCAATCATCATACCATTGTAAAGTAATAATGAATAATGTTGATAATTTCAATAATAATAACATTTGTGGCAGGGAAAGGCCCAGAATTCAAATGGCAAAAAAGTATATATTGTCTGTTACAAGAAACGTATTAACTCAGGAAAATAGGCAAAATTGTGTAATAAGACTTTGTATTATGAGATGCAATTAGCACAGTTTTTACAGGTGTACTTTGAGACTACAAAGCTTTGATTTTGTTTTTGTGTCTTTTTTTAATACTCGTCAGAACAACAAATTACAATACATGATCATGTTTGGTTTCTACTGCGTGTAGCTTTGTTGAGATTATGGTACTGTTGTGTCAAAGTGAAGACATCCACATTTCTTTTGAGAGCCACATGTGTACACGAGGTAGTATAAATTGTGGTGGAGTCCAGCCCACTGTACACACACATCACGTCCCAAAGTGACGAGGATGTTTGAACACAACTGACCGTTGTTTCATCGGCGCAAATTATCAGTCGATGGCGCCGGTTTAACCACGCAGTCCTCTGGCCGTGCCTGCCAGTGGCCAGTAGAAAAGATGCAGCCCAGGCTAAAAATTCAACCAATGCAATGAATCAATCCGTGATCTTTTCATCATGCTGTTGCTAAAGTGATTTATTCTTTAAAAAAAAACAAGTCACCACTTTTCTACTCCACTCCTTGCTGTTCCTTTTTGTGTCAGTGGAATCAAACAAGCACTTTTTTAAACAAATCATCATTGGAAACAACAACAACCCATTCAATTTGCATATGTGATACGTGATTATTATGCTGATGGTTATTAATATTATTTTAAGAGGAGAAAACTGTGAACAGGGGTTGGGAGGGTGGGTTGGGTGGGTAAGAGGGAGGGAGGGAGGGAGGGAGGGGAGTGCTGGATCATTGTTTGACGGGGTTTGATAGGGGTTGACTAGGCATGACCATGGGCATCTAAATGTGTTTTGTTGCTTTTTTTCTCATGGGTAGAAGGGGAGGGGAGGGGAGGGGGGTTTACGGTTTGTCGGGTGATGTTGTAAAAAGATGATTTGCCATAATTTTGTTATACAATATTTTGAGAGTACCTCTTTGTATTTAAGTGTTTTGAGAGATGGGCTGACATGCTGGAACCCTTATATCTTTAACCACCCCCCCCCTTCCAAACCTTCCCAGGGCATGGTAATACCCAAACCCTTTTATTTATTCTCCACTAGCCACAACAGAACTCAGTAGCAGATCTTTTGAGCAAGTAATAACCGGACCTACATTTTTTTAAATGATTTTTAAAAAAAAAAAACCCACTGTCATCGTAATTTCAAGAAACAGCTTCAAAAATACAGTTCGGTAACAGAAAAGTTATCTTATACCCACATCCCCTCCCCAAAATGCAGCCCTGCACTCACAAGAATAAACAATGGCCTTCTTTGTCTTCCGTGGCTAAAGCCATTCTATCCCGGCAGCCAGGGTTGATATTTAATTTAGTTGATTTCCTGTGAGCCGAACCCCCCTCACTCCCCCTTTCCTTTTCCTATGTCTGTGAGCTCCACAGCCAAGAGACTTTGAAGCTGCTCAGATCACAGGGAACAAAGACTGACTGACCAGCCACCTCACTCCAAACACACACTATGCTTTTAAAGGAGAGAAAAAGAGTGGGTGAGAGACAGAGAAAAAAAAGACAATAAGATTGACCTAAATATACCTCATATCACTAAAGCGTAAGAAAGCAGGGACACGCGTTTCATGTATGTAGTGGAAATACTTGTAGTATAGGTTCAACATATTGTATAATCATTTAACACTGCCTGTGTTTACAGTTATAGAGCAAGTGACTCGTCAAAATGC
This sequence comes from Terapon puta, assembly GCA_028564955.1. Taxonomy (NCBI): domain Eukaryota; kingdom Metazoa; phylum Chordata; class Actinopteri; order Centrarchiformes; family Terapontidae; genus Terapon; species Terapon puta. The sequence continues at coordinate 9,111,333 of JAOXYL010000030.1, forward strand.
AAATGTATTATTTCTTTTTTATTTTCTGTAAAAACATCCACGCCAAGCAGTGTTGCATTCTAGATGCCTCATAGAAACATTCATTTTTTTCATGTTATATCCCTTATTTTTGTTACATGCCATAATGTGTTTTGATATGATCTCTAGAAGGATATTGTTTACAAAAATGTACAAAAACACTAAAAATGTGTGTTCTCAATTTTTTTTTTTTTGAGTTTTTTTTTTTCTCCAGTATGCATGATAAAGACATTTTTGTATGGCTTTTTTCTGACTGTCACCTCAATACCAAATTTTGTAGCAGAAGCCTCCCCATTCCTTTGTCTTATTTGTTCTAGACCCCTTGTGATATGATTTCCCAGGCTGTACCTGTTATTGAGATGATGAACGGATTAGAGAAGCCAATAAAAACTTTTTGTTACAAAAAAGTACATGGTGTGGGATTTCTGTCTCAGAAGTGCTAAAAGTAACATTCTTCCTAATTAATTCAATGAAATTGGGCAGTATTAAGATAATAAAGGTTATAAATAAGATTTAAAATAAATTACATTTTCGTTGTATATTCACACCAGCAAAATGCTTGCATTTATCATTGTTTTTGCAAAATGTAAATCCCAAATGATGAAATTTCAAGATTTGTATGCACAATGTAAACAAAGTCATCTTATCCTCTCTTACTTTTACTCTCAATCCCTGACAGTAGCTCTATGGAACTTTTTCTTTTGTGTTATGTTCCCTGTGGACAAAGGCGGTGGTGTTTCACCTAACATTAGGTCACACGCTCCCTACGTTTCACTCTCCGGTGCAAGAAGAAGACGGCTTGGTCGGGGAGAGAGCAGGCGGCAGCTCCAAACACACAATCAGTAGACAACTGAAGCAGCTGGAAATCATCCAGAGCGAATCACAGCACAGTTTCACCAAATCCGTTCCAGCCGCAGTCATTAATAACAACCATTAGAAACTAAGTGAAACATCTGTCTTGTCACTGTTCGTCTTGTTTATTATGAGGGTCATATAGAGGCTTCAGTATTCAATTTAGAGTGTTTCATAAACCACTAAAAACCTGATAGCGGTTTAAAAGATAAAAGTCCTACAATTAAACTTCAATACAACACAGTGATGCAGCACAATATACGTGAGTATGAAAAGTATAAAACTATTGTTATCCATACAGCTATATTACACTTCTGCTATAGGTGTTGAATGAATATAGTATAGTTAAAAGTACAAGTAGTGGCGTAGAAGTAAAAAGCAGCATTAAATGGAGATTCTCATGCACTGTGAAGGTGTAGTAATATAGTCGATATAACTATTTGTAATAATACTTTGACTGTATATAACAACTACTAAATGCTAAATGCTGCATTTTAGGAAACAGACAAATCAATATACATCAGTATACCGGACACCTAACTATGAATACTTTTAAATAGCATGCATTCAGGTGAAATAATTTATTTTGTAGTATTTATCACAAATAAACAGAATAAAGATAAACGTCTGCCAGATTCAGACAAGGCATCCATTTTTTTCGTTGTCTCTTGTGATGTTGACTCATTTAGTGAAGAAGCCAGAAGATGGAGCTGTCTCACCGACATTGAAACACCTTCCAACAGCTCCTTGCACGTTGGACATTTGTGTCATCTGCAGTTGCTGGGCTGTCAAAGTTGACTGCAGTGTCAACGAGATTAATTTGTTTTCATGCCGTTTCCCAGGCGAAGAGATACCGGGGTTTCGCAATGCATATTTCAGTGTCACCAGATTAGAAACCTGTCTTTATTGACGTTATTTGTCTTGATGTAAATGTGGAGCGATAACAAGCCTAACCCAAACGTTACAGTCCCTCACCACTTTCCCTTAATCACCGGTAGGAATATGTGGGCCGATCGAGGTTTATTGGTCGTTCCTCATTTCAGAAAAAAAGAAACTGGTTTTTGGAGGCCCTAAACTTTGCAATTCGCTGGACACTGTGAACGCCATAAAAAGCTGTTTAAAACCAATTTCTTTGGATTTGCTTTTGTTTTGCCTTGTCTCTTATTTGCTTTGTTCTCTTTTGTGAAGCACTTGTTAACGTCTGTCCTTGAAAGGTGCTATATGACTAAACTTTCCTTCATTATTTTGTTCTTTCACAGTACCTCACCAATTCACGATTCATGTTTACCAGGAACTGAGGAAAAGTAGCATTCCCACCATACAACAAGTGATTAGTAGTTCCTTCATGCAGTATTAATGAAAAGACATGAAAAATTAGGAAAATAGACAATATTCAAGACTCAAAATGGCAACAATGTAGAGAAAATGAGTGAGCAGGGTCCATGACAGATGGTGAAAAATGTGTTGTTTTCTTTTTGTTACTGTTATTTATTTATCTATTATATGTTAATATTTATTGTTGTAAATCATGATCAAATAGTGGAAGTGGAAAAGTGGCCCTTAATCAGTGGTGAAAAGTAAGCAAGTACATTTACTCAAGTACGTACATTTTGATCTACTTACATCTAGTCAACAAATACATGACGCAATATTACAAAATAAATCTTATAATTTCCTAGGGGGGAGTATTTCTTATGCCACTCAGAAGATAAAGTAGTTAAAATGAGCCGCCTTCAATATTAAAGCCATGTACACATTAATTATAATGCAACAGTAGAATATACAGGGTTTTTTTTGCATAATGAGTACTTTAACTTGGTACTTAAGTAAAGTTTTAAGCGTCCCCACACTGGTGTTGCCGATTTGACTTAAAAATAGTCCTGCTTCCACCACTGTGCTCAATGCATTTTTATATGTGTCAACAAGTTTCATATTAAATGGATATCAGATGCACAAAGCATGATTTTGCAGAGTTAAGTTTCATTTCGTTAAGTTTTCAGCCTCTGGTCCGGGCCACCTTTTGCCAAGCTGGCATCAGTCTTCCTCCCTCACTGTCACGAACAACCTGTTCTAAGTTTAATCACGAGCGTCACTGCCAGGAACAGCGGCTTGGGTGGGGTTAAGGATGGCCATAACCGTAAGTGACTTTGGACTTAGCGTTATTGTAGAAAGAGGACGTAGTGGCAGTTATTGCTCTGCGATCGCACCCCTGTTGACACTCCCCGCAGCAACATGGCCATAAAAAATGACCTTGGGAACACTGTAGATGTTTTAATGCAGGAAAGAAGCATTACAGCTCCTAGAAACAAACTATGAGGTGATAAAGATGTGATAATAAGCTGGAACCTAGTTTGAAAGTTTTAAAAAATGATAAACTTTAGAAGAGAAATTATACCAACACCAGAAAACACAATGGTTTGTGGAGAAAAAATGAACAGCGAGATCTTTTTTTTTTTTGGCAAAGCAATGGGGTTTATGGGGAATGTGCTCTTATTTTATTACTGTTCAACTGTTACCCATTGGAGTAACTCTGCTGATAGGTGAAAATTGGGACTGTCAATGGGAATGAAATGATCTAATCCATAAAACTCAAATAAAGCGTTGACAGCGCCAAAAACCTAAATAATATGTCATGTTGTCACAAGGTCAGTGTTTTGAAGACAAGATTTTCAGAATTTCAGTGGTCAGAAGTAAGGGCATAGTGTAGATGGAAGCCAAAAGCAGAGAGATGATATCAGTTTAAGTATTAGTGGTTTTGCTTTGAATGAATATGGAGGCCATGGCTGTGTTTCTGTTTGCGCATTCAGACCGTTTGTTATTTTAGAAACAATGCTTGATGTAATTCACCTTTAGTTAAAACGTACCTGTTTTTATCTTGGGGCCTATTCAGTCATTTTTCCATTGACGCCCATGATGACGCTCAAGTGGCGTTTATTCAGAAGTACAAGCGGGATCAAAGTCAACTTGGAGATAATATCATTTTACGGGTGAACGATGGAATTGCAGCTGAGTCCTCATTAAACCTAATGCAACTTTACACTTTAGGTTCAAAACACACCTTCATGTCTCAGATATCCCAGCCTCTGTTAGGATCTCTTCATTGTCACTTTGTTTTTTATTTTAAGATGTTTAACTGTTTTCAACCTTTTTGAAACAAGTTCCTACTATCTCAAATCTTATGACGTCTTGACACATAGGTCACGTTATCCTTCGCCCCTCCCGCTTTTATTGGCCATGTAGTTTCTGATAACAACACTGCAAGTGGGTTGAATCATATTATGAAGCGACATTTTTAGACTTTTATTGGTAACCCTCCTTAGCTTCTTCTGTGGTGTTGTGTCGACGCAATCGTGCTTTGATTAGGTTTGTGAAGAAATGTCTATATTTATGTGGAAGTTGCTAAGGGGATCCAATGGTGGAGCTGCCATAAATTCATAAAATGGCTGGCAAGGAATGCAGTCTTTGTCCATCCAGTTCATTACAGCCCTATAAGTAACTTATGAAGTCTGAGGCTGAATTGGACTTCAGGAACTGTGCTGATCGCTCTGGAAAGGAATCAAACATTGTAATAAATGACAGTGTGACATGAGCAAGCAAGTGAATAGTCAAAATTTGTCATAATAATGTGGTAGTTTTTCTTTTCTTTTTTCTTTTCTTTCAGAAAAATCCTCCTATTCTGTTGCCCATGTTTCCAGGTATGGATTAACTTCATCCGAGAATTATGTACTTGGTGCCATAATGATGCGTTAGATGTTGCACAATAATAAACTCTTATGGTAAACTGTCTCCTCTGATTTGAAGCCCCACCTTACTTGAAGATGTGGAAAGTTTAACATGACCTCATATCTATTTTTACAATTGCCCTCTTTCTGGAAGAGGTCATTGCCTCCTTTTTTTTTTCTTCCTCAGCTCAGGATTTAGACTCATTGTGCTTTAATGCACGTTTAAACTGCAGGATACCATCACTGTCAATATATCACAGTGTGAGGTTCTAAAATAAATGGTCTAATGTCCAATTTCAACATTTGTTTTGGTGTTAATACACTTGAAGATCAAAAAAGACAGTTAAAGTAAAACATAAATATAATGTACGTATAAAACTTTTAATTAAATTTGAATTGGAGGTGTTTGAGTGTGAGTTCTCAAATGATCTGATATGGAAAGTCAATGAGTAAACACAATGTTACATTACCTAAAAATTTGATTTTGATTACCTGTAACAGCCTCTGAACTGATTACTATGAGAAGGACCCCAGGTTGCCTTTCCTTTTTTTGACAGTGTATTATTTTGAATGCTGATGAAGCAGCTACAATGTTAGCACCATCCTGATCTATCTGAACTCCTTTCAGAAAACAAGGTTTTTAAAAGTTGTTTGCTTGTTATATGAGCTGTCAAGATGGCGCCACGGATGGCAGCCTTGGTACTGCGCTCTCTCGTACCCTTTGTGTTTTTGCTTCATTTTCTGCTCCCCTCACTGGCCACATTTGGCAGAAAGAAACTCTTAAATATCGGCGCATGTGCCTGTAAAACATTTAAAACGTTTTTCCAAAGACAGTGTCATGGGAAACGTGCTAGAGAGCTTGTCAGGCTGAGACAGCGGGGGCTGCAGATGAAGGTTGGTGTGTGGATGTCACAGTACTGAAGAAGTCGTGCAACCCTCATTTAGAAACACTTTCATAAACTGCAAATCTTTTTGCATCCTTCTGGTGGGATTCTACATTCATCTCCAGGTCTGTGTTACTGAGGCCTTACAGCAGCTATCTTATCAGATAAAGAATGTGGAGCATCCAGATTCCCTGCTCATCATACGAGGGGACAATAACAGAGCAAGCCTCAGCCATGAACTGCCAAACTACAGACAGCACATCAAGTGTACCACCAGGGACACAAACATCCCCTGCTACACAACTTTAAAGAACGACTATCGCCCTGTTGGGACTCTCCGATCACTGCCTGGTTCATCTAATCCCAACCTACAGGAAGAAACTAAAATCAGCTAAGCCTGTGGTTAAGACTGTTAGGAGATGGACCACTGAAGCAAAGCTGGAGTTGCAAGCCTTCTTTGAATGCACTGATTGGTGTTAGGGTTAATGTTTTTGATGCATGGACCTGGGTGAACTCACCAACACTGTGACATCCTACATCAGTTTCTGTGAGGAGAAACCAACCAAATCCTTCCTTATCTACAACAGCAACAAAACCGGGTTTACATAAAACCTCAGACAGCTTCATCAGGTCATGGAGGAGACATAAAAAAGTGGAGACAGGATCCTGTACAACCAAGCCAGGAACACTCTGACTAAGGAGATCAGAGTAGCTAAGAGGAGCTACACTGAGCTACATGTTAGTGTGGAGGATGGAGACAATTACCAACTACAGGAGACCACCCCCCCACACCACAGGGAGCTATCACCTAGCTAAGGAGCTGAATGGGTTTCATTGTAGGTTTGATAGGCCATCTTTCTCACCCCACCCCAACAACAACACCTTACAAACATTCACACCTCTTGCCACGCCCTCACCCTCCCCGCTGACCCCTCACCTGCACTCGGGATTTCTGAGGAGGACGTGTGTCGGCTCTTTCAGAGAGAAGGTCAGGATGGCACCAGGACCAGACGGTGTCTCACTCTCCTTCCCAAAAGTCTGTGCTGACCAGCTCACACCCATCTTCACCCAGATCTTTAACAGAACTCTAGAGCTGAGTGAAGTCCCCTCCTGCTTCAAACGCTCCACCATCATCCCAGTCCCAAGAAATCCTCCATCACTGGACTAAATGACTATAGGCCTATCGCCCTGACATCTGTGGTCATTAAATCTTTTGACAGACTGGTATTGGCCCACCTAAAGGACATCACAGGCTCCCTGCTGAACCCCCTTCAGGTCAGTGGATGATGTAGTAAACATGGGACTGTAATACATCCTGCAACACCTTGACATGCCAGGGATTTATGCAAGAATCCTGTTTGTGGACTTCAGTTCAGCATTTGATACCATCATCCCAGACATCCTCCACTCCAAACTCACCTGCTCAGTATGCCATCCCCCACCTGTCAATGGATCTCAAGCTTCCTGATCAGAGGGAGGCAGCAGGTGAGGCTGGGGAGCATCACATCAAGCACACGGACAACAAGCACAGGAGCCCCCCAGGGATGTGTGCTCTCTCCACTGCTCTTCTCCATCTACACCATTGACTGCACCTCAGGAGACCCAAATGTTAAATCCTTAGAGTTTCCATCCTGAACAACACGCAAACTTTCATATTCATGGGTTCCACAATCTCCCAGGACCTGCAGTGGGAGACCAACATCAACACCATCAAGAGGAAGGCCCAGCAGTGAATGTACTTCCTGCGCCAACTCAGGAACCTGCTGATCCAGTTTTACATTATTCAGTCTGTCGTCTGCACATGCATCATTGTGTGGTTTGGATCAGCCACCAAATAGGACAGGAACAGACTACAACGGACAGTCAGGACTGCAGAGAAAATCATCAGTAATCTTATTGTTACATGTTACATGTTTATTTCACTTTTATCTTAATTCTCCTTACTCTTCTCTTTCATTTGTTTTATTTAAAGCGTGATGAATGGTCTCTATGTGAAATGTGCTGCATAAATAAACCGGTATTACTTTATCAATTTATTAATAAATGAGCTAAGTATTGTTAGATTTTTTTCTATTTATATTAAAATAATGATATAGAACAATTTAGGAATTTAGGCATGTGTTTGAGCATCAAACAAATGTGGGATGGCTGATATGCTTGCATATCGATAGAGTGACACAGCAAATGTTGAAGCACAATATAGCAAGGTTATTACTCTACACATAGTGGGATGCTCTGTCCTAGGAACATTTTCAATTCATTATTTATTATGAATCATATTTTTTTCTCAGATCTATTTTTTTAATCAACTGTTCTTTTTTTATTTAATTCAAATTTTAGTACCTAGTTGCAGTTGATCTGTGAATTGTGCCATATTACACGGGTTTCATTGACTGAAAGTGGGAAAACGCGATTGAGTTTTTTAAAAAAATTTTTTTATATGAGTGGCGTGGAAATCTACCTGCTGGAACTTTCTTTCGGGATGTTTCTGGCCATCCAGCATTCTTTGACACACAGCTAAACTAGGGTTGACAGCCTGCTTGACAGGCTAGTTCTGTGGCATAAGTTACCATGGTTACTCAGCGGACATTCAGATAAGCCACGATGATGGAATGCAACTCTCTCTTAAATGAGCCAGGCTTATCAAAATAAGACAGGCTTTCCCGTAATCCAGCTTTGTGGAACACCCCTCTGGCAAAGTAGAAATTCAGACTACTTTTACTAATTGGCATCATGATTTTGTTATTTTGACACACACACGTATGTATATACATATTTTATATTTTGAATCATTGTTGGCATGTTTATTGTAATGAAATCAAAACAAAGTTTTCTTATCTTGTCATCAAACACCTGGTACACATCACAACATGCACATCTTAGTTATAAAATCCAGTCTTGCTCACTCATCACTCATCCAGATAAAGTCACTCCGCAGATGTTGCCCAGCATCTCAGTGAAAGCTACATGAACAGTGATTGCTAAGGCTGATTTTTCTGTTTCCAAACTAGTTTTTTCCACACCAGCTGTTAACGACTCACTGATGAGAGATACTATTTGATAACAGCGTTAAACTAATGGCTCACAAGCCTTGTTAGAAATGGGAACCAAACAAAAGATTTTTACAAAGATTTATTGACGATCAAAATGTTTCTTTTTTAAAGCCATATTTTTATTCTACACTTCCACAAAGGTTCTGTGAATGTGTTATTTCAGTGAATAAATTACTTTTCTATGTAAAAAACTAACAAAAAAAAAAAATTGATAATGCAAAACTTGGATATGAAAATTAGCACATTTTCATTTTTTTCTTTACATATTACCAGCAAATGAGTGAGGACTTTCCTTTTTTTGCAACAAATTCAATTAATTGTTATAAAAGTGGTTATGGTGTTTTATCACTGTTGTGGCATATTCTTCTTCCCCTTGCACTTCAAAAATCAAAACAAGCAATGACTATGTCTTTTTCGAATTTTCTCTAGATGATTTGTCTTATGCTGAGTTCTTAAAATGTATTTCTGCCTCATTCTGGACTGGCCTTCGTGTAGCTTTAACATTAACCAAAACAAACAAACAGATACGAAGCATGCAAGGACAAATAATAAAATCCTTGAAGCATGGAAAGCAGGCCCGAGAGTCTTCTTTTCTGGGCGAGAAATGTACTTTAGCACACAGTGCCACTCGGAGGAGTGGCTAATGATTAAAACTGCCAGTGAAGCACAGCTGAGCCCTTATCATCCAGACTTTTAGGGCAGTAAAGCTGCTTCCACTCACAGACCTCACTGGCGTTCTTTCTTGTGGTTAAGTTTTTTCCTTAACTGTCTTTTTCAAATGGCTCGAGAAATGAAACTCCTCTTTGTCCTTTGGCTTTTTGTTGCCTCTCTCGGTAAGTCACCTGATTTTTTAAAACAAATACATTTAAAAGTAAGTTTTGAGTATATGGAATAGTGCAGATTATCTTAATTACCGAGTGAGCCTCCCTGTCTGTTCATTTGAGGTTTTCTTAAGACATCATTGGATTTTAGTTTACTGAAAGCAACTATTGAAACCACAAATATTATTATTTAAATGTGTCTGAAGAGGGTATTATTAAATTGTAGATTTCCAGATGTTAGATTTCCTGCTATTCAAGCCACTGCAATGTCCTTGTGAGCATGAAATGGAAAGCCACCAATATTGCAACTCATATATCTGCTGCTGCTTAAGAAGAAACTTGGCGATCACTGTCCTTTAATGACAAGTGTATAAGAGCAACCTGTTTTCATTTTTCATGTGTTTCACCTAAATTTTGTTTCAAATTTGGAGGCAGAATTTGGAAAAGTCTTCATCGGTTAAAGTTAAGACACGATGTGCGTTATGCCGCTTCAGTGTTGGCTGAACAGCCACATTGGACCTCAGGATTGGTTTGTTGTATTCAAATGTAAATATTTGCTTACTGTGTTGATGGAGACAGTCTGACCTTTATGACCCTGTTGTTAACTTCCTTTCCTTCTCCAATCAAGGAAGTCTCTTTATTCCCCTTAGTCCCTCTAGTCTGGTTAATGCTTTACATGTTTGAAGCCTAAATGAGGCTTTCTGCAATCTTTAGGGACCTGTTGTTTTTTCTTTTTTGTTTGTTTGTTTTTTAGCTTTGTAACTCAAATGAATTGGGATAATACGCACAACATACCTCATTTGAACCATTTTTCTGCATTTATTTTATCTGTTTAAAAATAAACATGAATATAGTATTTTACATTTTTAAAAAAGAAACTTTTTATTAAGATAGTTCACACCCTAAATATAAATGTGAAAAGTGGATAAATCCTTAGTTTTTAATATATTGTAGAGTCAACAATTTTTCGCAAATAAACTGCTTCTAAATTTGAAACTGAACTGAGGCTTTTTTTCATCTCAGTCCCCGTTCATACCACAGTACAAACGATTCCAGACTTTTTAGACTGAAGTTAAAAATAATATGTCTGTCAGAGTTTTACTGTATGCAGCTGGAATAACCTATTTGTAATGACGATAACCCAAAAACCCAATAAATGGTTATTCTTCAGTTTCAGGCTTTTACAAAGGGAAGAGTGAGACTATTTCCATGTTATTAGTGTAAAATATGACACACCTAATTCACCATCCACCCATTAAACTGTAATTCTCATTTTTTTATCTATGGGTAAAAGAAAAGCACTGTTTATACACCCATAATTCTTGCCTGTGTGTCATAAAGCGCATATCACATCATATCAGTTGGTCACGATATGCTGACGTGGCCTTGGTCATTAATTTGATGGGGATAAAGCTGCAGCTTTATTATCAAGCAAGTTTGAATTTGTTTACAACCACAATAAAAAAAAATGTCCACCGGATGTTGGGAAAACCTGTTTAATCAATTTTGTGAGATTTGATTTTCCTTGTTGTCCAATTTACCGCTTTGAAGTTTTGCTGAACACTTATGTATGTCTTGTAAAATTGAAAGGTTATATTAGACTGATCTATTCATTTTGCCTCTATACCACCCAGCCACGAGGGCTGCCACAGAAACAACGCCAGCTGCTGCGACTGAAGCTGCTACAACAGGAGCAGGTTCACCAGTTCCGACTGCTACAAATGAAGCTATAACAACCGGAGAAGGTTCACCAGTTCCGACTGCTACAAATG
>JAOXYL010000030.1:9132157-9167970 GCA_028564955.1 Terapon puta
ACTACAACAACAGCTGGGCCCACCACAACAACTGGAGCTACTACAACAACAGCTGAGCCCACCACAACAACTGGAGGTACCACAACAACGGCAGGTCCCACCACTACAACAATAGCTGGGCCCACCACAACAACTGAAGCTACTACAACAACAGCATTCCCTACAACTACAAAACTTCCAGGTAATTCCACCTTGGTCCAAAAACTAATCATATACATAATCACGATCACTAAATTCTATAAACACTTAGATTTTGCGTTTTTTCTGTTTATTTTCTTTTAAAGATCCTTGTGAGCCCAACCCATGTGGCGATGGGAGCACTTGTGAGCCCCGTGCTAATTCTGACTATGTATGCTTGTGTTTGCCGGGTGATTTCTACAATAATCTTACCAGAAGTTGTGAGAGGGGTACGTATTTATTCACATACCAACACTATGTGGTTGGTAAGTGATGTAATGAACTGATAATAATAAGTGTAAGACCTGTAGCAGATCTGTCTGTTTGCTCAGCCTTAATGCTGAGCTGAGCAGTTGCAGGCTTAAGGCTTATATTATTTGTAGAGATAAAGTAGAGATGAAAAAGCATATTTCAGGCATTCGGATACTTCAGCGAGATATGTTGATAAATGGTTATGGCAGGAGTGTATATACAACTTTCTTAGACTGGTGTTTTCTTATTTCAGCCAAAGTTTTCCCTGGACAACTAAGCATGCCTGACTTAAAATACCAAGACGAGATGGCTGATAAGTCAACTCCACAATTTAAAGAGGCCTCAGAAAAAATTATTGATCAGGTATGCAATCAATTACCTTTATTTGTGTTTTTTTTATTGTGGCCTTTTTTCACCAAATGCTTCCATGGTTTTAGCAACCATCATCTACTGAGCTGGCCCTCTTAGCTGACACACATTTAATTTTGCAGTGGATGTATGAACTAACTGCAAACTGTTTCAGAATATCTTGTACATCCACAAAGATTGAATGCCAGCTGTTTCATGTGAAAATTAAAAAATGATCTAATATTTTTGGTTCTTTAAAGTTGTTTGAAATTTTTGTGCCAAGATAGCCTGAGGAAAAACTCTTTGTGGAGGTGACTGACAACAGTGTCTATTATTGAATCTGTTGCGTGTGCACATAATGGATGATAGCTATCAAAGCAAAATAATCTCAGGACCAAACCTTAACAAAAGAGACTGGGCATTCACAGTCAGATGAGGGACTAATCAAAATGGTATTTTCTTTCCAAAACACAGCTGGACATTGTTTTTGGTGGATCTGATGGTTACTCTGGATCTATAGTGCTGGAACTCAAGTAAGACTGTCTGTCTGTCTGGGCAACCATAATTTCTACACTTACAGTATATTGCACGTAATAATAAAGTGAGAGTAAGTGTTTGAATAATTATATAATTATATGATTAAGTAAGAGTTTTCCTCTCAACAGGCCTAAGGTAATGAGAAAAGCTTGGTCAAGGGCACAGAATGGGGTCAATGCAGTTGTGGACATCATCTTCAATACAAATGCAGAAGTCACAAAAGACACCATTACAGAAAAGATTAGTAGTTGTGAGAACTGTCTTTTCGAAAAATTTGAAGGTAAGTCTGTGTACACAACACCCTTTCTTCAAGTTTGAAAGATTCAATTACTTATACTTCATACTTAAATCAAGTGTACTAAGGCCTCTCCTCTTTTGTTTAATTCATTTAAAGCGGACGACCTGTGTAGTAAAGAGAATGCCTGTGAAAATACTACAGCAACATGCTTCCCTAAAGATGGATCTTATAACTGTACATGTAAGGAGAACTACATTGAAACGGACTTCAGTTCCAGAATGTGCATAGGTAAGAGCATTTAGTGTGTGGGAGTGTGTGTTATGTAATACCCTTTGTATCTAATCTACAGACTAATTAAAACTGTATACCTTTACAGCTTGTCCCAGTGGTAAAAAAGCTGTTGGTTCCAAAACATGCGTAGAGTAAGTGCTTAAATGTCATATCATGTTTTGTAACTCACAATTAGTATCTGTCTAACTATATTACAGTATTTCATGCAAATCACAATTAGGAGGTAAAAGCTTAGAGCCACTGTAAATATTATCTGTTTCTGTAGGGAGTTTGGGTATAATTAAAATGACAGATGAATGAATGAATTTTTCTGTCTTTCAGTTGTCCATTTGGTCGTTCTGGTTTCAACTGCAAAGAAAGTGAGTTGCCAGTGTGTGTTTGACTGTGAAGGCAAAAAAAAGAATGACAATCATATTATAGCTTCTGTTTTCTAGGAAAGTCTTATTAAAGTCATACAAATAGCAAAGCCTTGTTATTAATGTTCTTGTCACTGTGTCTTTCTAGCAACGGAGCTGACACTAGTAATCGTTGGCTCTGTGCTTGGGGGACTGCTGCTCATCAGTCTCATACTTCTGTCTTTGGTCAATCGCAGGTGAGTTTCTCATCTCATCTGAACATTCACCCACTTCTGCTAGTCACTCATCATTGTCTCTACCACAGCCTTGCCTGCTTTTCTCCCACTTATGCTGCATGTTGACTTCATGCAACCTGCAACATTATTTATGAATTATTATAATTCTTTATTGTGACAAGACCTGGTTGTTTTAACCAAGCAAACACATTTTGCAATCAATTTTGAATTCAAGAAATGTCCGCTGACAAATGGAGTCTAGAATACAAATATACGTGTGTTTGTTTAATGTCTTAGAGCCATGAAGAAGAGCTTCAAGAAGAATAAGAATGCAGAAACTGGGCAACCTGATGTTAGCCACGCTCCTCCAAGGTCACCAATGGTTAACAGCAGCTTTGCAGCCAGCCAGGTTAACAGGTCAACTAACGCTTTTGTTAATGGTGGGGAGTTTAAGATCCCACGGGCCATTGTTGACAGAAATGTGGACAGAAGAACCAACCTGGAAATGATGCCGAGCTACATCCAGCAGGACCAATTTCCTGCAGGGAGGAACATGGTAAGAAAAGGGTATTGTCTCTTGGAACAGAGTAGAAAAGAAAGGGAAAAACTCACTGTTTCATTTTTCAATTTTCTTTTCATTGCAGCGGCTGTACAACGACCCTAATGACATGAACCCATATGCTCAGACTCGAGTTCCGAACTACCTCTACACCCAGAATCGAGCTCAGATCAAGCCATATTCTTCGATGCAAGGCCAAATGAATCCCAACTACCTGCATGATGAAGGAAGGCGATTCAATTATTAAGGAACCATGTTTATCCTGCAGTCATATTTTCCCAGATCAAAAGCTTTGTTTCAAAGATTAGTTGCAATGGTACCCCCAAAGTAACTGGAACTTGTCTTGTGTGCCAAGACAAGCAGCAGAATTTTGTAAGCACAGGGTCTTCTTCAACTGATTTCACTCTTTCACAAACTTCTTAAACTTGGTGAAGCATTGTCAGCGACAGATTATTTATGATTTGTTATTATTACGTGTCATTATTTGCTACAGTTATGAAAACAAAACCATTTTATCGACAGTAAACAAGCCAAACTAAGCAACTACTAAACTAAACTAAGACTGTTGCCCAATCCATTAAAAAATTGCTTTTATTTGTTTAGTTTTACAAGTTGTTGATGATAACAAGCATTTCACTAAAATTTTTGGGAAACACTGTCCCTCCTGTACACACACGAGGAGGACAGCTGATTTTAGGTGCACTAGCTCAATGAATGCACAGCTGCATTGAGCAAACCTGAAGAAAAACAGTCACAACTGGTGGAATTAAACAGCAATGATAATCATTGCTCTTCCTGTTGCATAAATAAAAGCATTAAAAGGGGCAGCCAGATTCATTGCACCACTGACACGGGATCTTGTTACAGCCAATGGCATAGCAGGGACCCAGCATGTCAAGGATCAGTTGACACTGTTTGGTCATTTCTCAGAACTTTTGTTGACAGTCAAATCACTTTTTCAGACCAGGATGACACACAGAGACCAGGACCTCTTTGATATCACTCTGCTGTCCAGTTATTATCTCACTTGTCGATGAATTTACAAATATCACCTAATCACTTCTTAATGTGTTAAGTTTGTGTTGGTTTTGGGATTTTTTGTGAATGAGATAAGCAGTCAGCCCCTCCATATATTTTATATTTACTGCACTGAAGTTGTTTGGCATTCTGTTTTGTATAACTGAGAATATTTAACCAATTTTTAATGTATGACTGATACAGGAATAAAATAAAAGAACAATATTTAATGTTTTTATTTTGAAATTGTAATATTTTTGCTAACCTCTGTGTCTTTACATTATTTAATTCTTTTTAACTTTGCAAAAGTTTAAATGGATTATTTTTCAAATAAATATTCTGTTTGTTGGCTCTATTTTGCGTTTTAAATCTTTAACAAGGTTTAACTGTAATGAATGTAAGTAATGATAAATAAATCTAACCCTGATACACTGGATATATTTGATTTATACCCATATTATTATCATTTTTATTATTATTATTTAGTCACTTTCATCACATAAAATATGATACCCTACATCATCAGACAGTTACTACTTTAGCTTCACTAAAAATGTTTCCATTATTAAGAAAGAATAACCCCATCTTTGACTAAAAATAAATTACCGTAAATGAATGGCCTGCAGAATATCAGTGTCTTTTTCCTACTCAATAGGTTGCCATTTGTGGTCTCATACTGTCATCTAGTGGGTACTTAGTCAAACACGCCACATTAAATAACTTTTTATATCTTAAATTCTTGTAAGGCAGGTTGAGTGATTGCAATGGTTCTGTGAAAGGTTGCATCCAAACTCCTTTAGAAATAAAAAATTCAGGCTTTAACAGGTCATTTTCTGTTTTCTGTATTTCTGCATTAAGATGTATAAATCTGGTGTATTAATATGTGAGCAAAAGTACAAGTAATGGTCCTATCTGCACTTCATAAGTGGGTCCAGTGTGCACTGTTGTCTACTCAACCACAGTTTTCTTTTTTTTTATTGCAACCACTTGGCCATGCCACAGTTTTTCTTTTAAGAAATTCACTGTTGTGTACCTGATGGTTGACATACATGCATTAAAGTTTGTGTCCACAAGGTGGAGGTGTTTTCTGCTGCTTAAGTTTAATTCTAATGTCATTTGGTCTAAAACAATCAGTGTATCCTGAAGAAAAACAGTCACAGCTGGTGGAATTAAACAGCAATTATAATCATTGCTCTTCCTGTTGCATAAATAAAAGCATTAAAAGGGGCATATATATATATATATATATATATATATATATATATATATATACACATATGTCATTGTAAATCTTCAGTGTTAAGACATAAAAACTTTTTATTTTAATTTAATTTGAAAGCAAATCAGTAGTATGTGTCATTCTTTTAAGCACTGCAACAGCTGGCATTCGTCAATGGCAATGATTTGATTTTATAATAATATATTTTTATATTACTCTTAGTTATGTTTTTATTGTCCAAACAGGGTGAAATACATAGACATACTGAAACCTCAAATATCTGTCTGCATTAATTCATTTAAGCAATCTTAAAGACATATGTTGGTTTTGCAAAAAATGCCATCAATAAAAGTTGTGCAATAAAGCCCAATATTAAAGGCTTGCATTCCAACTTTTATTCAATTAAGTAAGTTGTATCAATTACATCTGTTACAGGGAAATTGTATTTTGGGAGTTATTCAGCAAGCAAAGCATGTAAATTGTGTTAAACTCGTCTTTCGTAAATGAGACATCCTTTTTATTAACCTTGGCTTCAGCCACAGAAAGTGCTAAATTCCTGTCCGTTGTGTAAAAACGAGAAGCTACGTTTTCTTGCTGATGTAGACAACATACCAACAGGTAAAAGTTAATCTTAGATGAAGTTTATGCAAAGGAGCAAGCCATAAAAAGCTGTATTACTCTGTGTCACATTAGTGGTCTGCTGGATGTCCCAGGTTAGACATCTCAGTCCCAAAGGCAGCATCTCCTCTGGTTCATTTGAGTTGACAACGGCAGAATTAGCATGAGTGTACACACTCCGTCAAACTAACACCAGAATTAAATAATGGACCCTACCGGTCTGCATCTTCTTCTGCTGCTGCTGCTGTCCCAAGGAGTACAACTTGCTCAAGGTACGTATATATTCTTGATTTTACAACAATACATTGAGAGTGTAATAGAGAAGTAATAGGAGTGTTGAGAATAGAATAAAGTAGAAAAAAGTGATTGGCCATTGGTGAGATTTTGGATGTCTGTGTCATCATGGTGCTTTTGAAACCAAATTGCTTATCTTTCAATTAATTCATAATTTCAATAAATTTTGAACTACACAAGAATGCTGAGAGATTCCTGAATCTTTATATGATGAAACTGATTAAATGATAATCAAATGATAATTGAATCAAAAAATGAAAAGTTTTCCTCAAACGTATATTAGTTCTTTGAAAGAAATAATTAAAATTCATCTCTAGTTTTCAGAGAGCAAAATTGACATCACAAATTTACAAATGTTTGTTGATGTATTTGTGCTTCACTCAAAATGAAAGTTTGCTAAATAGTAAAAAGTTATTGAATAGTGAATGAACACACAAGTGATACAAAGTGCACATCTCTTTGCTGATTCAGACATCAATAATCTATTTCAAATGATGGACCCTATACCCCAAGGTCATAAGATGGACAATTCATTCATGGTGAAGAATTAACTATCCTTTAAAGCCCAAATCACATGTTTTAAGGTCCAAATGTTGCTAGAGTGTGGCTTCAGCTGTCATAAATATAGTAACTCATTGTCAAGGAAACAGTAAAATAATTTTTTTTTCGTTAAAGCAGAATGGGCACCTGCAAAAAGTTTAACCAACACTGTTAACAGGACAGTATTAAATATGTAAATGACCTCTATAACTAAGCGCACACCATGCTCATAAAAATATGAATGATTGCAAATGTTTGAAATTCGTCCATCTGTGTGTGTTCACTGCAGGAAGCTGTGACAGCACAGAGTTTCAGTGCTCTAGCGGACAATGCATTGACATAGCCTGGAGGTGTGATGGGACCAAAGACTGTGCAGATGACTCAGATGAGCTGAACTGCCGTGAGTATTAGAGCGAAAACACAGTTATTTTCTAACGTCGCCAAACAGGTGCATGAATATCTGTGTCATAAGCAAAAATATTGATTAAGAAACATAACAGAAACATAAAACCAAACCCTAACACAGAGCCGCTATCTTAAATGTATGAACTTTCTTATTGTTTTGTTACATGTGGCAGCACCTCCATCGTGCACCTCTCAGGAGTTTAAGTGTGTGACAAGCGGTGAGTGCATCTCTTTGGGATTTGTCTGCGATGGGGAGGAAGACTGCGTTGATGGTTCAGATGAACAGAGAACCTGTGGTATGCTTGAGCAATACTTTTCTTTGTTTGTTTGTTTGTTTGTTTTTAAAGAATAAGATACTGCAGTTCATGTGGTTGTTTTCTGTAAACACTGTATGTGGTCAGTGATCAAGACGTGCTGTTTGCTTAAGCTAAAACTCATAGAATGTGAGCTGAACATTGGCTCAAAATACGGCATGTAAACATTTCTGTCATTCAGAAAATTGTGGAATCTGATAATCTGATGGCTCCTGTGCAGCAGTGAAAAGTAAAACCACTAGGGGGCCACATCATCTCATCATAAAAGCATCAGCCAAGTTCATGTAAAACTTGTAATGCGTGTGAATAAACTTTACACCACAATCCTAAAGTGAAGAAGAACATGCTTGAGATAAGAACACACAAGAACAAACTCAGTGAGCTATTTACTATAAGTATTTTAGTAGGAAACAGATGATTGTTTTACTGTGATTTGACCAATCCGCACTTTATACATCATGTCTTAAAAGTCTAATTACTGCTGCAGCATTTTGAAACAAAACCTACTTCCCGCTTTTGGTTAAGGTGGACGGACCTGCAGCCCAGACCAGTTCACCTGCCGGGAGGGCCAGTGCATCCCCGGCAAATACAGATGTGACCGTGTAAAGGACTGTGTGGACAACTCTGATGAGAACAACTGCAGTAAGACTTCTACAGTAGACTTACCCCACAGTGTTTTGATATCAGTCCACAATCCACAATCTAACCCTGTTTAATTTAGTTAGTTTAATAAAGAGATTAATCTGCTGTTTTTCGCAGACTATCCAAGTTGCACTGAGAAGACGTGTGCTAACGGGGCCTGTTACAACAACTCCCAGCACTGCAATGGTCTACAGGACTGCAGAGATGGCTCTGATGAATTCAACTGCAGTGAGTAGACTCATGGGAAATGTCTGTGTTTGATTGAGGGTGACGGTTTTACCAATATTTCAGATGAATGTTCTGCTCTATAACACGAGATGAAAATTAATCTTCGTTTTAAATGAGATTTCCGTGCACAATCGCTGGGCTTTCCTTATCTAAACTTTAACTAAATTTAATTACTTGTCAACTTTCAAAGGCGTTTACAGCCGTCATGACAGAGGGTTGGATGCTGGGATGAAAAATTCAGTGTTGTATAATACCATTGTGTACCATGGGTATATGGGTATTAATGAAGTACATATGCTGCATACATATTGGGACTGCAGCCAAACAATGTTTAGAGGAAGTAGCTACAAAATGTAATATAACTTAACAACAACAGCCTATGTAAATATTTAAAGCAGTTAATATTTTTTTTACACTGGCTGGAAAAAAGAGAGAACTGTCATTTGTTTTGTCTCACAAACTAGCATTGGAAACATACATGCATATTTAGGTATTTGTTCTCTTGTTTCCTCTAATGCATTTTAAATTGGTTCATATATTAAAGTGATCATTTTAGCTGTACGTCGGTTTCTTCTGGATAGCTATGTACAGTTTTATAGTAACTGCAGAAAAATCTGTGAAGTACAACTCATTTGTACCTTTTGATGCTTTTTATATTTTACGTCCTTGAAATTTTGGTGACCCAGAAACTGAAGCTTATTCTGCAGTTGCTTCAGGTCAGGTTGCCTTTACTTTAGGTAACTGAAGACATAAGTGAACCAGACTTACTTACCAAATATTGGATCATTTCTTAAATTCAGGCCATTGTATTTTATTTTCAGCGAGCCAACACTGTCCCATCCACCAGTATCAGTGCACAAACGGCTACTGCATCCCTCATTCTTTTGTGTGCGACCACTGGGACGACTGTGGGGACAACAGTGACGAACAAGGCTGTGGTGAGGATGAAAGTGACTCAACAGAGGTTTAACAGAAGTGCAACTGTAATGACCATGAGGCTCTTTTGTATCATAAATACAGTGTTTTAACTCTTTTTCAACCCAAAGGACTGTACTTAAGTCGATAATCGATATTATTGATGCGGTCTTGTGAAAAGACAGGCCTGATTTTCAAACATGAAGGGGAGAAGTGCAACAGGGCTAAACCAAAAGTTCAAGGTTTTCTTATTTTTAGGTTGCTCAACACATTGCACCACGTCCAGTTCTACATTGCATCTAAATAATAATTTTAAAGTATTAATTGGACGATGAAAGACTGGTTGGAAGATGATTACTGTTTCTGCGATTTTTGTTTCACACATTGTGAAAGTTGCTTATATGACCAATCGCTGCATGAAAATATTCAGCTCAAGTCATATAAATGTTGAAATCTGTAAACCAGAATGATTTCCATGTGTTTGTTCTTTAGTGTACCAGAGCTGCAGTGGCAGCGAGTTCACGTGCTCCAGCGGCCGCTGTATTCCTCAGAAATGGGTTTGTGACAAGTTCAACGACTGTGGGGACTACAGTGATGAGAGAGGATGTGGTGAGAAAACGTATTCATAATACTGACTAATTAGTTATTCAAAGTAAATAATATTAATAAAGACCAGTCTACAAGTGTATATATCTTGAGTTAGGTTCAATCACATAATAATAACTGAACAGTGGATTTCATGGGGCACACTCTCACAGTTTTGGAATCACACCTCAAAAGTCAGAATTTTGACGTCAAATTTGAATGTGGAGACCTGTGGTGATTCATTGCTTTCCATGGATTTTGTAGATAGTAACTCTCGAGGCTGTTACCCTGGGGAATGGGGATGCCCAAGCTCGACAGCATGTATACCAGTGAGCAAAGTGTGTGATGGCAAACCCGACTGTCCTGGAGGAACAGACGAGACAAACTCCACAGCACAGCAAACCTGCAGTGAGTCACACAGATGTACATTTTTCATATGGGTTAGTGAAATCTACACACTGATAGTCCCACGTTAAACCACAGAAAACTTGTGGGAATGTTCATTTTTTATGTCTATCCAAATGTAACTTTCTGTACACAGTGAAAATTTGCTTGATCATAAGAACTACACTGAATAAGATGTTGCCTAAGTGAAAGAGATCTAGTCACGCGTAGAACATTCCACCTTTGCACCTTTATAAATGTAGGTGCAAGGGTTTTAGACATTATAGTGTATTGTACTCGTAAATGTTTGTCAGAAGTCAGCTGTTGAGACCGTGATGTGATTATAGCTTTCCCCTCCTGTTTGAAGATTAACAGTTTCTCAGGGAATTTTTACATGGTGAACAATAATGGAGAGGTGATTATGGCCATAATGATTGTCATGACACTGATAATGATGCTGTGGCGGGCAAAGTCATGTCCACCAGTGTAAAAACCTTGACATGGCTTTTTCTCACAGGCTTGGACCGATGCTCCACCTTGAGCTGCGAGTATCTCTGCCACGTGTCTCCTCAGGGAGGTGCTTGCTACTGCCCCGATGGCTTCACTGTAGCCAATGACAGCCGTACCTGCATAGGTGAGTGCTGTGTATCCTGCATATGTCAAAACAACATCTATATTTGTGGCATCATCGATAGAAGTAGATTCTCAGCTATTGACAGCATAAAACGGTTCTTCTTCAGTTCAGCTTCTTTAGATATGTTTTCAGTTCACAAAATATTCCAGAACAGTCTTGAAAAGTTACAATTACTGGCTTAATTTCATGGCACCCTCATTGCAATTTACTGGCATGGATCCTCATCCCTGTGTGTGTGTGTTTTTTTTTTATTTTATTTGGCTGCTTGTTCTATTTTCTAGACTACGATGACTGTCAGATCTGGGGGATCTGTGACCAGCTGTGTGAGGATCGTCCTGGGACACACCACTGTAGCTGCGCTGATGGATACTTCTTGGAGCAGGGTCATGTCTGCAAAGCCAATGTGTCAGGTACAGACATACACACGGGGTCATTGTATTTATATCTGCTACTAGATAACCCGTAAGGTGTTTCAAAAATCAACATGGCATAGTTATTTGACAGAAGAGGCTTGTTTTCTTTTATACATGTATGATGCTGATATCTAAGATAACCTTTTTTTCACTGCTGAGGTGCAATACTTTTTGTTTTCCAGCTGGACTACCGCAGCTAATTTTTACCAATGGTGGTGATGTAATGATGGCCGATATACATGGCCGCTTTGCGAGGATCCTGGTGCCATCTCAGGGCAAAGGTTATGCTGTGGGGGTGGCCTACCACTGGCACAGCAGCACAGTCTTCTGGAGTGATACATACACCAAAAAGGTGTGTCTGGATCCTTTTGGATGTTTTTAATGACTATTTATGCTTCTCCGTGTATTCTTTGCATGATTGCAAAAAGGTGTTTGTGTGTATCTCTATAATATTGTATGTAAAAGGAAATAAAGCAGAGGTTGAGTTGGAATGAAACAAAAACGTTAATCCCAATCTCCAATCCTTTTCAGGTATACTCTGCGAACTATAATGGGGGTGACATTAAGGAGGTTCTTACTGCTGCGGTCCACAGTGTCCAGAACCTCGCTGTGGACTGGATCAACTTCAAACTCTATGTCTTAGAGGCCACGATGGAGCGCATCGACATGTGTGACTTTGATGGAGGGAATCGGGTGACACTGGTGGCTGAAAACCTGCAAACTCCTCATGGCCTGGCCCTGGACCCCACAGTGGGGTGGGTTGAAATGCTTCCACCTATGAATCTGCTGAGAATGGCATGCACATGGCAAACCACATCGGAATTCTGATTTTGATTACTGTTAACACTAGAAGCAACAGTAGCAATACACTAGAATGACAACACTAGCATGACAACATTGGGGGAAGAGATGAGTGCTTTGAAAGGTCAATGCTGTAATTCTGTTAGTCTGATTTTTGTTTTACAAGGTCAGCTCAATGTCATTTGTGGGGGATAACAGGCTTACTCATTCTTGTTGACAATTGGTTAGCTAATCGGTGAAAGCCAAGTTATGGTCAAATACAAACTAACTCACTGGCACTTTCATTTTATTATACCAAAAGTTTTTATGTCTGCCTGACTCTGCATCATATTGATCATATAGGACCGCTTAAAGTCTTTATTTTTTGTTCGTTTGCAGATACATGTTCTTCACAGACATGGGTGTTTCCAGTGAGCAGATGAAGCTTGAACGGGCTTTCATGGATGGCAGTAACCGTGTGGAGCTGGTGAAAGTCAGACTTGGCACGCCGACAGGAATAACCCTGGACATCGTCACGCAGCGGGTCTACTGGTCTGACAGCCACTTTGACACGGTGGAGACTGTCACCTACAGTGGTTTGGACAGGTAAAGGTAGTGCTGAAAATGCTGTCATTGAATATTATACCTTTCTCAGGGAGTAACTTTAGGCCAAAAGAACAAGGAAGTAAACAATCGCATGTCCATGTTGTGCTCTCCTTGATGGCCGCTCTGATGTGTTGTTGTTTCTAAGGAAAATTGTCCTCAATGGTGGAACCCAGGCCCCGCATCCCTTTGGAATTGCTGTGTTTGAGAACCATGTATTCTTCACCGACTGGACCAAGATGGGTGTGGTGAGAGCCAATCGCTTCAACGGCAGCAACCCAGCACTTCTCTATCGTACCACGATGAGGCCAGGGCATGTCGTGGTCTCACATCCCGTCATGCAGCCTTTTGGTAAGGAGAGTATCAAGTTAGATTGAAACCAGTGGTCAAAGGATTTCCAGCATTTCCGAGTGTAATTAATTCCTATCTAACTGGATTTTTATATTCTTCTATTTGGTTTCCTTTCCTAGTAGTTTGAATCTCATGCACTATGTTTATGAATACTACACCCATATGCTGTCATAAAAGGGCCACATCTGTCATGTCCTACAGTGATGAACCCTTGCGGCAGGCACAACGGCGGTTGTCAGCACATTTGTGTACTGAGTCACCCCTCTGACAATGATGGCCTGGGCTTCCGCTGTAAGTGTCGCCATGGTTATGACCTCCAGCCCGACCGTCGGACCTGCTATAGTAAGTTTCGAGTCAGTCTGTGATTCTGTTCACAATATTTTCTGTTTGTCTTTTTCTGATAAAACACGAACACATTTGTCCTTCTCAAACATTTTTGTATATTTTCTTATTTTCATTATATATCTTTTAATGTGCAGAGATTTATGATTAAATTATTTAGGCAGTATGTAACCCCCACTCACTCTTTGAACAGAGGTGAAGGACTTCTTGTTGCTGGCCACATCTCTGGGGGTGCGAGGAATCCCACTGAACGTATCTCTCCAGGAGGACATCACCTTACCCCTCACGGGTCTTGGGACCTATTTCTCTGGATCTGCTGTGGAGTATGATGGCAATGAAGAAGCTATTTTCTACAACGACAGGTCCAGGGGCCTCGTCTATAAGTCGAACCTCAATGGCACTGGTGAATTTTTGTTAGATTTATGTTCTGACAAGATCTTGTTTTGTTTCAGTTAGTTCAACTGTTAACCACTCGTTTATAATCATAGTTTTATCTAGTTGTTCAGGCTCTGTATCTTGACTGCCCTACCTCATTGCATTGATTTTCTCTATGTATTTTCAGTCCAACAGATTTTGACAGGATACAGAGTGGGGACAATTGATGCCATGGCTTATGACTGGACCTCCAAAGTCTTGTTTTGGACCACAAGCACCTACAAGTCAGTGGTGGCATTCAGAGTTGCAGACAAGTCCAGGCGAGACATTGTGACAGGACTCAGGAACCCAAAAGGAATCGCAATACATCCCAGCGCTGGGTGAGTGCTCAGATTCGTTAGGCATAAATACAAGAGAGTGATCGGCTTGCTGTGCGTAGAGCAAGGGAATTCATTTCAATTCAAATTACAGCACACTCACTGGTTTGCACGAAACTAGCTATTTCCTTCATAATGGAAAATAAAATTGTACACTTGATATCAATTGCATACATAATTGAATTCATTCAGGGTCCACAGTTACATTATAATCCTTAAACACACCAAGGTTGAGGATTATTTGGTTATATTTTGTTTTAATGACCCTAAATAGATCTGTTCTTTCATGTGTCTCATCAAATCCACAGCTACCTGTTTTGGTCTGATTGGTACCGTCCAGCAGTTATAATGAAAGGCTTCACTGATGGCAGCAATGCTGTTCCTCTGGTCAACACAACACTTGGATGGCCGTATGGACTCGCTGTGGATTATGTGTACGATCAATGTTTTTAGTCTTTTTCAAGGATGAAAAGAAGGTATGTTGAACTTTATTACTTCTGATTTCACTTCTTAATTTCTTGTCATTGGTCTGTGACAGGATGGACAGGCTGTACTGGGTGGACTCCCAGTTGGACCAAATTGGTCACATCGGCATTGAAGGATACAACCGACAAATGTTTACCAATATCGGCCAGATTACCCAACCATACTCTCTAACAATTTATTCAGGTGGGTTTCTTAACCTCTCCTCATAACTCCCACTGATTTTAACATCCTGATATTACACAAGCACAATATCATTCAGGTTTATCTTCAGCTTTGACACAACACAGCCTGAACTGTTTTATGAACCTCTAAAAAACTCTTGAATTGATTTAATAGCAGTATATCCAGTCAACACGTTAATGCACAATACCATAAGCATGTGATAAATCTACATATTTTCCCTCTACTATATGGGAATATTGTGTGAAATAACTCACACAAACTTTCCTTGGGAATTCATAATATAACGGACTCAACATTTCTCACTTGTGATGAGTTTATATACTAAACACTAAATATATTAGATAAAATGTAGCATCTATTTATTTTATCTCTAAATTTAATATGCCATTCACTGTGGTTGGTGTAAAATGGCTTTAATACAACAGTTTTTTCTTTTTTATTATTTATACACATTTATACGCATTCCTGTATTTTTGCTGTAGACAGAAAACATTTGGGTTTGACATCAAAAGATGAATATGAGATCAACGTAGCTTTTAGGAGTGTATATGTTCTGAATGGGGATTTGTTCTCACTATCTTCAACAATGTTTTCTTCTTTAAAACCATTTGTTTCTGTCTTGTAGACTACCTGTATGTGTCTGATACAAGGACCAGAGCAATATTCGAGATGAGGAAAAGGGATGGAGGAGGAAACATTATGGTCAGACAAGGAGTCACCGGCATCATGAATCTCAAGGCGTACACAGCTGACCTCCACAGTAGTAAGCACGCACACACACACACACATACACACACACACACACACACACACGCACACACACACACAGACACACACACACACACACACACACACACAGAACACTTCAGTCAGGTACCAGTACAGATAACTGTGTGTACAAACGGGACTAAGCAGTCATGAAAAGGAGTTCGAATAACTAATGACTGCAGGGCCAGGGTCATAGTTGATCTGTGAGTCAGCAGGATATAATAATCCAGAAACCCACTGACTGTCTCTTCATCATCTTTCTAACAGCGTTCACCAGCCGGTGCAATATGGTGCCCAACGGGCGCTGCAGTCACTTCTGCTTCCCGACTCCCTCCTTCAGCCGAGTGTGTGGCTGTCCATATGGCATGAAACTTCAGACCAATAACAGGGACTGCATAAAGGACGACTCTGTTCCCCCACCTGACAACAGCTGTGGCGACTTTGCCTTTGAGTGTGATGAAGGACGCTGCAGACCCAACTCCTACCGCTGTGACGGAATCATTGATTGCGTAGATAAGACTGATGAGGCCAACTGCACTGACACAGGTGAGCGTTGAGGAAAATGAGTGTGTTTGAGGAGTGGAAATTATTGAACAACCATTTCATGAATCCCTCTGCCTGACTCATGTGTCTTCACCAGGAGTGACCTGTTCTCCACACGCATTCACCTGCAACAACAAGCGCTGCATCCTGTCCAGTTGGCGTTGCGATGGCATGGACGACTGTGGCGATGGCTCAGATGAAATGAACTGTCCCACTCGACTGCCTACCACCTGTGCCGCCGACTACTTTACCTGCGATAACAACAGGTGTATCTCTAAAATATGGGTGTGTGACGGTGACAATGACTGCGGCGACGGCTCTGATGAACATAACTGCAGTAAGTATGTTGGACCATTCCAGCACAGTCCCCAGCCTATGCATAAAACACTGTGCAGACAAATGTCTCCTTGTAAATGTAATGGGTTGCATCTGCTATTGACAGATTCAACCATCACTACATGCCCTCCTGCATATTTCCTATGTCCTGACCACCGCTGCATCCACAATTCCTACGTGTGTGATGGAGACAAGGACTGCCTTGATGGCTCTGATGAGAAGAACTGTGGTAGGGACCACTATAATCCTGATGTGTTTTGTTTTATTTATGTTCTCCATTTTTGTAATAAGGAACACCTGCATATTGAGTCGGTCTTTCATTTTCTTTTCTTTTCGCTCTTAATTTTCTCCTTCTCACCTCAAGAGTTTTCCTGTGCTTCCTATGAGTTTGCCTGTGCCAGTGGAGACCAGTGCGTCAGTTCGAGATATCAGTGTGATGGAGTGTTTGACTGCAGGGACCATTCTGATGAACGAGACTGTCGTAAGCTTAAAACACTGACTGGCACAATTTATAACAAAATGAATGATGATGATTGTGTTATTTAGTGATGTAATTATGACTGAGCGCACCACTTCAAATTCTGTCATCTTTATTGTTTGCATAATTCAGTCTGATGGAAAATTGTGACTGACATGAATCAATGATTAATATTTCACCTGTCTTGATACACAGTGTTTTACTCTCTCATAGAGACTTGCTGACAGTCATCAGTTCTTTTTAAATGTCTCCGGTCCCTCCAGCTACTCGAGGTCCAGGCCTTTGTCATGACAATGAGTTCCAGTGCCAGATCGACGGTTTCTGCATACCAGACGAATGGGAGTGTGACGGTCATCCAGACTGCGAGGACGGATCAGACGAACACAACTCCTGCCCACCTGTCACTTGCAGACCCAACTATTTCCAGTGTGCCAACAAGATGTGCATCCCGACAAGCTGGCTGTGTGATGGCGACAATGACTGCAGGGACATGAGTGATGAACAGAACTGCCCAACCCCACCCTTTAGCTGTCCCTCTGGACAGTGGCAGTGTCCCACTGACCAGATGTGCATCGACCTGGACAAGGTGTGCAATGGCCAAAGGGACTGCCCCAATGGAGCAGATGAGTCTCCTATCTGCAGTGAGTTCATTATACAGTATATTGTATTTAAGATAAACTATATAAACTACAATTATAGCATTGTGTACGATTCAAAGAGTGATTAGATATGTAGAACTGACGTCAGAAATAAAAATCACAGCAAAAGTCAGCAACAACATATGAAACACAATACTAACTCACTGTCATGTAATGCTATGAAGACCAAGATGACTGCGCACTGAACAATGGGGGCTGCAGTAACGGCTGCGTCCAAGGACCATTTGGGGCTCAGTGCACCTGTCCGCCAGGATATCAGCTCCTCAACGACTCTAAGACCTGTGAGGACATCGACGAGTGTCTGATCCCAGGTTTCTGCAGCCAGCAGTGCTACAACGAGAGAGGAAGCTTCAGGTGCTACTGCTCAGACGGTTACCTCCTCGAGCCTGACGGACGCACCTGCAAAGCTGCCAGTAAGCAACAGTCATTACATTACAGATAAAGCTTCAAATAAACTGCTGAACTGATCTAATTTGAAGACTAAATAGTTTGTTGCAACATTAACAGACAAGTTGTAACACACACTTAAAGAGCCATACAGTATATGCAAACAATGCAGAATACTGTACTGTAATCATAAGTTAAGATGTTGTTGGGAAATAAGATATTTTCCTGCCCATAGACCCTGCACTAGCTGTTCTTCTGGTTACCAAGCGTAGCCAGATCATTGCCAACCGGATCAACATCAGACCTCCCCAGTTAAGTCCAGTGGTCAGCGGTTCAAACATCGTGACTGTAGACTTTGACCGCTTAACATCCAGAATGTACTGGGCCGATGCCTCACAGAAGAAAATATGGAGCGCTTACCTGAACGGCACCGACAGACGGGAAGTAAGAGAACTGGCACTGATGCAAAGCTTAAAGAGATTTCAATCACAAAGTTTCTCTAATGGGTAGAAGCACAACGTCAACTGTATTAAATTGTGCAATATTATCAGTTCATTGTGTCCTTGTTGTTGTAGGTGTTCTCCACTGGACTAATGGTACCAGAGAGTATAGCTGTGGACTGGGTGGGTCGGAACCTTTACTGGACTGACTCTGTCATGGAGAACATTGAGGTCTCCACTCTGGACGGTCGCTTTCGGAAGGTCCTCCTCACTAAGAATGTTACCAGCCCACGCGGCCTGGTTTTAGACCCTCGAAACCAGTAAGTAAAAATTTTGACAGAGGAACTTTCATGTTTCTGGAAATATTTATACAAATCTTCCAACGCCTCCTAAACAATTATGTCACAATTTACATTTTATCAAAGCTCCTTCTCACACTCTTGTTCCTCCCAGCACCAACCTGATGTTCTGGTCGGACTGGGGCCAGAACCCCAGGATCGAGCGGGCGGATATGGATGGAGCCATGAGACGAGTCATTGTCAGCACTAAGCTCTACTGGCCCAATGGCCTGGCCTTGGATTACACCACGCGCAGGGTCTACTTTGCAGATGCGTACCTCAAATATATTGACTACTGTGACTACAACGGCAACAATCGGCATCAGGTCATGGCAAGTGACATGGTAAGTTTAATTTGATTCTGTTAAAAAAAACATCTTTAGGTGTCTTTTGGTATCTTTTGGTTAAACTAACAAATCATGAAACAAGCATGAAGTAAAAGAGAACAAAAACTGACTCAAACTTTAAGTCATCTCTCTCTCTCTCTTAGTTGAGTTTGGTGCATTTTATATCAGTATAATTTTTACTGACAAAGATAACCTGACTGAAGACCAAAGATTGTCTTAGAGTTATTTCCCACATGAATGGATGTAAATGTCAACATAAATCAGGATGGTATTGAAATACACACCTGAGGTTAGATTAAAACTTGGATTAATAAATTATACGACCATCATCCATGCGTACCCACCTCACACCAGGTTCTCCAACACCCCCATGGTATGACCATCTTCGAGGACAACATCTACTGGTCGGAGCGTTACACCAGCAAAGTGATGAGGACAAACAAGTTCCATGGTGGCAACATCACCACTCTGATGAACAACGTCTACCAGCCTATGGGCATCGTTATGGACCATCCCATCAAACAGCCCATGGGTAACTTCTGGTTAAAAACATAATGTCACTTAAATGCTTCAGTTTTCTGAGTATTCAAATGTTGTGCACTGATGCAGTGTAGGGAGATGAAGATCTGAAATCAGTGAGTATAAATTAAACCTTTCACAGTTGTGTTCTTCTTATATGCATATTCTTAAAACCATTGTTAATATCTTTAAGGAATGCAAACTCTCCAGAAATCCCCAAATGCAGAACAAACAAATAGATTTGACCATATCAAAAGTTGCAAAAAGGATTTGGAGCAAACCAAAAAACAGTAAAAGCAATCACTGAAAAAATGGTATCAACGGCTGCACCAAATGATCAGTTTGACTAATTGGATACTATGTCGAAATAGTGTCAGAAGTGATAATTGTGTATTAAGTGTAAAGATTGAAGGTGACACTGTGTTCTTGTTTTTTAGCCATCAACCCATGCAGAGAACACCTGTGCACTCAGCTGTGCCTGCTGTCAGGCCTGAGACCCAGATACTACACCTGCCACTGTCAATCTGGCTGGAAACTAGATGCTGACAAACGTACCTGTATCAAAGGCAAGTGTTTTTTTGTTTTTTTTTAACCATTAGCTCAGTGTTGTAGTTTTTATGAACAGTGCAAAAATGCTGCTCCACATTTCCCTTCTTCAGAATAGCAATGGTAGACTGGCAGATGAGCAAACGCACTTCGAATATGACATTGTAAAAAAATCTGTTTTGACTTTTTACTTGGTCCAGCTCTCCTTTATACGCTTTCTTAAATTTAGAAGAAATATACTGGAGGCTAACTTGGTAGCTTGCTCGAGTTTTGCCGCATTTAGCACATTTGTGTGCACATGCCTGGTGACCCATGTGTCAGAAATGATCAGATTGGCTGCCTTCTTCTTCTTATCACGTGATAAATTTCATAGTGAGGATGGATGATAGAATGACCTTTTTTGTTTTTAATGTCATGCGATCGACCCTTTCTACCTTTGCAATTTGCTGGTATTTTGCAATCGTCCGGCAATCGATGAACTGGGAACCCCTGTTCTAGAAAACGTGTACTTTCACTTACAATTTGACAGCCCTTTGTGTGGGAATTATGTTCCTCTCATCATGGCTGATTCTGTTGTATTCTAGATGAGACTCCCTTCTT
Organism: Terapon puta; assembly: GCA_028564955.1. Lineage (NCBI taxonomy): Eukaryota > Metazoa > Chordata > Actinopteri > Centrarchiformes > Terapontidae > Terapon > Terapon puta. The sequence continues at coordinate 9,152,797 of JAOXYL010000030.1, forward strand.
GATGGTGGTGAGAGAATCAGTGATTTTTGGCATTCCTCTGGACCCTGCTGACCCTTCCAACAATGCAATGGCTCCCGTGTCTGGCATCTACCAGGGGCGGGACATTGACTTTGATGACCAGGAGCAGCTTGTTTATTGGGTGCAGAGCTCTGTGAGTGGAAGTCTTGTAGAAAATATGATGAATGCATTGTGATATAAACATAGGATTTGATATATAATTTAGGTATAAAGCTTTGTGTTGCGTATTTAATGGTATATTTTCTTCTATTTATTAAAGTTATTTTTAATGCATACAGTATCTGCATGATCTCTAATTTTCTCTTATATCAGGGTTCTATATGGCAAGTGAAAACCAGCGGTACCAACAGGTCTGAGTTCGCTCCAGCTGCTTTCATGGGCTCACCGTCTGGTCTGGCTTTTGATTGGATAAGCCGAATAATGTACTACACCAATCCTACCTCTAAAACCATAGAGGTAAGCACATTTGAGACAAAGAGAGAAGTGTTGATTATTGATTATTAACACTGGAGCAAAAGTATATACTTCTTTAGTTTCCTTTCATTATATTTAACCTGCATGTTTTAGTACATTACAACTTAATTTCTGTTTTTGCATCATCATTGTGCGAGTAAAAAAACAAAACCTCTCACTTGATTTAGGTTATACGTGTGGATGGAAACCAGCACTATAGGAAGACCCTCATCACATCCACTGGTAAACCAGAAGGAGTGGGAGAGCCTGTTGGTATAGCTCTGGATCCAGTCCGAGGGTAAAGCCCCTATTGACTGAGAAAAGAAAACTATTTGATATTAACAGAATGTCTGGTTGTTTGTCACATTGACACTTTCCCTTGGCAGGAAATTGTTTTGGACAGATAAGGGGTCAGGCAATGGAGTACCTGCAAAGGTTGGCAGCGCTGACATGGATGGAGGAAACCCTAGGAACCTCTACACAGGAAATATGGATAACATAGGCTTCATCACCGCTGACATCTCTACCACAAAACTGTACTGGGGTGTGGCGGGCTCAGGTGTGGTATGTACATGCTCAACAGCTGATTGTATTTTAGTGACATTCAACTAAATGGTCCCAATTCAACTACTTTCAGTAACCTCCTTCTCTTTCTTGTTTCTCTCTTCTTTTCCTAGATCGAGAGTGGTACCATGGACGGAGTAACCCGTGTGACGGTGGTGACCGGTCTGTCCCATCCGTGGGGGCTGACAATCTACCAGAACTACCTCTACTACACCGACCTGGACTACGAGGTCATTGAGAGGGTGGACAAAAATACCGGTGCCAATATGGTGGTGATGAGGAGTGGCATGTCTGGCCTGCGTGCCCTCAAAGTCCACGCCAGAGACAGTACGTGGATTCCCTTTTTAATTGAATCCAGAGATGTCTGTCCATGAACTTTTTTGTTTTCATCTAGGCTATTAAATTATTTACTGTCCCCATCAAGGACAGCACCACTTGTATTTCATCTGTCAGCTGTATTTTTTGCATTGATTGTTTTTATCAGAGAGGGAAAGAGAGATTTTGTTCACTTGTGATTTCACCTACTTGTGTGTGTATTTTCAATTACCAGAAAATCAGAAATGTAGTGGTGATTAGAGCAATTATTATCCTTCAGTGCACAGTGAATTATAATCTTTAAAAGAAAAATAAAAATACAGCATCAGATTACAATAATGATGATGAACTCTATTAAAATATCTTTACTAAAAGATCAATGCAAACAAAACAACATAAAAAACAACAGAAATAACAAGTTATTACCCTAAAACATACATACAATACATCCTGTCTCCTCTTGAAATTGTAAAAATTCTACAGAGATTCTGCACAGCATGTTTTTTTTCAAGAAGCTTAAATGTGTAAATGTCACATTACAGTAACAGGGGCTCATCTCCTCTCATCCCCTCTCCCACCTCAGATTCAGCAGGTACCACCAACGCCTGCAGCTCCAACAACGGCGGCTGCCCTCACCTCTGTCTGCCCAAACCAAACAATCAAAAGACCTGTGCCTGCACCACAGGCTTTACCCCCTCTCAAGATGGCTCCCGCTGTGAACAATTTGAGTCTTTCGCAATTGTCTCCACCTCCAAGTATATCCGTGGCTTCCACATAAACAGCTCTGATCACTCTGAGGCTATGGTGCCTATTGGTGGATGTACGTTTGCTTCATATTTTTCTGCATTATGACATCTGAGCCTGTTCTGTAGACTACGCAACTTTTTTTGGTAAACTGTTGGCTAGAAATACCAGGTTATCAGATGCATTTTTTTTATCTTTTGCAGCTTCATATTCCATAAAGAACAAGTTGGACCTCCATATCAGCTCTGGCTTTGTATACTGGAGTGACAACAGCACCTCTAGCTCAAACAGGGGCATCTTCAGGACCAAAACAGATGGGGGCTATTACAGCAGAGTCATCACCTCAGGCATTGGAAGAGGAGGCATCCAAGGCTTCGCTGTAGACTGGGTTGCAGGTGTGAAACCTCTCAAACATCAAGTCATCTCCTCATTCATCAATTATTTTAACAGAAAATCTCTAGAACTATATTAACTAGTACTAACATTAAACTTGTAAAAATCAGATATTTATATAATTCCCAAAGCGTAGTTATTCATGAAGGAGTAAACCCCTGTGTTACACTGCCAAGCCTTGTAATCATGTATATATTTTCTTTGAGTAATCTTATCTTTCTTGTCTTTTCCATTCACTATCTTAGGTAACTTATACTTCACCAATGCCTTTGAGAGCGAGACCTTCCTGGAGGTGCTTGCCATCGACACCACCTACCGAATGATTCTCCTCAAATCCTCCCATGACAAGCCACGTGATGTGGCTGTCAGCCCCAAGCTTCGCTACCTCTTCTGGACCGATGGCGGCCAAACACCAAAGATCGAGCGAGCCCTGCTGGATGGCACCAACCGCACCGTGCTGGCCTCAGAAAGCTTGGCGTCACCTCGTGGCCTTACCGTTGATTACACAAATGATTTCCTCTACTGGACAGATGATGTTCTTGATATGATCTCCCGGATGGCCCCAGATGGCACACAAAGGCAGATTATCCGGTATGGAAGCCGGTATCCATCTCCAACAGGAATGGCTATATTTGGAAACTACATGCTGTGGGTGGATAAAAAGCTTGGGAAGCTCTTCCAGGCCAGTAAGGACCCTGCCAATTCCGACCAGCCAGAGGTGAGACTTAAATGTCATTAATTCAACACATGTTTAGCTTTCACAAAAAAGGTGGCTGGGATGTTTCATTTAAATAACTATAGTTTCTATTACACAGATTTACCTGTGAGACACAATATGGATATTCAAATATTCAACTAGTTCATTGTGACCAAAATATCCTGTTGTTGCCCATATACACTAAAATGTTACCAAGTTATTTGGAAACATAATTTTCTGGCATCTACACAAGGGCTGCTGATTGTTTTGATTTTTTATGAATCTGCATATTGTTTTCTATATGCATTTCTTAGAGTTTCTTACAGGCCATGCTGACATCAGATGACTTAGCTTATCTCACCACTCTGTAGCAGTCATTAGTCAGATTATCCAAAACCCATATTTGTTTTCTCATACAGGATTATATAAAAGAGAAAAAGGCACAGAATTATGTCATTTTAGAGGTTGGAACAAAACGCCCAAAAATATGTAGATTAGATTATTACAATAGCTGCTGATGCAAATTCTGACAGTCATCATAATTGATTCAATTTGATCAAAATAATCTAATAAAACGATGGGTCATAATGCCTTATTTCAAGTTCAATTACAAAGTATGCTTTTTTTGCCAGTATAAAAAGGACTCTGTTTGGGAGTAGAGAAAACAGATGTCTGGAGGGTAGTAAACAATATATAGCTGAAATAGCAGGTAACAATGAAAATATCCAATTTTTGATGACAAAGTATGAAATGAAGACTGGGATAGTTGGTGGTAGAGTAAGTGGATCAAAAATTAATTGTCAAATATTTTGGTAGTTGATTTATACTTTCAACCATCTAAAATGAATATAAAAATGCCTCTTAAGTAATAAAGTAACAGTTAACAAGGGAGACAGACAGAGTTTAATGGCTTCTTTTGATGGCAGTAAGATAAGAGATAATTGAAAGCAAGTTGTTATCCTCTTGTGATAGAACTACACCAATGACACTAAATAACAAAACTCTTTTTTTTAATGGTACCAGGTGATTAGAGACACTCTTGATGGACTGGTGGATGTCACTGTGTTTGACGCTCATGTGCAGCCAACATCTGCCAATCAGGTGGGCTTCAACCCATGTCAAGAAGACAACGGACGGTGCCAGCAGCTGTGCTTTGCCATACCAGGCCAGGAGAAACCAAAATGTGGTTGTGCACATGGGTCACTCCTTAGTAATGGGGTAACATGTGGTTACGGGCAAGATGAGTTTCTAATTTTCACCACCGACTACACGCTGAATAGCATGAGGCTGGACCCTGCAGATCACAGCAGTCCCTACCCAACAATAAACTTGGGCTACAGTGTGATGGCCTTGGATTATGACTTCAAGGAGAAGCGAGTTTTCTTTGCCCAGTATATGGGGATTGGTCGAAGTCGAATTGGCTACATCACCACAACATCCATCACTAGCCCGCCTGTTATTATAGCTACAAGTGAGTTCAGCATTAATTGTTACTGTGTACCCTTTGTGAAACTCCATCTTCTCACTATCCTCTCCCATATTGTTTAATTTTCTCATTTCCTCTCTGACCTTATCATTGTTTTTGTCTCTCTTTATTCAATATCCTCTCCTCTCTGTACACTGCTCAGATTTAGATGACCCTGAGGGACTGGCGTATGACTGGGTCAACAAGCGCCTCTACTTCACTGACTACTATAGGCGCAATGTCCAGTCTATAGGGGTGGACGGGATGAACCGCTCAGTCGTCGCCCATTCAACCCGTCCCAGAGGGATCATTGTGGACCCCTGCTATGGGTAAAAGTGCACACCTTCACAACAAACAAATACATTGGCATAGCAGTGGTTGCTGTGTTTGCTATGGTGTGATCATTAAAGCATCTGCCAACTACATCCTCTCCTCCCTTCTCACCCGGCATTCTCCTCCCAGTTACCTCTACTGGACTGACTGGGGGTCACCAGCTAAGATCGAGAGGGCCACACTTGGTGGAAACTTCCGCACCGTCATCATCAACAGCAGTCTGACAACGCCCAATGGCCTGTCTCTGGATTATGAGGAGAGAATGCTCTACTGGGCCGATGCCTCACTGTATGTTGATATGTTTTATGTCCTGTATGGTACATTGCTGCATAACCCATACTGCTCATAAAATTTCCTGACAAATTCTTTTCTCCCCCTTCTAGGGATAAGATTGAGCGGGCCACTCTCACTGGTGAAAACCGCCAGGTCATTGTGCATGGGGTCCAGTACCCGTACGCCATGACTGTCTTCCAACAGGACATCTTCTGGACCGACTGGACGGAGAGAGCCGTCTTTAGGGCCAGCAAGGACGACGGCTCGGGCTTCGCAGTGTTGGCCCAAGACTTGCAGTACCGACCAAATGACATCCATGTTTATGCCGCATCGAAGCAGGAGAGCTGCTCCAGCTCCTGTCTGCAGTTCAACGGAGGCTGCAGCCACGTCTGTGTTCCTGGTAAGAGCAGAGTCACACTGCAAATGACAGAAAAGTGATTGTGCAGGTGACCTTGTCTCAAAAAATAAAACTGTCAACATTTTCTGTACATACATCTGATATGCAGCAGTTAAAAGGACAGTTTTTTTTCCGCATCTGATTTATCATTCTCAGTGGTTGAAATAGTTTCTTTGGTCTTGCAATTGATAAATGATCATTCAAAATAGAATATTATATCAAAAAAGCTTTAATCATGATAGACACATGAACTATATGTTTTCTTTTTTAGTTGAGTGGTGAAATTGAAGTTCCTTTTTCATTCTCACTAAAATTTCACAGCAAGTAAAGAAAATCTTAAACTTTCTAATCGACACAAAGAGACACACTTATAATAAAGTCTGCTTATTAAAAAGACAGATTATCTCTGTGCTCCCTTCAATTTCTCTATTGTTTAATTGCCTCACGTGCCTCTCCTGCAGGTCCACTGGGACCAGAGTGCCAGTGTCCTCATGAAGGGAAGTGGTACCTGGCTAACAACGGCAAAGACTGCATCCAAGACACAGGGAAGCGCTGTCAGCCAGAGCAGTTCACCTGTCTCAATGGTAACTGCATCTCTGCACGCTGGAAGTGTGACGGCCTCAACGACTGCCAGGATAACTCAGATGAGCTGGAGAGAGTTTGTGGTGAGAAATGAGGATGATTAGTATTTTGAGCATATCAAGTAAGCAAGCAGGTTTGAAATGTACACATGTGTGTATTGATCATTTTTGCATTTTAATCCCCCATTAGGGTCTAAAATGGTCTATGCAAAGGCAGCTTGGGAGAGAGACACATACACTTTTAAATTCTACATTAATAATATTCTTGTATGGGTGAAATAGTGATGTTTGTTAAACTATGTGTAGCAGCTTTTCCTTTCTCTAAAAAGAATGAGAATGAATAGAAAGCCCCTTTCATCGTGGTAAGGAAAATGGGCACTCCTGTTTTTCCAGCCTTCCACACCTGCTCAGCCATGGACTTCACCTGCGACAACGGCCGCTGTGTGCTGCTCAGCTACGTGTGTGACTACACAGATGACTGTGGTGACAATAGTGACGAGCGAGGCTGTCCCTTCCCCACATGTAACCCTGCCACTGAGTTCACCTGTGCCAACGGCCGCTGCATCAGTGCAGCCTTCGTCTGTGACGGACATAATGACTGTCGAGATAATGCCACCTCTGACGAAATCAACTGCCGTAAGTGATGATTATAATGATCAAAGAGATCAATTCATTAACTAATGTGCTTATTATGCTTAGATATTTACTGAACACATGTCGCCACAGCAAGTAGTAGCAGTTGCAATATCCACCTTCCAGATGTGAGTCCATGTTGCTGAATATGAGGAATGCGTTCAGCCTAAGACTGTGTGTTTTTGATCCTGTGGTTGAAGTTTTTATCTTTGCCCCACTCAACCCTCTCCAGCTGACAGGACATGTCCTGCGGGCCAGGTCAAGTGTGACAGCACCAACATATGCATCTATCCTGAAAACCTCTGTGACGGCTACAACAACTGTGGAGACAACAGTGACGAGAATCCTCTGTTCTGTGGTAAGTTCAAGGAAGAAACAGACAGAGGCATGCCATTAAGAAATATATCACTCACAAAGTGTTTTTACCTGCTGAGCAGATTCAGCAGAATTCTTGATATTTATATATCTGTATGTGTCATTTTGTGTTATTGTGCTACAGCGGGTCGCACATGCTCTCCGGACCAGTTCCGCTGCGATGGTGTGAAGTGTATCCCGAACTCTTTCGTGTGTGACTCTATTCGAGACTGCAGTGATGGAACAGATGAACCTCCATCCTGTGGTGAGTTGTTTGCATTTACATTTGATTTTTTTTGCAGACATATTATTAGGTATACAAATGAATATCCCATTTAGTCATCCCTTTGTGGCATCAGATTATTGTTGGTATGTGGGAATGTAAAGAAATACATGAAAAAGTGTGTCAAACTCCGGATGAGACAGAGAGAGGGAGTCATTTTGATGGTGCCATAAAATGCATGTACCTGATTGGAACAGGCATTTTGTCACTGCCAAAAAAAGCCCCACTTTTAAAAATACATTTGATAGTTGTTGGTTATCATTCCCTAATCGACAGTTATTTGAAATTCATTTGACTGTTGGAGAATATGTTGACCACAATTTCAGACTTATGTCCCTGAAAAGGTACTGGCTTATAACCTTTAAACCCACAGTTGGACAGTTAAATAACACTTTGACATGGTTTAGTTTTAATACAATATCTTTATTTCTACCTCAATTCAGCACACAAATAACATGAATCATCAGCACAGCCCACGCAATTTAAATAGACGGTTAAATATTAATGGATAGATTAGCTGATTGCACACCAATAGAGAGTGCTGATCCGGACCAGAGACCAGATGGGCACCAGATGAAACTGTGACAGGTCATCTGGAGGGGTTCCTCTGTGGTGGAACTGCCTGGATTTGGGAAAACTCACTTGAAAAGGCTCCCCAAAAACCTTCCAAATTCTCTAACTCCCCCAACTACCATTTCACCAACTTTTACAAGAGGATATAATGGATTAAACCCTTCAGCTTCGCCTCTGGCCTCCTGATCATACTTGGACTTCAACCTTTGCTTTTCCTCTGTAAGCTCTCTCTCTTGATCTTCCTTTACTTTTTTCAGCATCTTTTCCATCTCCTTCTCTCTCTCCTCTCCCTCTTTCTTTCTCTGTGCCTCCCTCTCTTCCCTCTCCCTCCTTCTTTCCTCATCCATTTCCTGCCTCTCCCTCCTCCTCTCCTCCTCTCTCTCTCTCTTCTCCTTCTCTCTCTGAGCCTGGACTTGCTGAGTAATTGCATACAGTTGTTTTTGATATTTCCCCTCTATTTTTCTCTCTATTTCCTCTCTTTCTTTTCGTATTTGGTCCTCCTTCTCCTTCAGGATGCGTTGTTTCTCCCTCTCGATTGCCCTTTCAGCTTCTTGGAACATCTCATTGGTATAGTGGTTTCCTCCGTTCCTCTGGACTAAATTTCTGGTCTTCTGGAGCAGCTCGCTGACCTGAGAGCGATCCTTAAGCTTATTATTGAAAACATGGTACTGGCCATGACATCTGGCAATGAGTTCTTGAAGATCTGAGCTTTCATCCAAGAAGTCCTCCACAGTGGTGTCTTCAAGAAGGTCACCATGAGTGAAGAGGACCATGCTGTATCTGTCTGCTGCCTGGCCAAAGATTTCTTGAATCCTTTGCACCGTATTCTTTTCCTCTTCAGTGTATCTGCCCAGCCTGATGACCACCAGGAACACATGGGGTCCAGGAAGAGCATAAGAGATGCACTGACTCATATCTTTAGCTGTTTTATCCATGCCAAACCTGGTGTCAAACAGACCTGGGGTGTCGATGACTGACACTTTTTGCCCCTCCACCGTAGCGTTGCCCTTTGAACAGTCTACAGTCATAGACTTTGCACTGAACTTTGATTCAAAGCACTGTCGTCCCAGAATGGTGTTTCCAGTGGCACTCTTCCCAATTCCAGTCTTCCCCACCATCACGATCCTCAGCTCCTCATTATCTGTTATGTTATTTGCTATGAAGAAGAAAAAGTGCCACAATAAGAATGTACATGAGGCTGCACAGACATTGTACTTGATGCAACTTATAAAAGGGCGGAGAAACTTTTAATGATAAAGGTGCTAACTGCACAGACATTCCAAAAAATATCAGGATTTTTTTAAATTGAAAATAGAATATATGTAATACATGTACAAATCTATAATTAGCAATTCAGTTATGTCCTTGGAGCAAAATATTAGGTCTGAAATGTAATACAGCATAATAAATCTCTTTATCCAGGTCAAGTATTAATCTATAGTAGCTACAGTAGTACAGTAGTGTTACATAAAATCAGTCACAATTCCTGAAATATCCCCACTAAATAATCATACTGTAAAACACAGATACACTTTCATGACTTACCGAATTTTGAGGCCATGTTTAGTTTAAGGAGGACAGAGAAGATAAAGCAGAAGATGCTGCAGGGGACACAGTGTTCAGAGTGTTTGCTGCATCTGTGTCTGCTCCTTTTAAAGTTCCTGAGGCAACTAACCACACCCACATGGGTGGCAGAAAGTAAAAAAGAAAGTCAAAGTGAAACTGAAACTGAAATTGTCTGTCAGTTGCAGGGGGATTACTAGAACTGCCAAAACATTTGCACCTTGCACCAGTGCAGGCTTTATAATTGCAAAGTACAAGTTTGTTACAGGAATATTAGGTGATGTTTTTTTCCAAATAGCCTGTAACAATGGATGAAGTTATAATAACATCAGACTTCAGTTAAACTATCAATGGAAAAAGTTCCTGGCTTTCATGAGAAATTAACATGGATTCAGAAATATTACCAATTACTATTAGTATTAGAACTATTAATATTAAAGTGACGTATTACTGTAAAGTGTTTTGAGCTGGGGCATACTTCATCTGACACTATTTTGAAGATACTGTATTGTTTAAATATACTTTGTTACATAACAGCATGTTTGTTTCTGAAGATTTAAGAAGAAGCTTAAAAAAAGAAAATAAAATAATTCATTATTCCGTAACATCCAAAATAGTAGTACTTCATGTTTTACAGTACTCTTCGTACTTTAAAACACCACTTGGGATTAGATATCTTGACTAATATCAAAAATGTAAATTATGCACAATGCATTCATTCATGAGTTAGAACCCTTTAGAGTTATATGTAGAAAGAAAAGTCCCAGTGTTATCAGTCCAGACTCTCCCTCACTATTTACATTTACAAGAAATGGCACTCCTTCTCCAAAACAGAAATCAGAAAGTACAAAGACCTTCCCACTGTGCTCTGCTTTCACTTGCCAAATGAAAATAGAACAGTGTTATTCAAAGTTGTCCAAATTTAGACATAATTAGCCAAAATCTTTCAGGGAAACACAAAAGTTTTCATGTAGTTTAATTAACATTAATTTAATATATTAATATAATGTATTTAATACTATACTTTCAAATGTCAGATCTATATGTTTACTGATGAGATAGTATTTTTTATAACACTTTACATTACTGTCCACAGATTAGCGTGTTCACATTTTGTATATAAAGGATAGCACTGCAATACTTAACATCTTAAGTACAAAAATGCAGGTAGTGTTTTCTAATAACCTGGTATGTGCAGGGCTAATATGTTTGTAGTGCTGCTTTCACATTAAAACGTTTATTATAGTAAAAAAAAAAAAAAGGAAAAAAACAAAGAAAAAAATCTATTACAATCTATAAACTGTTTAAATGGTGACTTATTGGATTTGCTGTGCATAACTGTAACTGGAAAAACATATATATAGAAATCTTCTTTGTGTCTCTAAGTAATGACGATGCCACCCAAAACTCTATCACTGTTAGGTCTCAGGAAGAGCTTCAGCGGCCAGTTGCTTTACAAAAGTGTCACATTCGAGGTATGAGGATCCTAAGTCACAGCGAGGAAATCAGGGCACTAGGGAAAGGTTTGGAGTTTCAGTAGCAATGGAGTATTAATGAGCAGGATTAGGCCATCACCTCTGTCTTGTTATAGAAATAAGAAACCAGCTGCCTGAAGGTTCACTGCAGGTTTTAGTCAGGCATATTCAATTTAGCACTAAAGCCTCCAACTGCAGCAGAGAGCCACAAACCTTTAAGAGAACAAACATGCCATTCACGTTACTCACAATTTACATCGAGAGACCTGTTTTACTAGTGAGATGGATATATTTGTTTCTCTGTTCAGTTCTTGTGTTGATAGACTGTACCACATGATTATGCCAGACTAGGAAGTTCTGTCTATTAGACCCTGTGAACAAGGCCCTGCCTTATTTCAGTATACCTTTTGGTATGAACAAGGCACCACATTGATTTACACCTTGCATACCCTGTTACTACATGAGAATTGCAGTGAAAAGAGAAAGGACAACTTTATTCAATATTTCATGTGTGCGTTCACTGTAATTTCAGTAAAAAGAGGAGAAAGAGTTGCCACTTTTTTTTCATACCTATCATACCCCAAAGTCACTCGGATAAAGGAGATTTTCCCCACATTTTGCATGCTTTGTCCTGATGGTAGTGTACTGGCAAAGACACTCAGCAGAATTGGCCCAAAGTGAGAATCAAACCCTGCTGCAGTGTGAGTCAAGGCCTCGCATATTGGCACACGCTCAACCGACTGAGCCACCTGCACACCCGGGGCTAGGATCTTTAATATCAGTTTTGATCATCACACGGATCATATAGGGATTGGTAATACTCGTAGGTTCATGAAAAATTAAATTTAATAAAGCATATAAGGTTTCCTCTAAATGGAGAAAATACATACTTCTGACAGTACATTAATGAGTTGAGTTTTAAAAAGTTAGCAATTCATTGTATATTTTATATTTTACTGTGTTTATGCGTGTATGCTGACTGAGCTGTATATTTACTGAGATATTTCTTTGATACTGGACATTTTTGGTTTCATCAGTTTGCACATTGATATGTGTAATAAACTGTATAACGTACACAAGAATGCCACAATTCCTGGTGCTAGTCTGCAAGTCAAGACTAGTTTATTTGAATGGTACATTACACAAAGACAGTTTGAAGTGCTTTACATCCACAATTAGAATCAATATTATTGTCAAGTACACATAGATTTTTTTCTTGGTGTTTTGGTTCATAATAACAATATTCAACCTTGTCAGTGGTAACAAATGGTTTAAATGTATTTTTGTTACTCTTTCTGATCATGGCAGACATAGAAGATTATCTGGTTCTTATCAATTCTGAGTTGTAAGGGTGGAGTTATGCAGATGTATTTTCACTTGAGGTAAACCATGGCTGATAAATTGCCATTGTCTTCCAGTGTCATAGTGATAGATGGATAATGTGACCCTTTCTTCTGCATGGAAATTTAAATAGTTACACATCTTACTTCATTTCAGAAGAGTGCCAGTGAAATAAAGATTAAAAGCAAAACTAAATTAGAGGATGGTGCAGTCACCGCCTGCCTGAGCTTGCTGCCGAGCTTCCCATTGAGATTGTCTCAGCCTTTCTCTTTCCTCTTCCAGTGCTCTCTCCCGCTCTTCCTCTAAACGCCTCTTCAGATTTGCAAGCTCTCTCTCTCTTCTCTCTTCCTCTCTCCTCCTTTCTGCTTCCATTTGCTCTATCTCCCTCCTCCTCTCATCCTCCATCTCCCTCGCCCTCCGCTCCCTTTCCCTCCTTATTTCCTCCTCTCTCTTTTTCCTCTCCCTCTCTCTCTGAGCCTGGAGTTGCTCATTCATTTTCCTCAACTGTTCTTGATATTTTTTCTGTTCTCTTCTCTCTATTTCCTCTCTTTCTTTTCGTATTTGGTCCTCCTTCTCCTTCAGGATGCGTTGTTTCTCCCTCTCGATTGCCCTTTCAGCTTCTTGGAACATCTCATTGGTATAGTGGTTTCCTCCGTTCCTCTGGACTAAATTTCTGGTCTTCTGGAGCAGCTCGCTGACCTGAGAGCGATCCTTAAGCTTATTATTGAAAACATGGTACTGGCCATGACATCTGGCAATGAGTTCTTGAAGATCTGAGCTTTCATCCAAGAAGTCCTCCACAGTGGTGTCTTCAAGAAGGTCACCATGAGTGAAGAGGACCATGCTGTATCTGTCTGCTGCCTGGCCAAAGATTTCTTGAATCCTTTGCACCGTATTCTTTTCCTCTTCAGTGTATCTGCCCAGCCTGATGACCACCAGGAACACATGGGGTCCAGGAAGAGCATAAGAGATGCACTGACTCATATCTTTAGCTGTTTTATCCATGCCAAACCTGGTGTCAAACAGACCTGGGGTGTCGATGACTGACACTTTTTGCCCCTCCACCGTAGCGTTGCCCTTTGAACAGTCTACAGTCATAGACTTTGCACTGAACTTTGATTCAAAGCACTGTCGTCCCAGAATGGTGTTTCCAGTGGCACTCTTCCCATTCCCAGTCTTCCCCACCATCACGATCCTCAGCTCCCCACTATTCGTCATGTTATATCCTGCGAAGAAGAAAGAGTGCCACTGAATAAGAATCTACATGAGGCTGTACAGACATTGTACTTGTATCTTATACAAGGATGAGAGATGAGAAACATCTTTTCAAATACTCAGAGAAAGTGAAATGTTTGAAATTCACAACATATATGCATGTCATAGTACAGTTTGATTGAAAAGCAAATCTTCTGAACCTTCCCCAAAGGAGGGGAGCAAAAAGATTTTTAGAGAGACCAAGACATCATAATTTTAACAGGAGAAAATCTCATAAATGTATGAAATGCCTCCACAACTGTCCATTCACGATCTTGAAACAAAAGGTAGGTCAGAAATGCAAAATAACAAAACTGTGTAACCTGTATAAGCACATCGAAGTTTAAGGAGCAGCAATAGTACTTCAGTTTAACATCAGCTGTGATAACAGTTTTGTTACAATAATAGCTGAACCTTTAAGTATATATACAGTATTATGACTTACCTAAGTTGGTGGCCACGTTTGGATGAAAGAGGACAGAGTAGATACAGCAGCTGAAGCTCAGAGTGGTTTATAAGGAATACTGAAGCCCTCCTTCTCAGAAGATGAAAGTGAAACTAAAGCTTTGTGTGGTTATTTCAGTTACTGTGGGTATTTCTTTAAATGGGCGAGGGGAATATTCAGGACACAATATGCAGTTGTAAACCACCTTCAATCACTAAATCTAGTGAGAGTACAAGGCACTCCTTATCTGAACACATTTTGAAGGTACTGTGTTGTTTGAAATGCTTTGTTACATAATAGATTATGTTTGTTCAAAATGAGTTACATGTTACTTTAGATCATTAAAAATTGTGAGAATGATATAATGATAAAATAATCTCCACATCTATTTTTCATATATATAGTGGCATGCCTCATGTCTCACTATTATGACTAATAGGGATAGCCAGTCTGCAGTATGCTGCTTATGCTGAGAACTCAGCTCCTGCTCACCCCTCCCTGCATCATTTACAAGAAATCCCAGTTTTGATCATCATATGGATCATATGGGGATTGGTAATACTTGTGGGTTCATGAAAAATTACATTTAATAAAGCATATAAGGTTTCCTCTAAATGGAGAAAATAAACATACTTCTGACAGTACATTAATGAGTTGAGTTTTAAAAATTCAAAGTTAGCAATTCATTGTATATTTTATATTTTACTGCGTTTATGCGTGTATGCTGACTGAGCTGTATATTTACTGAGATATTTCTTTAATACTGGACATTTTTGGTTTCATCAGTTTGCACATTGACAAGTGTAATAAACTGTATAACATACACAAGAATGTCACAATTCCTGGTGCTGGTCTGCAAGTCAAGACTAGTTTATTTGAATATATAGCGACATGCCTCATGTCTCACTATTATGACTAATAGGGATAGCCAGTCTGCAGTATGCCAGCAGTTCTTTCAAACAGCTCAGGATATTATCTGCTGTCCTTCTAGAGTCAAATGAAAATTTATTTGTTTGAAAT
>JAOXYL010000030.1:9175121-9186788 GCA_028564955.1 Terapon puta
TTTTTTAAGCTATAATAACTAATACTATATATTGAAAAAGATTCTTTTAATTCTCTTTGTAAAATGCCTTTTGTGAATTTTAAGTCTGTATCGGGTGTGTTTGTCTCTCTCTCCTGCTGATTGTGGTCTACAGAACCAAGGCCTTGCTCTGAAAGCGAATATCGATGCGACAACGCGCAGTGCATCCCTGGAAACTGGGTGTGTGACCATGACAACGACTGCGGGGACAACTCAGATGAGCGGGACTGTGGTGAGCAGATGCTGCACACAAAGCCACTTCTTTGAAATGTCCTCTGTCATAAACAAGCCCCCTCCCACACACACACACACGCATACACATGATACTGTCCTGGCTCTCTTCCAGAGTTGCAGACCTGTCGTCCAGGTTCTTTCCAGTGTGATTCGGGTCACTGTATCCCCGCTGCTCTGCAGTGTGACGGCCGGCCCGATTGTCAGGACCTGTCAGATGAGACCAGCTGTCGTAAGTAGACCACCTGAGAACTAATGGAAAGCTGCCTGCCCCCTATAGCACTTTGATCCTCCTGTAGTTTGCTTGTTTCACATACACACACACACACACACACACACACACACACACACACACACACACACACACAAATGAATTATTATATTGTTTTTATATAATTTTTAATTTGCATACTTTTTTTACATTCTGCATTTTTATTTATTTTCTGGTTATTTTGTATTTTCCAACATTTTCAATTGTTTGCATCAGGAAAAAGAAGAAGAACTGCTCATGTGGAGGGCTGAAAAATTCATGTACCAAATATGATATGTTTGGCGTTATCAGGTTAAAGAAGCAGGTTTTTGCTTTAGCACTTAAATAGCAAGCGATAATTATAATTGTCCTTGACTTTCCAATACTGCAATGTAACATTTTTCACTGTTGCTCTTGATTTCACATCCAAACATTTACTCTGGGTGTCTTGCCGCCCTAGGGTTTAAGTTCAACTGATGTTCCTGATTCAGGTCTGCCAAGGGAACTTTGTGAGATGTCATTTCTTTGTCTTTGTCTTTTGTCAAACCCGAGCTGTTAAGTAAAATATCACAATATGGATAAAATAAAATTTCAAAACTGTAGAAATAAGTGTTTCTCTAACCTCTCCTGTAGAGCTTACTCAGTATTAACAGACTAGGACAACTGGGTGTGAACGTACCTGTAGAAGAGAGCTGAAAAATCATAAAAATAGACGAGCTCAATGTTTTTTTCTCCATCCCAACAGCTACCCGTTACCCAGGAGGCCGTTGGTGCCCTCAGGACCAGTTCCAGTGTGCGAACCGTCTGTGTGTGAGCCAGGGCTGGGTGTGTGATGGTGTTGATGACTGTGGAGACCGCTCTGACGAACAGCTCAGTTTATGCTGTGAGAAACGTTTTCTTCATTGTGTGGGATGATGATGTTAATGTAATTCTCCCTCCTGAAAGCCTAACTAATGAACTTCATCTTATAATTATTGTGTTTCATACATAGACAGGTAAATGTAAACAAATCTTCTTCCGTTCCTCATTAAATACTGTAAAGTGTTCAAAGAATCTGAATAAAAGCAGCTCTGCAACTGCTTTCTCTTAAATCTACGCCGTTATTAAGTGGGCAAAGACGTAGAGCGAAAACATTTTAAGACAAAAGCATCAGTGTTTTTTTAAGACTAGTCTAATGTCAGATATGTGTGTGTATTTGACCAGTGAACATCACCTGTGAGATGCCGTCCAGGTTCCGCTGTGCAAACGGTTATTGTATCTACTCGGGCCTGCTGTGCAACCAGAAGGACGACTGCGGCGACGGCAGTGACGAGCAGGAAGAACTCTGTATGACTCACACACATACGCCACACTCTGTTTACTGTGCCCCTTTTAATAGCCATTGTGCTGTGTCTTAAAATCTTTACTCACCTAGTTAGTTTATGTGGCAGAACTCACTTTAATGAAAGAATTGATTTTGAAGCCCTGTTCAATCAGTGTTATCACTGAGACTGCCAAGTGTTGTCATTTCACAAAAATTGCTCCTGGCACTAAGGAAGAGTGCTGTTTAACTCGCAATATGCAAGTAAATCACAAGTACCATACAAAGACATGAAATTACATATAAGCAGACTTGAACATACAACTATTTATGTAGTTATTTGTAATTTATATTATTTGTTACTATTGGTCGGCAAAAAAAATGTTAATATTATCACATACTAACACTGCACACACAAAGAAGAGATGTTTCAGTTATGTATAGAGGTGTAAAGGAATGAAAACAAGTCGAAATGAACATAAGCATGCACATGTTGTGTGTAAATACATTGTGCCTCTGCATCCAATAAATTAGTGAGGTACAGTTTTTGTTTTTTCTATGTGTTGTAGTTCTTTTTAAATAAAGCCTGATTTCTAATAAGTTCAGGTCCAGCAAATGCACCACTAATCATCTGTTTCTGGGATCACCGGGGATTAGTGGGAACAACACTAATACCCCCTGAACCTTCCTCCCTAAGGCCGGTAAAACGGGAGATCCCAAAATGACATCAGTGTATCTGCACAGCCTGAAATATACAAGGGATAAGGAAATAGTCTGTTTTATGGAATTGTTACACAATCAGCTTTAACATCAATCAGAGCAAATTATTTTGAGAGGAGGATTAAGTAGTTGGTGGACACTGGCTGGCTCATCTAAGTCCATTTGTTGTGCAGGAGAACAGTAAAGACTGTTGAGAAGCTTTCAATTAAATAAGTGATTTAGCGGGTATTATTTAGCATGTTGTCATGCCAGAGTATGTAAGTATCTGCCTCCATTTGAGTACTTCACTGTGTGGGATGCTTGGGTGTGGGCAGTCCACTCATTTCCGCAGTTTTTTGGGGGGGGGTTGTATTTAGGTATTTAACAGTAGACTGTAGAGAAAGCTCTCAGTTCAATTTTAGACCAGTGGGGGTGGACATGTTTCCACAGACGGGTTGTATACCCACTCAACCTTCCCTGCGCACTTGTGCTGAATGACTCACTCTGACTGTGTCCTTCTCAGGCCGCGAGCCCACGCTGCCCCCGTGTACACTGGAGGAGTTTAAATGCACCAACGGACACTGCGTGGCCCTGCCATATGTCTGTGACCACAATGACAACTGTGGGGACCGTACCGATGAATTAGGATGCAGTGAGTAATCGAACAAAACACTCATTCACTTACTGTTTGAATCCTAATTATATGTCAGTTATGTAATGTTTCGAAATTACAGCAGCTGCATCTTCAGCTTTCTCATTGAGACTGAAGATGTTTTGGTTCAGTAAATTAATCAAAGTTCTGTTCTGCACTCAAATAATTGCCTTTTGAATATACCAAAAACAAATGATAATCTAATAATTATGACTTGTGCAGTTTTCCCATTGGTTGAGTTATTCGTGGTGGTGGGTGGCAGGGTGGTGTATGATATGCATTGTTTCACATTTTTATTACTACAAGTGCTTTTTATGCATATCATTATATTATTTAAACATGTTTGTTTACAATGATACATTGAGGGGAACAACCTTTTCTCAAGAAGTGGATCCAGACTCCTCTGACCCCCTATGATATCAACCCAAAAGCCAGTCCAACTACCCTCATAAGTCAAAATAACATGTAAAATTAACACATTAGATACAACAAGGTACTCCTCTGTTAGGAAAAAACAGCTGAGTGTGGTGTTTTTATTCACTACACTGAGAAAAACTTTGTAATGAAGGATTTAAAATTCACTCGTCACTTGTGCTGATTGACGGGGCTCAGCGGGTGGACATTCTGCTCCACCAGAAGTATCTCTAAATTCACAGCAGGGCCGTTCTGATTGTAAAACTGAAAAAAACAATCAGCAAACCAAATAATTGGCAGTATTACGTTGCCCAAGTTGAGCATACGGTTGGGAAGCACTCCCTGTGTAATGCTTTTATCTAGCAGTTTGCTGCTTTAATGTGGGCATGTGATCTTGTTAAACACAATGGCATTTCCAGATAAAAATAATTTGTTGACTCCTAGCAGTAAATTCTACATAAAAATGATTACTCACTTATTTAGGCATTCAATTTGCAGCGTTTTATCTGAGCCTTGACCAGATTATGAATTAATATCCTCTATCTCTGATAAAAGAGCTTCTAATTATTAGACACCACTCATTAAACAACCAGAAAACGTTTTCTCTAAAAAAAAATTAATGATTTCTAAAGATAAAGGTTGTCATAATTATGGGATCTTGTTTTATTATCATATAATTTCAGGTTAAAATATCCCAGTTGAAGCCAAGAGGCCAAACTCTGATGATTAGAGTCTAGATTTGGGTATTGTTTAATAGTTTTTTAATGCTGAACTGCTTTGACTATGGACATACAAGCGAATAGAACAAAGCTGGAAATCGATTGTTTGATTTGCTCAAAAGGAAGTGGCTCTTAAATAACAGACAAAGGCTGTTTTAAATGTGTCAGAGAATGTGCTTTGTGTTGTCTGCCTCCAGATTTTGGCCTAGATCGTAACTGTGAGGAGAAGCTCTGTCAGCATGAGTGCACCAACCTGAACGGCACCGGGTTCATCTGTTCCTGCAGACCCGGATATAATGTGGACCCAGACAGCACCTACAACTGCGAGGGTACACACACACACACACACACACACACACACACACACACACACACACATATTTGCATAGAGTATTCCCTCTCTTATTTAGCTCAAATGACTAAGGTTGGATAGTTAAAGCAATCAAAAGCCTAAGTGAGTATTTGATAATGAGAGCAAACATGATTGAAAATGTACTTTTCTTCTTCTCCTTCTGAATTCTTCATCACAATCTCTTCTCACTCTTACAGACATCAACGAGTGTGAGGTGTACAGCACCTGTCCTCAGGTCTGCAAGAACACCAAGGGCAGCTACGACTGCGAGTGTGCCCCTGGTTACCGGAAAGTGGGCAATGGCAACATGTGTGAAGCTCAAGGTGAGAGAAATATTTTGCGACATACAAAAGTTTGTTCAACCAGCAAGAATGCCATTTTGTGACATGAAAGATTTTCTTGTCTCTGCTGCTGAGATCTGAGAGGCCTTTTTCATATCCAAAACCACAATGCAGGCTCCTTATTTTCACAAAATAAATATGTGCCTACTTTGTAGAATGTCACAAAATGTATATAAAATAAATAAATAAAAGGAAATGGCCACCATGGTCATGTTATCGGTGCAGAGACACCACTAAAAAGTTCAGGTTTGATCCTACTTGTCAAAGAAATGTCTCTGGACAGAATGACAGAATCAATCATTTTCTAAAAAGTGAAGTGTAAATGTTCACATCTCCCTCAGGAGCGACTCCCCTGCTGCTTCTACCAGAGAACGTCCGTATCCGGAGGTTCAACTTGCAGACGGAGGCCTACCATGACTTCCTGCAAGAAGAGGACCGCGTTATGGCCCTGGACTACGACTGGGACCACAACAACACCGGACTCAGTGGGTCACTCACAGATTAATGCTAAACACTGTATCACTGTAAATAAGATGAACTTCTTTGCTGATGATGGTCTTATGTTTTGTCAGGTATGGTGTATTTCACTGTAGCTGGTAAGGACTCCTTACCAGGTGCAATAAAGAGAGCATACATACCTTCAGTGGATGATGGCAGTAACAACATCGGTGCTGCTGTTGACCTTGGCATCAAATACATCACCAGTCCAGACGGCATCGCTGTGGACTGGGTGGGCAGGTGCGTTTAAATGGACATTTCTAAACTTTCTTATTCCCTTACTTTTCTTTTTCTTTTCTCTTTTTTTTTGACAGAAACTTTTTATGGGTCAAGTGTTTTTGTTAAGATTTTTGTAATTCCTCTCCCCAAAGGAACCTTTATTGGGCAGATTCCAGGCTGAACAGGTTGGAGGTAGCCATGTTGGATGGACGCTACAGGAAGCACCTAGTCAAGACTGATCTGGGCCACCCTTCTGCTGTGGCTGTCAATCCTCGACTGGGGTAAGACAGACAGGGCTACCACAGCAGACTTTATGTTGCTCAACTTGTCCATTGTACACCTGGTTTAATAATCCTGTTGTATTTGTCTGTCATATAAAACCTGAAAAATGAAGGCACCTACCCACATGTTAGAGCCCAGAACTCTAATATCTGCTATATTTCTGCAGGATGTTGTACTGGGCAGACCGAGGAGAAGCAGCCAAGATCGAGTGTTCATGGCTGGATGGGCAAGAGAGGAAAGTTCTAGTGGCTGATGGCCTTGGTTGGCCCACTGGCCTGTCAATCGACTTCACCAATAATGACAGGATCTACTGGTCCGACTCCAAGGAAAGCCGCATCGAGTCTGTTCTGCCTTCAGGAGAGGATCGCAGAACTGCCGTTTTCATTGGTAAGAGTTAGAAAGGACAATCATCCAGGAAGCTTGATATGATTTTATACATCAGAGACTTTAAATTATTTTAAAGTTCAGTTAGACTGTTACACATTTGGTCACTCCTCTCCTAGACGTGAGAAACCCCTTCAGTGTGAGTGTGTTCGAGGACCATGTTTATTGGACTACTCAAGAGAAGGGTGAGGTGTTCCGGCAGGACAAGTTCGGCCGCGGAATTAAAACCAAGCTGCTGACCGCTGGGCCATGGCTGACCCAGGTCTCTGTGTACCAGCAGCAGAGATACAACTCCATAGCCAGTAAGCTGAACACTCTCAGTGCACATTCACACACATTAACACATACAGCACTGTATTAAGCACTCAGTATTATGTGCATTCAAGGTATTTATGTTTGCTGTATATATTAACCAAATCTTTTATCTTTTAGTTGTTTGATTTGCAGATAGCCTCTTTCCCTTTTATTTGAGTATTGGCTCAAATATTACATTACCATTCTATTAAATACTATGGATATCCAGTGTTTCAGTGCAATGACAGCATGATTTTGATGTAAGAAAATGTAACCCAAGGTCCTGCTTATGTCAAGTCAAACCAGATAGACATACATTTTTATATGTGGTTTTTAAAACATTTGAAAAGAATAAGATATGTAAGTTGTGTTCTTTAACTTGTTGAAATGAAAGCATTAAAATACCTTTCCTTGTATCTGCAGTGAAGAATCCGTGTAAGGGAACATGCAGCCACCTATGCCTGCTCCGACCGGGAGGCTACAGTTGCGCTTGCCCCGAGGGCACAAGCTTCATCAGCGGCAGTAACACTGAGTGTGATGCAGGTAAAAAAAACGTTGGTTTATCTTCCTTAGTGTGAGCCATACAAACACGGAGGCTTGTGTATTGAAGTTGCAAAAACTCATCCATAATAATGAAAGGATTCTTGTTCATGTAAATCATTTCAGGGTTTGACCCACCGCCGACCATGCCCCCACCATGTCAGTGTCAAAATGGAGGCACCTGCTACTTTGATGACAACAAGGCTCTCTGCAAGTAAGCAGGCTTGAAACTGAACTAGAAAGCATCCAGATTGTGTTATTTCGGTAATAAAAAGTGTTTAGAAATGTTAAATCTGCCTTCTAATTTGTGTTTTGTGTTTCACAGATGTCCTCCAGAATGGCAAGGGGACTATTGCCAGACAAACATTTACAACCTGGTCGCATCCTCAAGTATGTTTCATTTCGCAGCCAAGAATGTGACATTACAGCATTCAAACTCACTTGTAACCAGTAAGCTTCACCTGATTAATCATCCGCCTCCACCCACCTCTCCTGTGCATTTCTTTTATCACAGTTGGGATAGCGATTGGGGTGACAGTAGTGATTGTGGTGCTGCTGGTTGCTCTGGTCTATGCCACCAGGAAGAAGTCCAACCTGCTGGAGACATTGCGGAGCAACTTGCCCAGCATGCCCAGTATGCCATCCATGCCCTCAATGCCATCCATGCCCTCAATGCCTTCCATGCCCAACCTGCCAAGCTTCAGGTGAGATGGAGTCAGATGAGAAAAGATACAAGATGGCTATTGCTGTCAGATACATAATAAATGAAATATTTACTGTCCTAGTTATTGACAACAAACAAACACTGCTACAAATCAATGACAGCATTTTACTTTAATGGAAGCTAGAAGTTAATTATGCTTTCAGTATACAGCATTAGACTCACCTATAGTTTTTCTATTTTACTGACACGGTTGTTGCGCATGTTAAAGTATTATGAACAGTATCGTGTCACAACTGAATCATGTGTGTCTTTATCGTTTTCAGAAACAGTTCATCTCCAAATGCATCGGAAACTGGAGGGTTTGAATCGAGGCTGAACTCTGAGGCGGTCAGTAGCAGCAGAAACCAGACACTCATGACTGTTGCTGTTAACACTACTCTCATCAATACTGTTTTTGTTCTTATTACTAAAGAATATTTCAATTTCATTTCATTAAAAAATAACATTCAGGACAGAATTAGAATATATCTTAAATAAATCAATAAATAAAGTTTTTGGAGCAGCAAAGTATCTATATATTCTTAATAATATCTCATTGGGAAAAAAAAATAAAATAAATAATATCACTGACATAGTGGATGGAAGACTGTGAGTATAACGATGATTATTTCATATTTATTGAATTGTTCCGCTTACTTGTCATCTGATGTCAGGTTCCCTGCATGTCTGTGTCCATGGTGGACACAGAGGGGAAGAGTTTTGAGAACCCAGCGTATGAAGCTGGAGAACAACCTGCAGCCACAGGCACGGTGACGGCCACCTCTGCTCCTCATGGAACAAACAAGGTCAGTAAACAAGAGTCACTGATTCTCCTCTTGTGAGGTGGCTACATCTATATCACATGCTACATGGTACCACTTTTACATGACATACCAAATGACTGTCAAGAACATCTGGAGCTTTTGTTGTCACCCTCCTGCAATGTCTAAACTCATTTTGATATTTCAGATAAAAAACTGATTCTACACAAGCATTAATGTAAAAACATGACATTGGGATCCAATGTACAACACCACTTATGTAGAGGTTCTATATTTTATATTTCTATGCTGTTTGAGCAGGCCAGTCTTTCTTTCCCTCTTCAGGTGAACATTGACAATCCTTTATATGTGGAAGAAGTGCAAGTTATGGAGACCCCGACAAGAAGCGCAAACGAACCTGCCGCTGCCAGAAAGGTCTGTTTCACATTCAGCACCAATTTATTCTTGCACCAAATGTTTTTATGCCTAATAACTCAATGGATTAACTGTGAAATGTCATACTACAAAGAAGAAAATAGAAAGTAGATGTCACTCAACTGCAGCTCTTCAGGTGTTATTGACGAAACCCTTAAATATTTTATTTGTTGATGTGTGATGATTCCTTTACGAGTATTGATGTAAGCCTTTAAGCCCTTTTTACCTCGTGGTCATTGCAGGAGGCTTTTGAGAACCCAGCATACAGTGCAGACGTAGATGCTGACGTCACTTCTTCACAGCCGGGTGCTTGGAGCGCACAGGTAGCCATGGAGACGCATGCCAATGTTACACAATGTTTACGGCACGCTAGCTGTGCAGTAATTACACATCAAAATGTTCAATGTCTGAAATAATGCATTTCAATGTCAGACAATATTGGACTGTTTTGTCGGAGTAGATCTCACTGCAGTAAGCTCTATGTATGTGTGTATGTGTGTGTGTGTTCGTGCTAATTGGCCCAGTTATTTTTTCCACAGCAGTTTGAACCTATTGGGAATGATAGTTTCATGTCTTTCAAAAACCCCACATTCACGTTGAGGCATGACTGAGAGAAAGCTTAGAATGAACATGTCAGGAAAAACCCCCAAAGCATTAAGTGTCTCAAAACACTTTCAGTCACTGTGGATTTAATGAGACATCCCAGATTTCACTTTGAGTTTCACTTTGACATGCAGCGCTGTGGAAAGTTTGTAGCTACAGAGTGGCAGTTAACGGTTTACATAGTCTTTTTTTTTTTTGAGGCTCACTATATTTTGTTTCAAAATACAGCATGTTTTTTTTTCAATCTTTTGACAGGAGAATGCACTTGAAACCACCCCAGATTCTGACGTTTGAGGTGACCCTGCTCTGACTAAACCTCATTCATTCTCATCGGAGAAAGCAACATCACTGAAGTGACCGCACAGCTCAACGGACAGAGCATTTCAAATGCAGCCAAATCAAATCAACCAAGACAGTTTGTAAAAAATACACAGATATTTTGCATCACCTACATGCTTCACTTAATTTTTATGTAACTGTTTGTGTAAAAAAATATTTTGACTTGATTTATTGTAAGTAACATGACTCATACAATAACTGAATAAAGTGAATAGAAATGTGTAAATTCTCTCTGATTCTGATTCTTCTTCATGAGTTTTTGGTACATTTTGATAGTGTCACAGTCAGATATTAAAACTGCTCTTATCATCATTGGTCGTACAATGACTGTGCTGTAAATGATGTGAGACTTAAAGTACTTAGATTAAGCTGCTGATACTGAACATAACAATAATCTCCCTCCTTGTACCTTTCTTTGTGCAACAAATCACAAGAGGATCTGCCATCGTGACAGGGCCGAGGCTCCCACTGGCGTTATCCTCCCTGCTATCACAGATAGGACTGATCCACAGCTACTGTATCTGACCCACTGAGCCGAGATGAAATGCTTTGTCATCATCCATTTAATCAGAGAGCCTCAATTTTCAGACGGTGATCATGGGGCAACAGCAGCGATCCTGCTCCTCTCCCCTCCCACCGACACGAATGTCTGAATACATCAAGGTCTCAGGCCAACCAGACCAGCAAGGGGACAAAAGAAAAGTGAAAAAGACACACAGAGGGTGGGAGGAAGAGTGGGAATGCAACAGGGAGGGATGTAAAGGGAGATGTGACCCGTGTGTTTTTATGTTGTGGCCCATGATGATCCGCAGTTCAGGTCGCCCACAAGGCATCTCTAAACCAAAACATGCACTGTACCACTGAGACACGGAGGGGGGGGATGAGAATGGATGGGTTTGAGAGAGGCGGACCAAAGAGGCATGCGGCTTGCAGCATGCGTGCATGCTGTGCTGCCTTCAGTAGCCGTCAGAAAATTCGTAATTGGAAAACAAGAAGGTGTTATTTTTATTACCAATTTGGGCCATGTGTCTTCACGTGGTTACAAGACTTATTGCAGTTTTGTTTAAATTTCAGAAGTTTTAATAAAATTAAGGATTGGTGTTCCCTTTGTCATTCATACATTTAAGTTTCATGTATGATAAGTGCTATAAGACATTTCAATCGTAGGTCATGTGAGGTGACTAGTTTTACATGAGGTTACAGGCATATAGAAACTCACCACTGCCAGTATAAGAAAGAAAAACAGCCCATTCAAATAATCAATCAAAACATTTCTCATTCCAAACATATTATTTTCCGTTTTCTGGTAGGAACATGTCCCTGAAATATGTTTCATTTTGCATAAAGGATTCTGTCATTTTACTACACAATGCACAATGAATTAAAAGTTTTACCCTCCTTCATGGTACACATAAAGATGACATATTATCTATGTATTAACCAGAAACCAATTAATATTTTATATACATCTTATATCTATAGAAGCCCATTTCATTAATACCTTTTATCCTGTAAGTCATAATAACAAGAATATTTCTCCAAATGTTAATATGAAAAAATAGTGGATGATGTAATCTTCTCATTTTTGAGATATTTAGTCATTCTTTTTTCAATATTATTATATATCATATTT
>JAOXYL010000030.1:9186888-9209968 GCA_028564955.1 Terapon puta
AAATAGTGGATGATGTAATCTTCTCATTTTTGAGATATTTAGTCATTCTTTTTTCAATATTATTATATATCATATTTACAATATTTGCAATACTAAGCCATTAGTTTAAGTTACTAAATCAATATTTTGATATATTACATGGCATTTTTTAAATAGGTCATTATTTGAGATATGTAATTATTTTGATCTACTAATCTCTACTTCTATCTCATCTGTCTCAAAATAATGTTAACTTTTTATCATTCTGAAATACTTGAACTACTTAATAATTATTATGAATAGATATTAACTCTCTACTTTAGGACACGAGTTCTTTATGTTAAAATAAGACATTAAGTCATAATTTGTCCATCACACTGGCAGAAATGTCTTTTTAGACACTAATGACGTTGGTCTGTTTTGGTTTTTAATCTTTGAATGGTGGCTGTTGGAGATTACGAGCGGCACCTGAAGGCAGCACGGAGAGAGACAGAGAGAACGAGAGAGAGAGAGAGGTGGAGGAGAGAGGAGGGGGAAGGGGAGGCTCATTGAGCGGTGGATTGGATGGAGCTGAGGAATAAAAACCTCTAACGTGCGCCAGCCAGCTGAAGACAGAGAGAGAGAGAGAGAGAGAGAGAGAGAGAGAGAGAGAGAAGACACACACACACGCACACACACACACACAAAGGGGGAGGGCGGACCGGACCGGTTGGCTTTGACGGGAGCGGTGTCGGGGTCCAGAGGGGGACGCTGAGGCTGAGGTGAGGATGCTTCCTAATGTGCACTGACTCAACTCTTCAGCACTGTTTGTGTCTGCCTGTCTGACAAAGAGCTCCAGGGTCAGTCTCGATTTAAATGCATCTGCACACTGAATTGTGTTTTGTGCTTCTGCTTCCTGTTATTCAGCCCGGTTTTTTATATGTATATAAATATGAATCTGCACAATTGGAGGTTTGAGTGTGAAACCATGTGGATCCCGGACTGTGCTGCATGTTAATGAGGGGTGTGTATTACCTGGGCTTAACTGTGTGTTCTTGCGCCATTGTTGGTTAATGAAATGACTAAAAATGATCTCTTGTGATGATTTTAAAAATTTAAAAAAGCAAGGGGCTGATCACTATGACCTCAGTGTGAGGGGGGGTTGGCAAGACAGGCCTTTGGCTGTGACTTGGTCACGCTTTGCTGCAGGGCAGAAGAGGATTTTATGGCTTCATCGGCTCTCAGGAGAAGCAGGAGACAGAGAGAGTGGGTGAAGGTCAGGGCTCAGTGAGGAAATGCCCACCACTCTGAGGGTAAGAGGAAGTTTTATTTGGGCTTGTTTGGGGTGGAAAATGTGGTGTTTTTTCCAATGTAAACAAACCCAATTAATTGGTAGAAAAGGGATCTTTTTTTTTGCAGTCTGAGCCACCATCGGAAAGCCAATAAAGTCTGGCTGCTGACCAGCTACATTGGCATTTTATCAGCCGTCATGTCAAGGTCTTCCTCTGCCCCTAAAACCCATTTGGCTGCTGAAATCCTGAAATTGCCTGGTGATAGAGGAAGAGAGGGACACAAACGCAGGGTTTCCTTTACCTCGGACACCGAGTCAAATTCAATCTGCCAACTCTAGAAGTGATTCTTTATCCGAGTGGGCGTACTGAAGGTGTTCTGAAGTGATGTTCCTCCTCTAAGCCTCTTAAAAGCTGTCTGGCTTCTGACCTCCTCTGCTCTACATTTTTGAAAATTTGTTGCTGTTTTTTTTTGTTTTTTTTTTTCTCATCCTGGCACAATAAAAATGTAAACTGTATCTGAAAGTAGCTGCATGGTGACGAGGATGAACTTTTAATCGTTTTTCAACATAATGATCCACTCAATAATTCTCTTCTTGTGAAGAAAGAGCCGAGCAGCTTTGCCTGAAATAATGAAGTATAGATGCTTCACACTCTCTCAGCTGTTGGATGACTTTAGGATTAGAGCTGCGCACAATTACTTGAACGACAAATATATGCAACTATTTTGTCATTTGTTCGTCTTTTTTTTTTTCAAGCATAAATAGTGAAAATGATGTTCCACCCTCTCAAATGAGAGGATTTGCTGATTTTCTCTTTCATTGTAAGCTTAATATCTTTGGGCTCCTGGATGAGTAAAGTGCAACATTTGAAGGCCTCACGTTGCGCTCTGGGAAGTAATGACGTGTATATTTCACAGAATAAATGATCCAATTTGCAAAGAGAATGGAAAGCATTTAATATTTTAAATGAGGAACACGCCGTAAATCTTTCTATAGATTATCTTAATCCCTTTGCAAAAAGTACAGCGGGGAACTTTTTTTTTTTTTCAAATGGATATTGGAATGAAATCTGTCATATCCAAATATGTCAGATCAGCCATGTGGGTGGCATCATACTTGGTGGATGGCCCACACACACACAGACACACACACACACACGCATATACAGACGCAGTATTTGGCAGATGGCATCAGCAGCGTGTCGGTGACCTCGCCCCCTCGCCCCCTCGCCTTCTCCCCCTCAGGACCTGTCCAACAGCAAACGAGTCTGGCAAACAGGTGGCGTTTGTACTTGTTTGTGTGTGTGTGTGTGTGTGTGAGAGAGAGTGTGTTAGTGCAGAGGACAGTAACATAAGGTTAAGCTCTCCAAACACACTGTCAGTATAGTGAAGAAACAATATATTAAATAAATGATTTTTTTTTTCTATATGGTGACAAAACAAAAAAAAGCCTTTTGACATGGGATACATTACAATACGAGCAAGTTTTTGGGAGGTGTGGTTCTAAACAAGGTCAAGTGACAAGGTCAAAAAAGTTTCATTAGAATTCAAAATAGCTGGAACCTCCTTGAGCAGCTCCCTCTGCCCCCCAACGCTACTGAGGCCGAGGGGAGGTGGCTGCAAAGAAAACTTGTCAATTTGTTGGAGTTAACAAACAATGAATTATTCATCTTTTTTAAATAAAATCTGTATGCAGATGTTGTAAGGGGCAGACTCTAAATAATTAATAAACCTGACCAAGTAAGGGTGAGCAAAACAACAATTAAAAGTGTATTCCTGCTCATACTGGGAGTTAAAGTGAGAATTATTAGATACACCTGCCAGCAGCAGCAAAGTCTGGCGTTGAAAACAACGGGCATTACTATTGGACAGTAATAAATTTTATTCAAGTGCACTAATTTTGAATGACAATTAACATCTTCTAAAGGGGGTCATTCAAGTAAACATAAATTTTAAAAAATCACGACAGTATCAAATTATGATTATGGTGAATGAGCGTGAAGCAAATGTCATGTCAATCCCATTTAATATTTGTAGAGACATTTCAGTCGGGCAAAAGTGGTGGACAGACCGGACATCACAACGCTTTAAACCCCCCAAAGGGATTCAGTTTTTAACGATATGAGATAGAGAAAAGCTGCAAATCCTCACACTGGAAAATCAACAGCTGAAATGTTGTCGGACAAATTACTTTTAAAAATGTTTTAATAATTATAATTGAAAAAAAGAAATGGAATAACTATTTGCATTCTTCATTTGCTGTGGAATTCTTCTTCTTACTAAAGATACAAGTAATTAATCCATTTCCGATCGATCTATATTAAAAAAAAGGTAACTAAATGCTTTTTAGTATCTCCTCTACATCCTTCCCACTGTTTCATTTCTCTTCTAATCTTCCGGCCCTTTCTAATCTGCTGCATTGTATTCATTGAAATCCTCAGTGATGCACAGAGCCGCCAGCGCTGCCGTCTTAAATCAAGGAGGCCAGATAATACCACCATATGGCCGGTGGGAACCTTAAGTATTTAGACTATAGACTCAGCGAGTGGAATAAATAAATAAATAAATAAAAAACCACAGAGAGATGTCAGTTTAAGCCCCTCTCAGCCTCTTGTAATTAGAAAGAGAGAGTGGGATGGAGGGAGGAAGAGACGGGGAGAAAGAAGGTCAGGAACGCGGGCCAAGTGTGCAGAGTGAAGGGCTGAATGGAGGACATGCAGGAGGAAGACCTGCAAACTATTGTTGCTGTTGTTGTTGCTGTTGTTGTTGGAGCCATGTTTCATCATTAGGGGGGGGGCGGTGCCATGTCCAACAGACAGCAAAAACAAAATAAGCGTTCATCTAAAGAGAAGGAAAGTGCCATGTCCCATAGAAAATAAGTATTTTTATTTTCCTTGGGTTTCTACATATATATATATGAAATCATTACAACCAACACAATTACATACACTAGAATATGCTATTTTAAAGTTGCTTCACCTCCCTATGAAATTGAAGTGCAGTGAAAAGCCTACAGTGGCAGTTGTTGTGAACCTGTATTTTATACATACAATGCTGCGTTATCACCTTTGTCTTTTAAATTTGTTGATACTGTGACGGCCTGCCAGACTGTCTGATCTCTCCCCTGATAATGTGTGTAATTGATTTTTTAAAAGTGCAGCTTTGTCAGTGCCGAGTGAATAAAGGGACGGACGTGCTGATGGTGGTGCAGCATTAGGCTGAATCAATTTGGATGTGTTATAACTATTATTAATACCTCATTTAGCGTCACTCATGCGGGGGTCAAGGGTCATGTCACACACCAGGACAAGTTGAAATTGCAAGACAGTGGTGATACTGTCAACCAGCTCAGTGGTGACCATCTCTGCTGAATCTCATGACTCTGTACAAATGTGAAGTGTCAATATCACACATTGTGGTTTTATTCTGAAAAAAAAGCTCCAATTCTTGGCAATGACCTCCAAAGTTGCAACCAGCTGCAAGGTCAACTAGAAAACCACACCACACATTTAATTAAATGTAGAGATTCAGCAATCAAGATATAATGCACTAATTCAAGAGCTTTAGACATGCAGAGGTGGGTTTTGCTGCATTTGCTGTCTCCCCTTATTTCCTGTATAGATAAACTGGCTGCTCACTCTTCATTTCTGACTGAGTGGTGTCAATCTTCTCAATTAACTCTCAGAAAGAAAGCAAATAAACACATCTCTTTCTTCTTTAAGCAATAACAAATACCAAACAGAGAAATAGATGATTTATGGTTTGCTCATCCTGCAGTCGGTTGCATGGAAGATAATTTAATTGTCATGTTTGTAATGATGCCACCCGTGTCCATGTGCTGCAGCAGCAACATGGTAGAGGCAGATAGTCAATTAAAACATGTAACAGCCCTTTCAGAGCAGCTTAAAAAGATGTTTTTCATCACCGCCCAGCAGTCTGATGCACCATTGAATGCATTACTATTTCAACGTGGATCGACCTGGGCGCTGTGAGCACTTGTCACCAGCTAAATGAAGGCCTGTTTGTGCCGTGCCTGTTTATTCTAATTGCCACTTTGGCACGATGCCATCCTGCCTTCAGTTTTGTTTGTCCAAACTCGAATTTTCCTTTTGAGCTGGCATGTTTTCAAGACTTTTGCAAATCAATGTTTTAATAAATCTGCCTGAATATTTAACACGGGTTGACAGAAAAACAAGGAAAAGAAATAGTTTGTAAACCCTCTCAGATTCCCAAGTAGAAATAGTCTGTTGTTGTATTCACAGATAAACCCTTACTGATTTCTAAATATAATTAGTAATAACATGGAGACTTCACCAGGCTGATAGATGTCTCCATTCATCTGTCTTAACTGTAAATAAACTTGACGACAGTTTGACAGCTTGTTTCATCGCCGACATGCTGATCAGGTGCCTCTGGCTTTTGTTTATGGACGTCAAGCGTGTGTTTGTCGTAATTGTGGATGTCTAACAATGAGCCTGCAAACGCAGTGGGATCGTTTTTGTAATTTCAGTCTCAAAGGAAATGTTGCCTCCACAGAGAAAAAAAACCAGACTTCTACTTCTTATTGTTTCCTCTGTGGCGTCCCTTCAGTTGTCGTAATTAATTTGTCTCTCGCAATTTCTTATTCCTCTTTTTGAATTCATTCTTAATTCTTTATCAATATTAAAGTACATTTTTCTTTACAGACTACCACGAAACACATCTATATATTTGTCCAAATACAGGTTCTTAAAGATGCAACAGGTGTCAACAATGAATAATAGGAAACGTATTTAATAATACAAAAATATGTTTACTTTTTGGAGAGTTCACTATGAAGCTTTATTGTGTGCAAGAATATCTAGACATAGACGTTAAAACATTTCTGAAGAAGAAAATGTTCCCTGAGAATCACCAGTGCTATTTTTTCTGTGGATTATTATAGGTTATAAGCAGGTTTCCATACATTGCTGCTACCTGCGGGGTCCTTAAGCCTTCGGGTAGTAAAGTGATACGTGTAGGATGGAGACTGAGCATACTCAAAAACACAGTGTTCATCTGGTATCTTATTACTGCGACCCTCCCACAGATGTGTGTGTCTGTGCTCAAAGCCTCCCACCTACACAGCCAGCAGCACCGGGAGCGGTTATAAGGTTCGGGTACACAGCAGGTGAGGATAATAATGCTGCCTCACATGACACACTGTGTGGACCGTTGATTAAATCTGGCCCTCTGACGATCAAACGATGTAGCACTGGGTCTCACTAGCTTGGAGAAAAATGTACACCATCCAAAGAAAGGCGATATCCTCACTTTAATCCATAGGACATTGTAACAAAACATAAGCTCCCTTCTTGTAGCTAAATTTGAGAATGGCATCCAAAATTAGTTAGGGTTAAAGTAAAGTCATGATAAAAACTGTGTTAAATCAAGGTGAGTGTTGTACCACATTGTTCAGAATAAAAGAGTTCCACTACATAGATTAATCTGCCAATTTAGTACAGCATTTTTTCTGTTCTTAGGTTGTTATTAGTGATTATTCTCATTATTTGATCTTTTTTTTTAATAATTCTTCTACAAAATGTAAATAGATTACAGGTCGCTCCAACACTCTAATCCAAAAAAATGTAACTATACTATAACAATGCCAAAAAAGGCAGCAAATCCCCCAATTGTAGTGGATAAAACCAGAGATTATTTGGCACTTCTGACAGATTAACTGACTTCAACACACTAATCTACATGTTTATGCAGGCTGATGAGGGAAATTTGGGGGAATATAGTTTTATCTCATCTCATCTGAAACGACTAATCAGGGATTGAGATTGTGGCCGTTGCCTTGGTGTCTGTCGGTTAATTGGACTAATCTCAGCTCTGGTTACCAGAAGCAAATATTTTACACTCTGCTGCTTCAATTACTGATGCCACGCAAATGAGAATTTAAACCACATGATAGTTTATGTCTCGGGCTGATAAGAAATCTGTTATGATAGCAAAGCTAATGGAAGAAAAGGGACCCGAATAAAATATAATCCTGATGAAATTCCTTTATTGATGGCAGATTGAGAGCTGCATGCTTCACTGCGCACAGTGCCAAACTAGCGAAGTGAATAACGTGGACTCGGATATCATTTTAGTATTTTAATTGATCCAACGTAAACGGAACGTAAACATGAGGAGAGTAAACGGTGCTGTGGGGTTACCGTGGTGACAAACTAGGTGAAGCATCCTATTGGACAAAAGTGGTTGGCCTAATCAGTAATCACTTTGATCTGGTTTGACAGTGGTGCAGTTGGAAATGAAATGAATGCATGATAGCTCTGTAATGAGAGCAGCTATTAATTATGTTGAAACTTCAGCTCGGTAATGGGTTGATTCATCACTGTCAGAGCCTGGCTGGCCGGTTGCCCTTTCCCAAATGTGTTTACATTCAGAAGTCATTTTAAATGAGAAATGATGCGCTCTACTGATTGAGCTCCAAGGTGTTTGCATAACCTCTCTGTGGTCATACTCCACACGTGGGGGATTTGCTCCTAGAGACGACAACAACAACAACAACACCTATCATGCAGTGTTTGAAATATTTTGTTAAAATACGTGACAGTGGTGCAGGTATGCTGTTGTTTTAAGCCTGTGTAGTTTTAGATGGATCTCTCTGAAACAAACAAGTCAAAATTCTGAGAATAAAATGACAATTGTGTGTGGAAAACCCTGAGTTCTGTGAAATCTTAGATTAATCTGCTTTTCAAGGGTGATGATGTGCTTTCTCTCCTCCCTCCCACCCCATTCCCCGCTGCGTCCATGATTTATTCATTTTATTTAATTTTTTTTTCACCTTGGCCATACCTGAGGAACAGAAGGAGCCAGTGGGGAGAGTTCACCGGCTTTGTTTTCCCTCCCTCCCTGCCCCCCCCAGAGTCCTGCCTCCGCTGAATGATTGAAGCCATGCCCATCGTGTCTGCAAGCACAGGTACAGCCAAACATAACGCTCAAGCTTAAACTGAGAGAATACTGTAAGAATCCTTTTATTGAATGACTTGTCTACATCGTCTCAGACTTAATCCTTTGGAGCTGGAGAGGAAAGCCAGTCTGATTTGGATGTGCTCAAACCGCAAACTGACATCAAACACCCACAGCAAATGATTATTTAGCTAAGAAAATAAACTAATCCTCATATTTTTTTATTTAAAAAGGGAAATGTTTGGAACGTCAGGGGATGCAGTTTTCTATCCATTCAACCTTTGTTGTTTCCTGACAGATGATCTGATGATATGGCATTGCTTTAACAAAATTGTATTATCCCTAAACAAGATAGAAAATAGATCCAAAAAATTTGAACAAGGCTTTTATTTTGTTGCTGCAATGAAGATATATTTGTAATGATGTAAAAGCTTCTATGTTCGTTGTTATTTTATTCTTTTAAAAGAAATGTCAGAAAATGGTTGTTTGAATTTCTGATTAACAAATACTCCATGTTATTTTATGACTCACAGGGCTGCATGAGACTCTGGCCCTGCTCACCTCTCAGCTCCACCCTGATGCCAACCAGAAAGAGGACCTGGTCTTCCTCAAGGATGTCTTCAGTGAGAAAAGCCTCGGTTACCTCATGAAGGTACAGCACATAGATTTCTTGCTAAACTGAACAGTGCTGCCTCATCTCTAATGCAATTTGCTGACTCTGTCCACCAAATGTCATGCACGCAATACACTCTTTGTATGTCTCATGTCTTTTTATTTACTTCACAATCCAGATCCATGACAAGCTGAGGCAGTATGAGAAACAGAGCCCGACTCCAGTTCTGCACAGCGCTTCCTGTTTGGCAGAGGACGTAGGTGCAATCTTTCCTCATCCCCTAAAACTACGGCTGAATATTTAATGATGTTTTAATTAAAAAAGGAAGCACACGCAAACATTAATTGCAACCCACAAAGCACAATCTTCTAAAGTAAATGTATTTTATGAGCAGAGTTTGTTACTTGAAGCAGTGATTTTGTGATTCAAATCGTCAGCTGGCAGAAGAGCTTCAAAACGGAGCGCTGGAGGACGACGAGCGAGAACTGCTCCTCCTGCTGAGCACTCCGCACCTCAAGGTACGCACACACACGCACACACACACAAACACACACACACACACACACACACAAACAAACACATGACATCCTTTCAACACCCTCTTGCTCCTCCCGAGGTTTGATCTCTTTAATGTCGCTGTTTCGGAGTTGGAGCTTTCACTCTGAGCTGCACTGACTTTCCTCTAAGTTGATCATCTGTTACATAACGCCAGCGTCAGAGCTGTCTGTACCCCTCCCCCCCTGGCCCCCAGACACAGACAAGGCTGCCTAATTACTCTTATCAAGTGATTATGTTTCAATTTATTGGCTTTCTGGGGGGGCTGGGAGAGATGGTAGCAGTTAAAGCAGAAAACACATTTGAAAAATGCGCCAGTGGAGGAAATCTTTAGATTTTTTACATTTGCCATGCTCTCACTGTTAAAATTTCCCCATCTTTGCATTTATCTGTATGAATGAGTAAA
The DNA here is from genome assembly GCA_028564955.1 of Terapon puta. NCBI lineage: Eukaryota > Metazoa > Chordata > Actinopteri > Centrarchiformes > Terapontidae > Terapon > Terapon puta. Next base: position 9,196,650 of record JAOXYL010000030.1, read on the forward strand.
TTAATGAATGAATGCTTTTATTTCAGTCATGGTGTATAATGATGAATGACACAAAACAAAACCGGCACTCTGTGTATTAAGTAGTGAATGAAAAGACTCAGGCAGAAGCAAAAAGCTTATAAAAGCCTGCATCATTTCCTAAAGGCGGTGCTGTCAGCCCACGACACGGTGGCCCAAAAGAACTTCGACCCGGTGCTGCCACCACTGCCCGATGATGTGGACGATGACCTGGAGGAGGAGTCGGTCAAGATCGTCCGCCTGGTGAAGAACAAGGAGCCCCTGGTGAGTGCTGTGTCAAAATAAGAGCTCTCCCTTCCCTCAACAGCGACTATTCCTGTGCCCTCAAGTGAGGTTTTAAAACTCCATTTACTTTAATGGAGCAGCTTTGAAGCTTAAGAGAGCTCTGGGGTGTGAATGTGTGTCTCTGTGTGATGCTACTAAAAAAAAAAGTCTATTCTCGAGGAAATCCTTCAAGAAGAGGCCAAAAATAGATTTGGTGTTAACTTGTCAGAATCACCTGCTGAAGTGACGAGAATCATTGCATGGTGAAATATTATCTTAAAACCAGGTCCTGCTCTACCCCTGGATTTGGACATTTGCCGGTGATTTAACCTCCTTTCTGTCACAGCCTCACACACAAGACATGTCTTTGATTTGTTTCATTTTACTGCTCACTTATTATTTTACATGATGTGGCGACCAAATATCATGAGACCCGTTTAAAATATGTAACAGCTAGGCATAAAGTGGTTTGAGTTTTTTATGTTTACTTTTCTCACCTATTATTCTTTTTATTAACCCCTAATTATGATTAGTATGATTCTTCAAATAACTAATTATGCTGTACACTTTGAATAGTTTTGCGGAAATTTTAACTTTTTTTTTTTGCCTTTCACTAATAAATGAATTGTTCACTCTTAACTAAGTCTCTCCTGGTTGAAATAAGAGTTCGAATTCAATCAGGAAGACTTTCTATGTGCTCATTCACTCACATTTTCTCTCTGCTTCAAAAAAGAAAAAAAAAAAGAAATTTAGTATGTTTATTTTCCATTATTTTAAATCGGCAAAAGAAAAGTCTTTCTCTGCGATACAGTGATAAGTGATAAGTGATTTAATGCATTTCTAATATATCAAGAGCAGCAGGAGCGTCTTTTGTCAGCATGGCCGATTGAGCCAAAGCACAAACACAGAGACAAGCTTGATAATCAAGTATCTAAATCTCCAGTAACACACTTGTTTTTACATTTGCTTTCAAAGGTTATTGATCTGTCCAGTGAATGTCACCAGCCGGCACATAAGGAGCAGCTTTAACCAGTCCGGCAGAGGATTGTGTCAGCCCAGTGAACAGAAGATTAGATATGTGATTGGAAATCTGATTCAACGTCGCGTCTTGTTTTTTCCATCAGGGAGCGACAATCCGGAGAGACGAGGCGACGGGAGCTGTGATCGTGGCCAGAATCATGAGGGGAGGAGCAGCTGACCGCAGTGGTGAGACAAACTGTTCGCTGAAATATACATCACAAAAATGCCATGAGGAAATAATGAGTTCAGACTCAAAGTGTAATCGTTTCTGTTCCTCTTTGATACCAAACAGGAGCTTCCCACCCAACTGGACTTTCTTATCTCTACTGATACATTGACAGAGGAGATTACGTTGTATAACCCCATGAACTGTCAACACAGATCAAATCCTTAAGATTAGTGCCACGAGATTGCATATTTCGAGATTACAAACGAGGGTTGCTCCTGGCTGTTGCCATGGAGATATTATCGACTTCATGCCGATGGAAATTTTCCTCTTTTTGCTCATATCTGAGCTTCATAGTCTAAAAATTGCTTTAATGATAGCGCGCACACTGGGATTTTCTTTGTCCTACTTTGCTTTCGGCTGTTTTCAGTCGACTCCTTTTGTGGGTGTTTTGTTGTGTTTGTGTTTCCAGGTCTGGTGCACGTTGGGGATGAGCTTCGAGAGGTCAATGGAAACCTGATAACCCACAAAAGGCCAGATGAAATTAGTCAGATACTGGTGAGGGGGGGGGGGCTGCTTTTCCAACACAGCATTGTACTGCTTCTGAGACTGTATGATTACTCACTGATGATCACTGTGGATGCTGTGGATTAATGATGCTGCTCTGTTTTATGATCAGTCGCAGTCACAAGGCTCCATCACACTGAAAATTATTCCAGCGGTTGCAGAAGAAGACAGACTGAAGGAAAGCAGGGTAGGGACTCATTTCTATCTGACTGTATACTACCAAAAACTGTTCAAAGATGTCTGTTTAACTGATGTCTTTAATCGTTTTTCAAATAAAACTTCGCTTAGTCCTTGTGAGTGATTTAATCTTTTGATAGATTTATCAAAAGGATGCAACATTTTGGAAAATATTCGTGTACTTTTTGCTGAGAGTTGAGACTGAGCTCATATTTGTACATTCAGTATTCAGTAAGCCCACAGTCAACAGTCTGTCAGCTTGTCTCAGCAAAAAAAGACTGAAACAGAACAAAACAGCAAGCTTGGCTCTGTCTGAAGGTAACACACCTACCAGCACCTGCGTTTATAAGATGTAGTTTGACTACATCGACATCAGAATTGTTAATAGTTGCCCTGCGACACTCAGAGGTTGAGTGAAATGCCGGCGCTCCGTAAAGAGGAGAGACGTGATATTGTTTGGGTTAATGGTTAGAAATGTGCAGACAGTTTCTCCTGGAAGACACCCATAGTGTTTCACTTGGGTGTTGACGTGAAAAATTAATGACACATGAAAAAACTGGCAGACTCAGCCCCCCTCCCGATCCAACAGTGGATTAATGTGGTGGGAGGGAGAATACGAACGTCTGAGAGGGCTTCAACTTCACTTACTCAAGTTCGTTTAATCCAAATCAAACCAAAGAGGAAATTCAACAGGTGGTGATCAGTTGTGTTGACTGGGGGCGGTGACTTCCTCAAGGCTTACTGCTTTCACCTGTTTCCACTCATTATGCTTAGATAAGCCAACTGCCTTCTGGCTCTTGCTTTATATTTAACGGCGGTACATGAGAGTGGTATCAGTCTTCTCATCGAACTCTTGGTAACACAGCAAATATTAACACACTTACCAAAATGTGAAAATATTCCTCTTTAAATTTACCGCCTCTGATAGAATATTCTTGCTCTCTAAAGGTCTACCTCCGGGCTTTGTTTGACTACACGCCATATGAGGACAAGGCCACACCATGCCAAGAGGCAGGACTTCCTTTCAAGAGGGGCGACATCCTTCAGGTTGTCAGTCAGGAGGACGCCACCTGGTGGCAGGCCAAGAGGGTGGGCGACTGTAACCTGCGCGCCGCCCTCATCCCGTCCACACAGTTTCAGGAGAGGTAGTCCGCATCAACTCTGATAAATGAGAGAGAGTGGAAAATTTCTCTCTAGGTTGTTGCCTTCTTTTCAAATGATTGTTTTGGTTCTTTGCAGGCGCCTCAGATACAGGATGAAAGTGGGTTCTTTACCTGCCCCAGTTTCCCCCAAAGCTCCTACATGTAAGCCCGCCTCACTCCTGCAATCACAAATAGTCTTCCATAACCTACAGTACAACCATAAATGTACAAGAAGCTTAGATGCACAGATGCCGCTTATATTGGCTAAATCTAATCTAACCAAGGAGACGCAGAGAGAGAGAGATTATGGAAATACAACAGGGAACCTGAGGTTAATCTCCAAACAAAACCACGTAATCCATCGTTTCATTTCCTAATCCAATTTAAAAGTAAAATGAAACAAAGTGGTTTGGAAAAACAACGGGTTGTGGTGGCGAAGTCAGTTTCTTCTGCAGAAAAGCTCAGAGCATTTAATTTCTCGCTAAGATTAAAAAAGACGAGGACCTGCTGCAGTACGCTGTGAAGGTCTTTGAACTGAATGTACTGAGCGCTTTTTGTTTTCATGAAGAACATTGTGGTAAAACGGGTAAAAGCTCCCTTCTTTTTATAAAGCTGTGACTCTAAGAAGGACACGGGAGATGTAGACAGGGCAAAGTTACAGAGTGAATTTGAGAGCAGTGGCGGTATCACAGTGCAGCAGTTACGATGTTCTGTGATTCGCTATGGTGATACTTTGTGTTGTTCTTTGCATCGCTCACCTCAGATGATCGCGCTGAGAGAGGTACGTGCACAAACCCTCACGTCAGAAATTTCATCGCTGACATCACTGACTCTCCCATCGTGGCCAGAATTTCTAAATGAAATTCTATCCGCACCCCACCTACAACTCAAAAAACACAAATGATACTTTACTTTTTTTTCCTTCATAATCAACCCCCTTCTCCTTTTTTTTATGTTGCCTTGTCACACCCTCAAAGTTTTTTTGTAAATTATTTGAGCTCCTGCACTTAACCTGCTGTGTTCTGACGTTAAAGTACCCTCAACGTCAACCTCTCCTCTCTCCTCTCACCCCGTCTCCTTTTCCTGTGTGTCGCCCCACAGAAGACTGTGACAGTGAGGGTGCTCTGAATGGAAAGGACATAGGTGAGGAGGCACGGCCGACATGCTTATGTTGATCGCTGCGACATCACATTTCTGCTCAATCTGTGTGCAAATCCATCTGTTGCTGGGGTGTTTTTATGGCGGAGTGCTTTTTCCCTGCTTTGCTTTTGGTTGGATGGTGAGGACAGGTGTACATTTAAAATACAGAATCTGTCATTTGAAGTTGTTTTAAATACATAGAGCCATTCACTGAAGAGATTTTTTTGTCATTTTTTTCTTCCACCACACCTGACCTGATCTGCTGATGTCTCCGCCAGCTTAGTTTGCTCACTCTTGGCTGCTCTTATTGGCTTAGCGTGACTGTGCTTCTGTGGGCTTGTTGTGCCTCAAAGCTTTACCACAGGCCTTATTTTCACGTCTTATTCCATCATATAGATTGACTCACATAAACAGACGCGAGAATGACTCATATGAATGTGGCACAGCATTGATACATTGACACTCAACATTGATAATTAGAAGTTTTGCAGATTTGCAGAATGACAGATTCACACATGGCCACGTGGCTAGAAGTATGGCAGTGTGTGTGTGTCTATATCAGTTTATATTCCTACCTAATTTTATGGCAAGCCATCATAAAGTTGTTCAGACATTGGTTCGCCAGAAGCTGTAGCAGATGATTTGTTTTCCTTGGCTTTTCATCCAGCGTCACCATATTTATGGTTTTGAGTGAAATGTCTCAACAACACCAGGATGGATTACCATTTGAATTTGCTGCACATGTTCAGGGGTCCGTTTCACAAAGCAGGCTTAATGAGTCTGTTAACCCTGGAATCAGGGAAACTCAGTTTCCTATCTCAAAGTAGATCGACTCAGAGTTAAGAATTTGTTGAACCTTCTTTGTGAAACGGACCCCAGAACTGCAGGCGATCCCTGCTCAGCTTTTAATACTCCCTATCATGCTAACACACCTAAGTAAGATGATGAACAAGGTGAAAAAAGAGCCAGTATACAGTGTTTTGATTACCTAAAGGCCACTAAAAAGTAATTATATGATGAAACAGTTCAGTTTTTGATTTGAACTGATTAGTTTGATGGACAACGATGTGAAAACTGATATGGTTTAAAACAGCTGGATCGATAAGTGGCAGTGTGTCTGTCGTGGGTGTATTTTCATGTCGCTGCTTTGTATAGGAAGAAAAAAGGCAGCACTTTCTGTCTGTGGACTCCTGCAGGCTTTTTTGTGCAGTACGCTGCAGCCACCAAGCTTCTCAAAACCTCATGTTGAAGGTGCTGTGTTTGTGTTTGGCGGAGAGGTGGGCGCAGCATGCTTGGCTTCCATGCATCCTGTTGTGCTGATGAGATTTAAGGTGGCTGAATAACTGGTCTAATATGAGCTGTAGTTTCTCCCAAGAGTAAGGCAGCCCCCGCCTTCTGTGGCCATGCTTTCTCATGGGATTTTTACTCAGGTACTCTTACTGATTTCTAATGGTGTTGTTCATCGTGTCTGTGTTGTGTGATGTGTGGCTCAGGATTTGAATTTTAAATGGGGAGAGATTAGAAATTGATGGATTTTTTTTTTTTTTTTTTTGCCGTTTTGTTTGATTGTAATTTTCTGACATCACTCAGCGTCACAGTCTGAGAGTGGCGGTGTGATCTTCAGTTGCCCTTGAGGATGCCCTGCCCATCATTTATTTGCACTCGCGTGTCTTTGACCACAGCTGGCCTGCGCAGAAGTTTCCGTCTCAGGAAGGATCGCCACGGCTCATCGGGAGAACCTCAGACTCCAGACGCCAATCATACAGACTTCCTGATTTATGAAGAAGTCACACAGTATCTGCCCCGCCCTGGTGAAAGGCCTCGTCTTATAGTGCTGATAGGTAGGTTGGTTTTGGTAACATGTTATGTCTACGCAAGGCAAGACATTTATGTATTTGACACATTTGTTATAAGCACAATCTGAGAGTATTTCTCATCAGTAAGTCTGGATCTGCCATCTGTTTTCTAAGAGAGCTCCTTCTTCATGCAGGCCTTTCTCCTCAGCACACTGTCACCTTGCATAACCTTTCAGTAATTTTTCTGTTTTGTTTTTTTTTTCGACATCGCAGGTTCGCTGGGAGGTCGGATCACCGAGCTCAAGCAGAAAGTGATCGCTGAAAATCCTCGACGTTACGGTTTGGCCGTGCCTCGTAAGTCTTTTATATGAGTATTCCCATTTTTGTTTTAACCTCACCCTCATGTAATACAAATTAGCGCTCGGGGGTGAAGGTGCTTTGGCTTTCAACTGAGTGCCCCTTTAGTAGCTGTAATGTAGGATTTAATCAAGATTCATCTACTGCTGCAGACAGCGTCATCCCCTCAGTGGTTTTATGCACCAAAACTAATTAGCGACGATGTGGCTAGCCTTGCTCCTTCTTTTCTGAGAGGGACAAATGGCTTATGAGCAGACAGTATTGGAATTATTTTGCGCATTACACACAATTTACAGGCTCTTGCTCATATATCCATTAACACTCTAAAATAAGGGAACAAAGCACTAAAATACGTAATGTATAATTGATGCGTGGATGATTTAATGCATCAATCAGTTCAGGATGTGTCATGAATTTCTGTTGCTCACCAAAATCGGACCATCAATGACTGAAAGTGAACTCACCGTTTCATTCATTTATATGCCATTAGGTGAGCTGGAATCCACTTGCACATAAGAAATCATTTCAGCCCTGACGTAGCTTTAAAACATGTCTCAATGAGAGCACTTACCGTCTGGGCTGAGCAGATGGATGGGTCTGAAATCATTACGACACGTGCATTAGTCAACGTGTTTTGTAACCTTCTGGAATGAAAGCGTTACCCCCCCTCCCAAAAAAAAAACACCCCTTAATGATTTTTTTTCTTGTCCTCCACCGTTTTCCCGCTGGCTGCGTTTGAACGCACGGCCTGAAGACACCACTCGAGCCAGAAAGTCTCACGAGAGAGAGGGAGTGGAGTACCACTTCATCTCTAAAGCAGCTTTCGAGGCCGACATCCAGAACGGCAAGTGAGTATTGGCCGCTGAACACAGTGTCCTGTAAACCAGGCAGTTAAGTACAGCCAATGGTTTCCTCTTTATTTTAGAAGAAATGAATTCACTTGAGCCTTCCAAACCGTGTTGTTGTTAGAAGGCTGTCCAACCAGGGCCTGTTGACTCTTGCCACGGTTTTGTTTTTACTTATAGATTTATTGAATACGGGGAGTATAAGGAGAATCTGTACGGCACCAGTTTGGAGTCCATTCACAGGATTTTGGATCAAAACAAGGTCTGCCTGGTGGATGCACAACCAGAGGTTAGTGCCTTCACAGCACCGCACACCAAACATTTGTGATCACAGCTGCATTAGTTTTCAAGTTCCTGTGCTTTGTAATTCAAGAAGCATGCGCAGAGGCAAAATATGTGATCCCTCCTGTCATTTCTTCGATCTGTCTGCCAAAATAAAGCCACTTATCATGTGATTTGTGTACATGAAGTCACCCACATTTCATCATCCCACTTAAATTATCGCAGCTCATTTACCTGTCTCATTAACTCTTCTGACAGGTCATACAGAGTGCAGAACAGAGGCTACATATTCATAGTTTTAGCATCAGTAATCTGACAGCTATACTTTCAGTCTGACAAGTAAAATCTTAGCTCGAATTCAGTTAGGTCCGGATTCACTCAACAACAAAGAGTATTTTGTTGACAGTGAAGTGAAAGTTTTTTTGGCATTTATGTCCCTGAACTTATCCACTTTTTTCTTGTGGACAATGTTTAATATCGTAACTGCTAAATTCTTTCTACAAAATAAGACTTATCTGTTGTAGTTGAAAAATATTTTGTGAAGCAGTATGTTGTTTCTGAGTATTTTATTTTATTTTATTTTTAAATCCCCATTCAGGCACTGAAGACCCTGCGCACTGCTGAGTTCAAACCCTACGTCATCTTCGTAAGGCCTCGCATTTACAACGGTCAACGGAAACTGCTTGGCTCCTCTTCCTCACTCAGCTTAGGAATCACTGTGAGTTGCAATGAACACTGCTCATGGAAAAGTTGAATACCGCTTCATCATACACTGCTGTCTAAATACTGCCTTACCTGCAGACAACCTGTAGAACTGTACCTTACGACCGTAAAATAATGTTTTTTTAACCCTTGTAACAACTAGGAGGAGGACATACAGGAGATGAAACAGTCAGCTGAGCAGATGGACGAGTGCTATGGCCAATGGGTGGACTACGTGCTGGTGAAGGAGGACCCAGTCAGTGCCTTAGCTGAGCTCCAGGTCGTACTGGAGAGGGTGCAGGTGGAGCCTCAGTGGGTGCCTGTGTCCTGGGTGAGGAGCTAACCGGCTTATCTGAGCCTGACCGGTTCAACCTGGATCAGTGGACTTCACAATGGACGGGAAAAAAAAAAAAAGACTACTGCCTCTGGAGGGGTCTGAGCGTTGGAGCGACCCTGCATTTACTGCCATACTAACCATTCCACAATTACAGGTTTGCAACAGTGTCAAGAGTATCATACAAGAACATCTGCAATGACTGAAAGCTGCTTTTTCATCAGTCTGAAGAACAAGGAAGCCTTTCCGTTTTAGATTCCTCAGTGAAAATGACGTACTGTATATCTAACCTGTGTATAGGCGGTGTAACGGTTCTGATTTGCAGCTAGTACATGCATGTAGGACAAAGTTCCTAAAGTGAGCTGTAGTGCGAGATCAAATGTGTGAGACATCTACTATAAAAGCAGCTACATGTGAAGTGCCATATCGAGCATTTACAAAAGATGTAATTGTAAAATGAAAGAATAAATCTGCTCAAGCTGGAGACTGTACTCACTCGTTACTTGATTTGAAAGTCTGAATGAAATAAGACAAACATGTTGAAGAAATCAAACTCACGAGTCGTTCGCTTTTATTTGGGCAAACCATTTATTTTAGAATGACTTCTGTAACAATTATAAACCAAACCATAAACAAAAAAAAAAGAAAATATACATATGTGTTTTGCATCGTGTGCGAGAATACACATGGGCTTTTACTTCCACAGCTTCTTGATCGACATGTTCTTCTCGCTGTCTTTCTGCATCACCTGGTGAAGGGAACAGTAAAAATTGAGGGGATTAGCTTCATTAAACTCAGTACAGGACGATGTGAGCGACATATTTTTGAGACAATGTGAGTGGTCACACCAACCTTTGCCACTGCCATCTCAAAGTCCTCCTGGGTGACGTGAACTCTCCTCTCTCTCAGAGCGTACATCCCCGCCTCTGTGCAAACACCCTGAAAATACACACACAAGAAAATTAAATAAAAGGCCGACTGTTTAAGCACCTTCATTTATCCACCCAACTGATACCATTCAGCCAATTCTCACCTTAACTTCAGCACCAGAGGCTCCAGGCATCAGCTCTGCGATCTTCCTCAAATTAATGCCACGTGTCAGGTTCATCTTCCTGGAGTGGATCTTGAGAATGTCCAGACGGGCCTGTTGGTGCAGTTAAGACACACTTAAGTACAATCGAGACAGCACACATTAATGTGTAAATATATTCTGTGCATGTAACTACCTCTTCATTTGGAGGGGGGAACTCGATCTTCCTGTCAATCCTGCCTGGCCTGAGCAGGGCTGAATCCAAGATGTCAATACGGTTGGTGGCCATAATGACCTGTGAAAAAGTTTTATATAAAATTAAAACAAATGGATATAGTTCTTTGAGTACTTAATTATATAAATTTAGGCTATAAAGAATTTTATTAAACTCATTAAGACGAGGTCAATGGTTGAGAGACAATTTCATTGTAATTATAACAGAATTATAACACTAATGAGGCTGTAAGCAGATCTTCAAGGGTTTTTTTAAAACACTCCATAAAATATTACTTAATACATAACATAATGCTGAAAATGCACATCTTTATACCTGCTAACGGCTATATTATATTTTAAGTGATTGTTTGAATAAAGATGGAGGTTTAAATTGTACCAAAGAAATTACTGAGCTGAGGGAGGAGCTGCCCTAGGTGCTCTATAAAACAGTTCTAGTAGCTACATACCAGGTTATTCTTATCTTACTAAATTATCAGTAAATATGTGAACAATTCTAACCTTGATGTTCTTGGTGGCCTCAAAGCCATCCAGCTGATTGAGCAGCTCCAGCATCGTCCTCTGCACCTCGCTGTCACCCCCTGACCCGCCCTCCAGACGAGATGACCCGATGGAGTCGATCTCGTCCATGAAGATGATAGAGGGAGCATGTTCTCGCGCCATGACGAACAGCTCACGCACCATGCGGGCACCTGGGGCAGGACAGGAACGAATCAACATTATACATGTCCAAAAAAAACATTTTAAATCAAAAGTGGAAATGGATTTGATTTCAGTATGGAGGAGAGAAAGAGGGCAAGCTCACCTTCTCCAATGAACTTCTGTACCAGCTCAGAGCCGGACACCCTGATGAAAGTGCAGTCAGTGTGATGGGCCACGGCTCTGGCCAGAAGGGTCTTCCCTGTTCCTGGGGGGCCGTACAGCAGCACACCCTGCACACATTCAAAGCAAAACACAAATCCAAACCATCAACACAAATAAAAACATATGACTGAAACTGGAAGAATTAGGCATAGTCTAATAATCTATTATTATATTTAACTGCTAACAAGTTAACTGATAATCTGTAATGAAAATAATCATCACTACATGTCACTGCTGTCAAGTGAAAATTTTTTTTAACTCAAAAGGAAGGTAACTTGTCTTTTTTCATCTGAATGATTTTGTCACTGAAAAATCTATCCACCAACTTCAAGTGCTCACTTTTGTATTTTAACCTTTTCTCTGACTAGAGACAATAAAAAAAAGGGAAATCTCTCCTTTAAAGAAGCAGTACAAAGTTGGGGGGAAAAAAAGCTCTCGTCTACGATCAGCTCTCCTGTCAATCACCCACCTTAGGCTGTGCAATGCCTAAAGCCTCAAACAGCTCTGGATGCTTGACGGGTAGCTCAATCACTTCCTTGATCTCCTTGATCTGCTTGTCCAGGCCACCAATCATTTCGTAAGTGGAGTCCGGCACCTTCTCCACCATCATGAGGGACACCAGAGGGTCCACCTTATTGGGGAGGATCTTGTGCAGGGTGTAGCTGTCATTTCGCAGAGCCACGCGGCAGTTTGGAGTCACCTGTTGGAGACCAAAGGATGATGGAATAGTTCAGACTTTAATAACCCTGACATGAAACCTTCCTTTATCATAGCATCTGACAGTGAAGGGGAGCAAATACAGATTGTTGGATTTATAGTACAGCCTGGTGCTAAAGTGAGTCAGTTTTTGTTATTGTCAAAGGTAGCGATTGGAAAACTATGCAAGTAGTCTGAATTGCAACTAAAACACTCACATCATTGATGTCGATGTTCTTGTCCACGTCAACAACAAATTTTCCTTCTGGATGCACCTAACAACAATGAAAGGACATGTTAATTTAAACTGTCAGTAAGTAGTCAAAATGTAGTTCTACAAAGCACAACTTCTCAAATTACCTTGACCAGCACTTTCTTTTTGTCCATGACTCTAACTACTTCTCCTACGTAGGACCCCTGCTCCTGTAGCAGCTGCAGCTCCTCCCGAAGGAGACGCACTGAGAGACAGAATCCAGAACTTTAATATTTTAATGCCACTGGGTGTTTGTGATAGGATGAGATAAATAAAATGTCATTTGAAAATATGTTACAGTGATGAAAGACTATGAACCTTTAGCATTGAGCTCATTCCTCTGTGCCTGCAGACGTCTGAGATTCTGGCTCTTATCATTTACTGTCAGCTGTGGAGAAAAACAGTAGTTTAGGGTCGACAGCCGAAGTTGTTTGAGCTGAGTCACATTGCCGAATGAAAGTGCGTACATTTAGTTAGATATTATTTTCTTACCTGCAACTCTTCTATCTTAGATAAGTAGTACTGACGCAGACCTGAACCACCTTTACTCTCCCCCATCTCCATCTGTCAAAAAAAGACAAAAAACAAAAAACACTTTAAACTAGAGCTGCAATAATAAATCAATCGGTTACAAAAAAGCTCTCTCATTTCAGCATATAAATATTCACAGATTTTTTTCATCTTCTATGACAGTAAACTGGGTATCTTAACAAGACACTGATTAAATCTACTATTTCGAATTAATTATTTGGTCTGTTTTTTATCAAAAACGTTAGTTCAAAATTAAAATCTTGTCAATAACAATAGCAAACAATAACACACACACACACACACATATATATATACATATATATATACATATATATATATACATATATATATACATATATAACCACACAGAGAGAGAGAGAGAGAGAGATAAAAACACTGTAATAACACTGGAAGCACGTTACCTATCTGTTATTTTATCCTTATGAATACTTGGGGCCTCTTTATATTGTAGTCTTATTCATATAGTCTGACTACTTGCTTTCACCCATTATTTTTTTTCTACTACCTGTGTTTATATAACTTCTGTGTTAAATAAACCTGATTCTGATTTAACACTACGGGATCAAAGTTACCAGCTTCTCAATAATCACCCTGCTAATCTATCTGAAAATTAACATTGACAAATGCTAACAACGGCTAGCAAACAAAACTAAATGATAAGACAATCCTAACTCTATTATCTATATATTATATTTAACAACAGTTATATATTCTAAAATATATAGTCATTCAGAGCAGTCAAGTCTACGTATAACTGACAGTGGATGTTAGTTAGCCACAGCTAGCTCAGCTACAATGAGACAGCAAACCGGCAGCTCACTAAACATTTAATGTTTCCAGTGAAGAAACGCTCCAATGTTTACAGCACTTGCGCGCAGCT
>JAOXYL010000030.1:9210068-9225867 GCA_028564955.1 Terapon puta
GCAAACCGGCAGCTCACTAAACATTTAATGTTTCCAGTGAAGAAACGCTCCAATGTTTACAGCACTTGCGCGCAGCTGTTCATGCTCTTTCTTGTGTTAAAGAAATTACCCGATTTGAAGCGAAACAACAACATTTGTTGGACAATATACGAATAAAACGGACAAAACGGCACAAAAATACACCTACATGATCAATCCCGTCCACCTCCATGTTGGAACGCTCTACTTCCGTTCTCCACACGCGTATTTCCGGAATACTTCTTCTTCTTCTTCTTCTTAATAAATGCATACACCAGATCCACAGTACGTTTTTCAAATTGTAATCACGCAGTTAAACATGCTACTTTGCCTCTGGTATTCATATTATTTAGAGATGGGTGTATTCTTTTCTGAAGTAAAAGTGCTGATTCCACAGCGTAAAAATCAAGACAAAGTATTAACAGCAAAAGCACTCGTAAAAACGTCACTGTATTTTCTATCATATAAGCATTAATAATTACAAGGGAAATCAGTCCCTGTCCACCTACAAGGTATATGATAGTTTTCACTGGCAAAAAAGCAGGTAATCACTACATATGTTTCTGCATGAAAAACTATTTATTCATTTGTCAAAATAGTTGTCAAGCAATCTTGAAATACTGGGCAGTTTAATTAATAAAAAAAAAATACATATATATAAAGTGTTTTAATATTTGGTGTGTAAACATATTAATTAGTAAAGTAGCCAAAGATGTAAACTAATTACAGTTAAAAAAAAATACAGCATATTCTCTCTGACTTGTAGTGGAGCAGAATACAAAGCTGCACATCAAATTTGTACTTAGGTACAGTGCATGGTGAATGTACTTAGTTACATTCCGTCACTAGAAGAGCGAAGGGTATTTTAGTGGGCCTTTACTAGAGTAAACATGTCTTAACTGTTAGAGAGGCAATACCAGCCATACCGGTTGAAATGCTCCTCAACCAGCCCCGACATGCACACTAATGGCATGACCCCTTCTTTCATCATACAGCAGTCTTTACGCTAAAATTATGAAAAATAGACATATTCTTCAAAAATAGGTTATGTTATGAAAAAATACAATATACCACACATTTGTAAGTATATTTATTGTAAAAAAAAAACAATTCCTCCAAATGTATAAAAGATAAAAAGCTTTTGATTGATACACAACATGCAAACATTTTACAAAGAAGCTGTACAAAAGAATTTTGTACACAAAACATTTCTCAAATTATACGTGCCTTCTTCACAAAACATATTTTGGCACAATGCTATCTGTTAAAATGGAATGTATAAAGAAATGTATTCAATACCCCCTCATATAAAACCTGAAAAAAGAAGCATTTCAATGAAAAGTTAACTCATGAAACTATAAACTATATCACCACCATTTGGCATATTGTTTACTTGACACACTATGACTGCATAAGTATTTTATTAATACCAGTTAAAGTTCTTTGGAGGTATTGATCTTCCAGGAAGAACTCTTTAATCCACAGAGGCTGCCACAGTTCCTCTTTCTGATATTAAAAAACAAATTCAAAACACATTAACGAATGAAAACAGCATGTAAACATTCAAGAAGTAAAAAAAAAGAGCTGCTGCATTACCACTAGAGACAGTGAACTCACTGCACAAGAGGAGTTAAGTATTTTCCTGGAAATCTTGCTGTTTTACACCAATACAGCACCTGAAATCTGTTGACATAAAAAGCTCCTTATTTGTTCCTATCCAATTCACAAGATGTCTCAAATATTCCTATGTTTAGTGGAATTTAATCCATATTTTCTAAAAGTATTTTTGAACCAAAATATATGTAGATATCTGGAATTAAGTTTTTTTTTTAAGTGTGGATATATACTGAACTCTATCATGCCTCCCAGTACTGATTTTACTGAGATGTTACCAGACCTCAGGTATTGTTCCGTTCTGAAGGTTATGGCTTTCAAATGTGAACGTAAATGGACACCTTATTCAAAAAGAGCACACAACAAGATGGTGAAAAACACCCAAACAGCACCAAATGCTTAAAGCTTTTCAAGCATATTGTACCATGAACAAAACATATTGCAAAACAAGGCAAAGATTATTGGAACAGGCTCAAAATGACAAACGATGCAAGGCAAACATATTATTAAGGACATGTTAATCATTACTTTGGTCCCATATACTTTGTAGATCTGAGAATGATTATCTACAGAACAATAAAATCCCATGTAGAAGCTGGTTTATCACACAAAGTCGGTGGTGATGGCTTTGTGAAATTTTAAGCTGCAACATTAGCTTATTTTTTTCCAAATTACAATTTCCATTAAGTTGACATCAACATTTGAGGAGTCAACTTAAGTTGGCTGAGACTCCTCTGGAATGTTTTTAAGTGAGTCGGATGCCCAACACCTGCTCCAACTCCTGTCTTCTCTGCTGCACCTGGGACAAAAACAAGGGATCATGATAGTGCACACAAATAAATCTACTGAAATTTTACAATACATCTATCAAAGACGGCAAGGCAGTTAGCCTGTGTGGTCTCTTACTCTGGAGTAAACATATCTGCCCACTGCCTCGGGTACCCAGGACGCCTGGTAGAACTCAGTCCTCCTCTCCTCTTCAGGGTTTCCTGTCACATCTGTCATCAACTGAGGAGGGGGGATTTGTCAGAAAATGACTGAATTGCAAAAATAATGCTTTAAAGAGCACCTTAAACATTGTCCATTTACTTTGGCATAGAGGGTTGATGATTATTAATGAAATTAACAAGCGTACCACCTGCTGGAGTACATGAAGGAGTGCTTTTACTTTGAGGAAATAAAACTGTAAAAGTGTAGGGTATATGTCTGCAGTTGATTTGCACAGTTTCACAGCCAAATTTTACCATTGCACATAAAAAGGTTGTATTTTAGAACATGTTTTTTTAAATATTGAGAAAGAATGTTTTCCTTTTAGATTTACAACAGATTAAAGGAGTAGAAGAGAAGAGAAGAAAACTGACAAGGTAGATGTATACAGCTAAGATACACTTTACATACATGTTGTAACACTTTGATAAATCTTTTCTTTAATATGTTAAAAAGGCAGAATGTATAATCTTATAAAGACTCCCACAGATAGTCACCTTCAGATCTCTGCTTTGAGACTTGAGCCAGTCCTGGATGAAGTCCTGTGGATTATTGCTGAAGCTCAGCATAAAGTCTCTCTCAGTCTTCAGCTGATTGATGTACTCAATCGTCTCATGAATCTGCAGTCAATACAACCAGTACAGTTAATAACAAAAATACATTTTGTCTAAATCTTTACTTGCATTACCTTTATCCTAAAAGTCATTGAAGTACAGGCATCTGTGACTGACTTGAAGCTCTTACCTTCATCTCCAGTGCAGCAATTTCCTGTTGGTTGGTTGTAGAGGACAGGAAACTGTTCATTTGGCCCTTCAGTGGATCGTCCACCTCCACGTCAATGTCATAGCACGCCGTCTTCTTCTGGTCTGTGGGGTCCACACTGCACCGGGAAGAAACACAAGTTAGCAAAACCAGGGCTGAATACTGATAGCCCAGATCATAAAGCTGAGGAAATAAAATGTAAAAAAATATTTTTTAAAAAGCTGTCCTGAACACACCCACACACACACAGAGCGACACACTCCCATACCTAATCATGTGATTGATAATGATGGGGTCGGGGTGCTGCAGCAGCCCAGCCAGTTTCATGGGAATCTCGGAGAACCTCATGCGAGGGCAGCCGAAGATCTAAACAGCATTTAGAAAGAAAACAGACCAGGTTTTGACAAGCTAAAAGCTTTGTTGTCACTTAGTCTCACATCAAGACATTAAAACATAATATTCTACATGCATATCAGTTGCAAATTTGAAGTCCTGCTACACGGTCAGTGCACTCCCCTTTCAAATTCAAACTACAAAATTAATGATGGTTTAAATAATTCATTTGCGGAAGAAATTAGGTAATTATATTATTGTTGGACTCAATAATGCATGCTTGTAAATTATGACAGGTATAAAGATCCAAAAAAATGGTGCTTCTTTTTCTATGAAAAACTAATTTGAAGGAATAAATTATTAAAGACATCCTCAATATTTTCAAGGATCTCCACATTTGATATACTCTAAATACAGAATCATTTGAAGAATTTTCAAATATCACAGCAGCACTGGGAAATGTGTGGGTAAGTGGTGAGCTTGCATTTTGCTACTACCTGTCGGAAGTAACGGTTGCAGTTAATGTATTCCTTCTCATGACTATCTTGCAGCTTGTTGTTCTTGATGTAGAGCCAAAGGGCCTGCATGATGCTGGCCCGTGTCTGTGTGTGCACGCCCAGCAGACGAGCCAACCGCGGGTCCAGTTTGTACTGAGGAGGCTTATGGGGAGAAAAACAGAAAAAAATGCGTTGGTTGCCATTTCATCCAGACCTACAACTGCTTTCAGGATAGTAACTGAGAACACGTGTGGTACCTGGTGGTCAAGCATGAGCAGGAGGGTGCATTTGACATTCACATCGCCAGGTCTTTTCACTTGGAAACCATCAGTCTCCTGAGTGGTGGGCATCCTGTGCCACTGCAAAACGAAATTAAGTTAAAAAAAAACTGATTTATAAAATTAAGTCTGATTAGAGCTTAATCTAATTTGGAAAATGTCTATCAAATAAAAACCCACAGTTTACTCTTCCTTTACTACTTGCATCTGTGTATAGATATAAATAAAGATTGTGGATCTACGAGCAGACACACAAGCAAATACTCAAAGACAATACTGTTTCAATGGATTTACGTCAGTCAGTCACCATAAATATATAGTTTAACCTATGTTTCTATGTGTCGGATACAGAAAAAAAACAGACACTTAACCATGTCAGTACATGTTTTTTTTAAGTAAATGTGTCAATTAAACTGACATTTGTGACAGCATGGTTTAACCCTGTCTGTGGTATGAATTCAAGCAGAAACCAAATGTTTGGCTAAACCTGGTGGAATATCTTCCAAATTCAACCGCCCCCTACAATGTCAAACAAGCTCAGACAGGATTGGTT
Organism: Terapon puta; assembly: GCA_028564955.1. Taxonomy (NCBI): domain Eukaryota; kingdom Metazoa; phylum Chordata; class Actinopteri; order Centrarchiformes; family Terapontidae; genus Terapon; species Terapon puta. The sequence continues at coordinate 9,215,111 of JAOXYL010000030.1, forward strand.
CCAAAGATTTTAATGATTCCAGCTAAACTGAGATTTAAAAAAAAAGAAAAGAAAGAAAAAAACAGCTCGGGGTGGTAAACCAATAGCAGTGTCATGTTTTGGTGACTGTGTGCCTAAAATGTTTTGAGGTGGTTGCATCAAGTGCCTTTAAAGTGACGTCATACCTCCACTAAGTGGTTGTCAGGTCCATAGAGCTCCTTATCGAGCTCAATCACCAGGCTTTTGAAGAAAGATGAGAACTTCTTCTTCTGCTTGCCAGGCTGGGAAGACAAAGAGCGTAAAAGAGTGTGAAAAGAGAGAGTGAGAGGGAAGATTGCTATCTATCTGTGTCTCCTTATTGTGCTGTGTCAGTCCGTGCAGCCGCATTGTTTAGCTCTGACCACATTGGGGGTGGCGGAGCACAAAACTGGAGACAACTAGAAAAAGCTGTTGCTGCACCCCCGCCCTCTCCCTTCCCAGCCCCGACAAAGTCTGTTTGCACAACGCGACCCCTCTCACTCCTTCCCTCACATCCCTTTTTCTCTTTCTGTTACTCCGTGCAACACTCCTACGCATGCCTAAACCGACTAGCCAGGGGAGGAAAAATTAAGGAGAGAAAAAAAAAATCCTCCTTCATGTGGCCCCAGATGAGAGCTGAGCTGGAATTGATGGAGGGAGGGGAGGCATGTCAGATCATGGTATGTAACGGCCAGTGGTTTCAATTCCTTGTTTCAAAAGAGAACATGAGCTTGTGTGTGTGTGTGTGTGTGTGAAGAGTTGAGGGGTGGAGTGGGGAGAGCTGTAAACACACATCTGGTTGCGTGGTCTGAGCCAAGGACACAGGCCAACCAGAGCAGAGTGACTGAAGTTTTCAGAAAACACAACAGCCGGGACTGAAATACTTGGGATTCGGACCACACTGGGACGGTGGTGAAACGAAGTGAGAAGATTCGAACGCAACAGGAGAGTTATTCACATACTTCTTCCAGGAGTTTTCCCTCCACTCTCAGTTCCCAGGAGGACACCTTCTCCGCCTCCTCGCCTTCAGGCTTGCTCGGGGTGTAGGTGTTGGAAATGTAGATCCTGAGCTTGCGTTTTTGCTGTGTCAGAGATGAATAAAAAGATGCATAAGGGGGAAAACTTTCTGAAAATTAGTTTAGGCAGGTTAACTTTTTTTAAACTGAAGTCTAACTGAAAAACTGCATTTCAAAGTTACAATCCCTCGAATATTTTCATTAAATCAATTAAAATATCCAGACACACTGTCGACTCTCCTATAGGCTTATCGGAGCTGTAATCAGGCTTATTAATGCACACTGAACATTTCCTACTGCTGCTTCACATCAAAATCATTAAACTAATGAGCGGCTTTTATTTTGCAGGCATCACAGGAAACCTATATTTCTTTCCTATCTGTCACAAGGTTAGCGCCAACAGCAATGGTTCATAAACAGTGTGTCTCCAAAACCAGCCAGCGAGCTGTTAGATGGACTTTACTGTGGCGTGCTGTTGTGTCACCCCCGACACAGGACTATTATGAAGAACCAGAAGTACCATAATGGGCTTCTTGATGGCTTCCTGAATCTCCATCCGCTTTCGGGCGATGGTCTGATCCAGTTTCCTCTCAAAGGCCAAGAGATCCATGTAGGCCTGGGACTCCGGGACTAGGTCTCGGATCTAAAACGGCCAACAGCAAGACGTGATTATTATGCGGATATAGCCAACTGTTATTCATCTGGACCAATCTACAGCGTGATTTAGGGAGACAAACCCAACTTACCCTCTGAGGGAGGACCTTGTCTGCCATCTTGCGTCTTTTTGCGCTAAATGACACAAAAAGTATTACATTACAAATTTCTAAATGATCGTTTTGCAAAAAAGGAGAAACGCACACATCAAATGACCACATCAAACTATGTTTTCTCTGACATACAGAGGATCCAATGGCTAAATTATTTTAAAATCAACTAAATTAAATCACTCAGTCAAACAAGGGCATACTGTACTATTGATGCTGTCTCATCATTTAGCATTTTCCCATTTACAAGGATGACCTTCATTTACCAATATACAAGGAAATGCATTGACACATGAACATTAACAGAAAGACTTCATTCACTTCATTTGGTTAATCAGTTATATGCGGAAATTTCACAGAGCGATAATGAAGTCTTGGCCATTGCTATCTCTTCACTAAGTCCCAATGAGCACCTCAGGCTCCCACTTACCATCACTACTGACTTCATAAAAGCTGTTTTGTTTCTTTAATTAAATTACACAGTCCCTCCTTGTTGTGACTAAATTTAACTCTAAGTCTCTTTAATGAGAATTTAAGGAAGCCACTTCTTCTTCCCCATGGCTCATTAATCCCTCCACACTGAGAATTTAGTTATGAGATAAACCTTTAACAGAGACAAGAAGTTGATTGTAGAAGAAGCTGAAAAGTCTGCCTTGCGTCACGGCTCGCCACATTTACGAGCGTGCCATCACTGAGCAGTTCAAAAATACACACTCGTGTTCAGCCACTTAAAAAGCAAAGGGCAGTCATGAGATACTCTGAGCCTCGTGTCTGCATGATCCGCGCTGCGCTTTCAGCAGCGCAGTGACTCCACAAACAGACGGCGGAGAGAAAAACACATCCTGACAGAATGTGAATAATATTTCCCTCTGGGTGTCATTATATTCATTTAGCATATTTTAAGTACACAAACAAAAACGAAATGTGAAGGGAATAAAAAAGTGAATAAAAAAGTGAACAGTATTTTATGTTGTTGTATAATTCATACATTGTTACTGTAAAAAGGAGGGAATTTAGTTATTTCTTTTTTTACTAACAATTCTGAGTAGCTGTCACTCTCACTGTTGTCACTGTGGGCTCTGGGAAAATTGAGTTGATAGAACAGCTAATTAAGAAAAGAATCAACAGATGAATCAAGGATGACATATTCCTCCTAGGCCCTTTTTTATATGCAAGTAAAGGCATTGTCTCAGGCGGTGCCACTCCCTGATTTGGCCCCATTACCACCCCCGCCCACCCCCTCCTCCTCCTCCTCAGCTTACCCTCGTCTTAGGCCTCCCAGCGCCTCTTGCTGCTGCTGTTGGTGCTGATGAAGGAACCGTTTTCTTGTGGAGTCCATGCTTGGAGGCCCCATGCCTGGTCGCATGGACATGTTCCCACCACCATAAGAGGGCCCAGGGAGCTGACCCCCCATTGACCCCATGGGGCCCCCCACTCTGTTGGGTGGCATCCCTGAGCGCTAGAGAAGAGACGGGAAGCAGAAGGTGTTATTACAAGTTCGTAACAACTTACTGATTAAAAACTGATGCGTATTAAAATTGTTTCTATCCCAACACCTGTGCAACATTTTGATTCTAGTCCTAACCACTTTCCTTTCAAACAAAAATGTGAATTCTGGTTATTAAAACATGTTTTGGGGGAAATTTTCTTCCAACAGTCCAATTTTGCTATAGAATTTAAAAGGCAAAAACATTATGGAAGCTAAATAAGGTGGAGAATAGAAATAAGTTTTACTTTTTTTTCCAATGGTGCAGTACTTGCAGATTAAGAACTTCAAATTTAGCATATGGTGAATCCCCATCTTAACTTTTTATTTGTGATTTGCGTTGGATGTTGGGCATGGATGGCAAATTCCCCTTAGATTTTTATCTTTATCGGATTTCACAATGCAGTCACAGTCTGCATTTTCTTAAAAAATACTGATTAATGAACAATGTGTGATAATCCACAGCTTCAGCAGACATCTGAGCGTTTCCCCTGTGAGCCTGCTGTAACTGTGCTTGTTGACTAAAAGCCACATGAAGCTGCAGATGGTCCAAACACAGATAATGTATGCAGGCTCGTCTCTGGACAGATGGCGGTGATGGGGAAACTTACTTTTGTTTTCAGGCTGACTGACAGGGCATCCACGTGATCGACCTCTTTCACACATATACTAAACAACACTTTTTTAAAGAAAAATCCACATCTATAAAGATTCACACATTACACATCACACTCAGTTTATTGGCGGCAGGGATCTTTTTTCAAATGCGGAAGTGCTGCAGAGTCCACACCTTAATATTTTAAGAATAAAGATCTTTAAGGTTACTCACAGTTTTACTTAATCGTGGTCAGATGACTAACTTAACTTTGATTTCCTCTGTTTAAATCAAACTTTTAGGGTATTAAAATCACCAAATGCGACATGAACTTTGCCAAGTCACTGTTATATTAACTTCATGCGGAAAAGGACGCCCTTACATTTTTACCTCAGTATCAATTTCAGCTTTTTTTTTTTAATTAAGGGAAATAAAGTATAAAATACCAACCTGGGGGTACTGGGGAGCGCTGTTCATGCTGCGGGGGTATCCAGCCGGGGGTTGCGGCACGCCGGCCATCCTCATCCCCGCAGCGTGCGGCAAATTCATGGGGTGCAGATTCATCGGAGCGCCCGTGAAGCCTCCTCTCGATGCCATCTTCTGGATCCACAAGTGGTTAGGGGGGAAAAACTGGCGAAAACTTCCAGGAAAAGAAAAGAAGCCGCTGATTTAATAAGGTGTAGTGGCGTGAGCGTGGAGGGCAGCCTGCCGGATAAGAGTTTCTTTCAGTGAGGTTTGACAGCAGCCACACTGTCAACAAAAAGCTAGCTACGGTTAGCTCGCTTCCTACTCAAGTTCCGGGTTTGGCTTCAGCCCACGGGCGCTTGTTCTTCGGGACGTTAAGCGGTGGTTGTCGTTTGTCATCTCTCTTCCTCCCTCTCAAGTCTTATCACGGTTAGAGAGCAGCTACGTTTCCCTTCAGAGGCCGATAAAAGGGCATTTAAGCGCCCGACTTACGACTAACCGACTGTCTAAAGCGACACCAACTATTCTTCTAACTGTCCGTACGCTCAACGCAACATGATGCCTTCACGAGTGTCGGACATTTACATGTCATATATTTAGGCGCACTTTAACTCGAAAGTCTGCCAAATTTGAATTTAACCTTAAAGTATATCTTTTAGTTTCATTTTTATACATAAACGTCAACAAATTTTCAGATTCATGTAGTTGACACCCTCTCACACTTTGTGCATTGCCTCCAGATTACTTTAAAAACAATGTCAGCAACAGACTATGCATGGCAGCTTTATTATTTGCCCCATCAGGATTGTCATACTGAAGAAGTTGTTTCTTTGCTTTTTGTGTGTTGTGTGTGTGTGTGTGTGTGTGTGTGTGTGTGTGCCAACAGGTTTGATTAAACTCAATATTATTTAGGAATATGTACCATGTGGGTGCTATGTAAATTTAAATCCTTAAAACTAGGGGACTCTCTGAAAGGCATGGCCACAACACTGGATAAATAATAATGCACAGACTGCCTTAGCTGCTGTTGTCCTTCTGTGGTGCAAACTGTAATGGAGTGAAACTGGGGCTTTGGGGGGCCCAGGTTGGGGGATAAGGCAGTTGCCTGTATGCATATTTGGTAATACAGTTTTACTTCAGGGCAGGGGCACAAAGAGGGGATCACAAACAGCAGGGGTGGGTGGCCTTTGGCCTCATAGACTCCTTCGTCCACTTCAATTTGACTGAAACCTTTAAAGAATAAACATAGCTGCTTTGATTCGTAGTTTCCGGTGGTTGCGATTAGGAGTTTCAAAAATGTAGCAGAAATCAATCAATACAACACAATGACACTGATACACAATATATTGGATATTAAGGTTAAAATGTGCAATTACAAATAAAACATTAAAAATAAGTAAAAGTAAAAACGGATTTTCAGCTGAATTTACTTAAAGTATCAATTGTAAACGTTCTTGATCTGCACCCCTGTGAATGATTTTACATACTGTAACTGCTGTCATTTTAGGTTGTTAATACTGTTGCTTGCTGAAATGGAGCTACTTTTAACTACTTTACAGTTAACTGGCCTAACTGTCACATCTGCATAATATGATGTGCTGTAATTAATACAGTAAATAGTCAAAGTTCTGATACAGACGTGTATTCATATTTTGGACTATCCACTAATCTTTGCTTTTCTGTGAAATAGTGGACAGGGTGAAATGTCATTGTTAAGACAAAATGAAACTGCTGGTTTTATCTTTGACATGATACAGTATAAATTAAATGGAGAAAAGAGGAGGGGGACTGAAAAGTCGAATGTTCCCTCCTGAATTGCAGTGCTTTAGAAGTAGTATAATGTTCAAACACTCACTCACTTCACACCAATGGTTACACCACACACAGCTGTTCAAGACGGGGTTGTTGTTGGCAAACATATCTGAAATTCTTTAGATAATACTGTCACTGTTTTTATGATTTATCTTAGATACATTAATGTGTCTGCATGACCCAGCAACAGCCTGCATTAACTACCCCTGATATCAAGATATAAATTTCAAGCCCTTGCAACAGGACCCAACATCTCTGTCCGAAACTGTATTAATGCTCAGATGTCAGAGTTAAGGAGGAGCACTTAAACGCACCATAAGTGAAGAAAAGAAGAAATTTGGGAATTTTGTAGAGCCCGTCTCAGTTTCATAAAAGGAAGATCTCCAATTCTGCATAAATGAAAATAAAGCAACATTTACAGCAGGCGTATCAGAATAATTGCGACTGAGACATCTCTCGACCTCTTCATTTGATGACATTAACCCTGTTGGTTCTGCAGTCTTCACTAGTATGCACTTCTCTCTGTGTAAAATGTTCCAAATTACCACAAGACAAAAAAGACAGGTAACAAATCATTTATTATGCTAGACAGATGAAACAAACTGAGCCATGATAGCAGCAATTCAACTATTGGAATATTTACACTATCACTTCACACCAAGGATATATGTAACCCTTTACAATGTAAACACATGATACAAAGACTTTTAAATGCTAGAAAACAAGCCGATCTATCCACCAAAAATGAAACAAAACAAACCTGCTTTCTGCCGCAAATACCTGCTTGTACAATTAGACAATTTTAAAACAAGTTTCCACAGGTGAATGACAAACCGAGAGATGCATCTCTCTCACTCGCTGTTGTTGTAATTCAACTGGAGAACTATGATCCTGATGGTGAACGTGAAAATAAGAGACAAACCATTAGCAATGATTGTCTTTAACATTATTTTTTTTTCTTCAAAAGGATGACATTTTAAAAAGGTGAGGAAATATAAGTACACCTAATGGCTAGTAATTTCTGTATTTTAAAGAAACAACATATGTGCGTGCACAATTTCACTTTTCACTGAGCTGCCTCTGCTTGGCCGCTAAATGAATGTACACCAGGATCTACCTCTGTGCAGTGAAATTGTATGTGGTGATATTCATTGTTTTGGACTCCAGCAAAAACTTAACAAAAAGAAAAAAAAACATGAGTGTTGGTATAATGATTTTGTGAAAAAAAAAAAGAAACAAAATCTGTCAAGTATACAGTGGGAGGTCTGGACTGCTTCCGCAGAGCAGCAAACGCCATAAATGTCACCTATAACATTGACGTCCATTGATTTCACGACATAAAGAACCGAGAGTGAAGTGTTATTGGTCTTCCCGTGTGTGCGTTTGCATGGGCACACAATGGTAAGAGAATGTGTGTTTGTGGCTGAGTGTGTTACTGAGGGAATGCCTCATCTTTCATCAGCATGCGCGGGCTCTCCTGGTTGTCCATGCGACGTCTAGGACCCATCATGCCTGTGGGGATAGACTGGATGTCACCAGACAATTACAAAATGTAAGTGTTAACTCAGTTTCATAATTTCTCTGATCAATCATCATCCCTTATCTAGGCACAGATTTACTGGATAGAGAGTTGCCTCACTTTTTTTCTCTTAAGTCAGATAATAAATGCCATTATGCTGCACTGAACAAGATTTGTCCTATACAACGATAAGAAAAAATGATTATCCCTAACTGTAATATGGTAAGGTAGGAAGTCTTTTCAGCTATGAGAAACATATTTAACTGCAGCTTTTAAATTATATATTATAATTTTAGGCACCAATACAGTCATGTAATTTAATAAAAATGGAATGTCTGAAATGTGAAATTACAGCTATCTTAATAGAGATTAAAACAGTATAGTTCAGACATAAAATGTGTTACTTATGTTTGAAATAAACTGGGCCACAAAAAGAAAGGATTGAAATTATTAATTGCCATTTACTGCCATAAATGTTCCTGTACATGCAAAAAGAGGTATCAGAGGTTCTGCTGCCAAATAAACTCTTGAATATCTGATCTAAATAGCATTTGTTATTTAGTGTTTCCAGGCCTGCGTGAGCTAATGTGTTTCTAATGTGCTGGAATAAGTACTTCCATAATTGTTGGACTAAACTGTGGTAAGAATTACACAAAGTAGAAACTAAGAATTCATTTCAACTTACTGCTCTTATGCTTGAATGATTTGGATCTCCTGGGTGAGTTTGGATTCTGGAGTGGAAACAGAAAATAAATTTCATTTGAATAATGAGGAATATTCTCTGTGTTTATATTCTTAAATGAATGGTGAGGATAATAAAGCAATATTAATGCTCCCCAGGACTGTTATATTAATCATTTTTACAATAAAAATAAACATACCTTATCAGATTTCCTTTTCTTGGCTGTAAAACAAAGACATTAAAAAAAACAGTTAGCCATTTAGTAGAAGTCCAACTTCACTAGAAGATAAATAAAAAGGTAAAAAGAAGCACCAGTGCATCACCTTTCTTTTCTGCCCCATAAGACCAGTCGTTATCGTTGACGTCGTCGTTATCTTCTTGGTCACTTTCTGACTTGTTGTTGGCATTGTTTCCAGTGACTATTCTGGAAGTAAAAGTAGGAAAAATAAGTACTTACTCCCTGCAAACAACTGTCTATAAACAAATGGAAAATTTTATTACATTTTTTCATCATCCGACTGTTGTGAAATATATGGAGGGAACTTCTCCACTATGTGTAGCTGAGAAATGTGTTTACACCTCGACTTGCAGGACACAAGTCAGTTCAGTTGACAAACTCAACGCGAACAAACAGGGATCTCTCAGGCCTGCTGTTTCACCCTCGTACCTGCGGTTCGCTATGCGGCTGCTGTTGCGTCCCATCCCCAGGCATTTCTCCAGGTGTGGGGCGAAGCGAGACGCAGCGATGCTCCGGCTGCAGTTGGGACACACACACTCTTTGTTTTTCCACTGGTTGTACACCTGGCCGAACACATCCAGTCCCGGCTGGTCCACAATTTCTGGAGAATTAAAGCAAGCGACAAACAGATCAGCTTCTCCCAGAGACGAGCGACGATGGCGGAGCTGAAAATACAGCCATCATGCTGATGGGATGCTTTAAAGAGATCATATTGCCTGACTGTGTTGTTGCTATGTCTTTGGCCTTTTCTTTTTACCATCTTGTGTCATTGAAATGGACAAAAAAAAGCTTTTAAATCAACATTTCACTGCTTGAGTTTGGCAAAAATTCTCTCCTGTCACACTGTGGAGACAGCGCGCTCACCAAAGTCCCTCATGCTTTCTTGGTCCGTGTCATCCAGGAAAAAATAGCCCTGCTTGACGGCCCGGTGGACCTCGAAGCAAAGACCCAGGCACGCATCCTCCACCAGGTCAGACAGGATGTCCTGAGCTAGGCCCTGGAATGGGTGGGGGAAACAAACACAAACACACACACACAAGTCAGACCACTCTCAGCTGCTGGCATCCTGCAGATTTTTTCAACACCCCACTTGAACCATCACCACCCCGAGCGCCTCTGCTCCCACACCGCACCTCCAGCTTGCTGTTGTCCAGGCTGGACATTGAAACCTCCTCCATTTTCATTTGCCAGAACTACCAGATGAGCCGACGCTGCTGTGGTCATGCTGTAGCGCAGCAAGCATCGGCCAAAACAGGGCTGCAGAGGGAGGGAGAGAAACACACACACACACAGTTTAGACACAGGGATGGATCCTCACTGCACACACACGCGCGTGCACGGTGCACGTGTGGGATGCAGATACTCACAACTGCACGTTGATCACCGCCGGGGTGGGTGGAGGAGGGGGGAGCCTGAACACTTCCCACGTTTATAACCTGCGAATAACACACAACGAGAGCAAGTTTAGGTGGTGTGGTGCAGCAACACACACACACACACACACACACACGCGCGCGCACACACACGTACACGTTTAGAGGAACAAACGGGACGTAAGCTGAGCTCCCGTTTCGGTGTTTCGTGAAAGCGGCGCAGCTCAAACGTTGCTGGAGGAAACAAAGAGCGTGGCTGTGAGCAGGCTGCAGGAATAGAAGATGCCAAGAGGTTAACGAGAGATCCTCCTCAAACGCACACACACACACACACACACACAAAACCTCCAGGTCAGCCACGGACACAGCCAGCAGCTAAACGCGTGAAATGTTTCCGCCTCGGAGGAGCAAAGAGGACCATTAAAGCGTTTGTCTTTCTTTGGTTGTGCTTTTTTCCCCTCTTTTTTTGGCAGGCGAAGTTACATTTGACCACCGCGAGGCTCGTCCCCGAACCCAACACCGCTGCTGCACTGCGGCTGTCCGCCTGACAAACCCTGCGTGGAGGAGCGAGGGGGGACGTGAAAAGAAAAGAGGGGGAAAAGGAGGGAAAGAAAGGAAGAAACCCACCTTTGTGCCCCGCCGTGAAGCCCGTCCGCAGGGGAGGATACCACAATCACGGCCACGCAAACGGCTAATTGTGTTTATTTACCTGTTTCGGCAGGCATCCATCTTTGCATCGCAGAGATCAGACAGGAGCAATCGATCCCCGCACGAGCGCACAGCGCGAGCTTCCTTTGCAGCAGCAGCAGC
>JAOXYL010000030.1:9225967-9255447 GCA_028564955.1 Terapon puta
GTGAGTGTGAGTGTGGTTTCATCCAGACGAGCCTGAGACTTTACTTTAACACTTTGGGCTTAAACAACCACTGTAAACCGGATCATTTTTATACATAATGTTTATTAAAACGCTCTCTTCTTTCTGGAACAACAACTTTGAATAAAACAACTTTTAACAACAACTAAGAATAAAATAAGATCCTGCTTCCTCGAGCTTTAAACATCTTTGTGGTTATTATTTAACAGTATGATTAGAAAACAATCACAACAGTACAAAAAACTTTATTTACAGACCAGATGTGTACTAGTCTGTGATAAAAGGAAAAAATAGGGTGTGAGAGGTAAACTCATCAACTTACTGGAATAGCACATAAACAAGCTAAGATGGAACAATAATGGTATTGAAAGAGGATTTTTACTGTGAGGTGTCAAGATTAGGGCATAAAAAGCATCTATTTCTCAGTTAGCTCTGTTCCATAATCAAGAAACCCACTTTTTTCTTTTCTGCTAAACGTTGATTCAAATTTGACACAGTCAGAGATGTTTTACATTACAGTGAAACACTACTTCTTCTTCTTCTTATCACTTCTTCTTCTTAAACCAGGCTCCGAGGAGCTCCAGTGTCCTCGTCACAACGGTCAATATTGTGCGTCAGTGGTGCAAAACTAAACACACAAATTGGCAAACGGCAGTAATCCCGGGGCTTTTGTCGCCCCCAAGGGCACTTAGTAATCCATCTTTGGTTGGACTGGTGCTGATACCGACCTTCCACCTATAATGGCCACCATAAAATGCTCTGTTAAAGTCAGCCACCGATCCAATCCAGAATCCAACTCTGAGCTTGACTTGTGTCACATTTCTGCGGTCCGTCTCATCACCATCTAAAACAGCTCAAACATGCAGTTTTCCTCTTCGCTGCTGTCGTCCTCCTCGTCATCCTGTGGACCAACAGTTGATATTTATAACATCTGGATGCACAGTTGCTTTTACATTGAAAAGCACCAGAAAATAAAAACGTGTGTGCCCGCACCTCTTCATAATCCTCATCTTCATCACTGCTGCAGTCCTCAATGTCTTCATCTTCTGAATCCTGTGTCAAATAAAAACAGACATTTTTTTTTGCCCTGAGTGCAGCATGAAGTCATACTTGACTTTACGATTCACTTTCAATTACAACAAATCGAGTGAATTTAGTTTTTTGTGAAACTATGCGAGTCATGCGTAAACTTCTTAAATAATTTCAGATTCACTACATTTCCTTTAAACTTCATCATAATCACCTGTACAATCAGAGAGCTTTGCATTTATTTAGTACTAAATGCTGGCTTTATCAACACGTCAACTTACGGAGGGCGCGCACTTGCAGAAGTCTTCTAGTTCATAATCTTCCCTTGGCTTGGCAACGAGGTATGGGCATTTCTGCAAAGAAATGTATAATATGAATCTGGGAACACAATCTTAAAGAAAAAAGCTGAGGAAACACGCATAAATAAGAACATATGAGCCCTTACGAATGGGCTGTTTTCCCGAAACTTCTCCTGCTCTGTTGGCGTCAATAACTGAAAAACATAAAAGGTGAGAAATTTTCAGAGACCTTCCAGTTAAAGGTAAAATGAAAAAAAAAAACATTAGAGGGAGTATACTTTGTACCGTAAACCACTTCTGCAGCTCCTTGGAGTATTGTTGGAGCCTTTCGGACACTTTCTCTTTGTAGCGCATCTTCTCCTCAATGGAGAGCTTCTGCCACATGTCGTTGCACTTGGCTAAGCGCTCTCGTGAGCTTGACTTTGGATTTTGCTCCTTCAGAATTTGCATCTGCTCTTTGCAGAAAATGACATTGCCAGATCTGTGAGGAGTAAAAATACACACCAAATTGGTCTCAAGATAGATTTGAATTAATCCCTGTTAAAAAAAAAAAAAAAAGAAAGAAAACAGGAGCTCACCGAGATGGCATCTTGGGTTCGCCGGGAAGCATCTTCTCTGTTGTTTTAATGCGCTGAAGAGAAAGATGGGGGAGGAGGAATTCGATTAGGCAAAGAGTACACAAACAATCTATTCTGAAATCTGTTTATTTGAGGCAGTGAAAAATAGAAAACACCTTGATGACATTTTCAAGTTTGTCCTGCCCCTTAAAGATGTGGAAAACAATAATCAAATCAATTTGGCTCTTTCTGACTTCTATTACTTTTTCATCTAAAAAATAATTTACATAGCAATTTAATGCAATTAAAATTCAAAGCAGCAAAGGTTTTCCAGCACCCACATGAACATATGAGAGGTTTAATCAAACAAAAAAAAGCTCTCCAAATCTCTCACTTCTCACCGTTTTCTTTTTCAATCTGGCCAAGCCATGCTTTTTTATCATCCGTTCCTGCTCTTTCGCGTTCAAAGTCTGAGGAAAGTGAAGCAACATGGTCACACAAAGTCCATCAGCAACAGCTCAACACTGCAGCTGAAGTCTTTTAAATGACTTACCATTAGAAAGTCATTCACCTTCACTTTGTACCGTCTCTTCAACTGAAAGAAACAAGCAACGTGTTTCAGATTTTTACTGTGACCTGACATGATAACTACAGCGACTGATGAGCAAGTAGCTTTTTGCTGCACTGTCCAGTGTTGGTGTATACCTCTGCACAGCGAGTGTTGTACTTGTTCCTCTCTTTCTCAGTCAAGTCTCGCCAACGCTGGGCCCAAACGCTGACGTAGGATGTTTTTGGTACACCCACCATGGACGCCCGTTGCTCTTTACAGAATAGATGATAGCCATTGCTAAGGACACACACAGTGAATTAAAGACTTTCTTCCCTGTCAGCTGGAGCTGGTTTACGTTTAGCTAATAGATAAGACAAAAAAGAAAACTCATGGGGCAAAAGTCTAGAAGCTAAAGTTAAGTCTAAATAAGATATGACCAAAGGACTTCTTTATATTTAATATCAGGCTGAAAATATTGAGCCTGGAAACTTTGGAAACGCCATGCCCCATAGTGGATGAGGATGTATATAAGGTCACCTTTTGAGGGAATCAAATGTGACAAACCCACTCAATAACGGCCAAGAGTTTATAAAGTGCCGCTTGAACCAAGTATACTTGTGTGTGCTCAAGCAGTGTGACAAACAACCCAGACTAATAAACACAGCTGTCTTTTCTGAAACCAAACTGAAAATGTATTGTATTGTCTCTGCCAGCGCTTAAAAAGCTGTGAAAACATGACATTAAAATAAAGTTAACCGCGGCATCTCTCTGCCTGCTGCTTTTTGCTCTCATTACAGTGTCATCTACTATGGTTGAAGAAATTATTTTCCACACACTTAGATGGAGCTTTATAATAAAGGTTTGATGAATTCTTAAAAATGCTCCAGACGACATAATTCTACACAGACCAAATATGAAACAGTGAAAGAGGAGAAAGCTGCTGGTTTATGAACACACAACAAAGCAATACATCTGTCCGTGTTTGTCACTTACGAAGACGGCCTGGGAGGCATGCCCGCTGCATCTTCATCAGTCTTCTGAAACAGAGAGGTCACACTATCTGATCCAGCTCTGTTATGTAATTGCAGACATGTGTTCTTCCAAAGAACAGAAGAACAAAACATGAATAATATATTAATATTTGGGAAAAAATTATCAACCCAAGTGGCCAAGCAAATATTACAGCATGGGACTGGCTGGTTACTTACTTTCTTTGCCTTTATCTTCGTCTCCCTCTCACCATTTCGAGGTTTATTTTCATAATGCTTCCTGAAAGACAAACGAAGTAGACACTAAATTTACAGCCTGGGTCAAATCACATGTATGTTAAGGCATTGATTCAAATGAATACATTTTCTACCTGAACTCCAGCATCTTTCTCTTGTATTCTTCATTTGCACGATGGAACTTTTCCTTATATGGAGACTGGAAAAAGTCAGAAATTAAAATCATTTAAAACTTGACACCAAATGTCAACAGGTTCTGTTTGATCAGTAGCCTCTTACTGACTGTACCTTCTCTTCTTCTGGAAGCTCCGTGTACTTCTTACTTATTAATTTGAACAGCATTCGGCGGCTCATCCTTGGGTGCTGCGCCTGGAACCCACCCCAATGCTCCTCATAAAAGATGGCGTTTGGAGGGCTGGGTCTCTTCGGGAGCTCTGGATGGATCTGCAGGGAAAATTAATCACTGCTAACTCACAGAGTGATACATGTGGTATTACTGTACAGCTCTTACTAGCAACCCTTCAGTCTGCAATACGTAGAGCTTATTTGTGCTGTGCTCACCTTAGTGTTCTGGGCAGGATTGGAAATGACATCTTCAGCTTCAGTGATGATCTCGGTGAGGGTCCGAATCTTACGCATCTGAGTAACAACAGCAAGGATATTACAGTGAACTGACAACATTTATAACACTGTGTCAAGGAGTATGTTGAAATTCTCATTTCAAAAGTAGTTTTGAGCTGATTTAGTTCATTTTAAAACAAACATACGACACCTATTTCATCTAATATCATTTTAGATTTTTATTGCATTTTGTTTTTATTACTCCAGGGCAATGACTGTTGAGGTACTTGTTTTTACTTTCATTTAGTTTCATTTAGTTTGTTTCCTGTGTTTATTGTAATGCATCAAAACACAAATAAATTCTTTACACACCCTGACCTCTAGTAAACCCAGTTCTGGCAGGAAATAGAAGAACATTCACATCACTTCTTAGCTCAGACACTCAGATCTGAAATCAAGTATCAAAATTGGAATATGTGTGACATAATAGTGACAAATGAAAGGTATAGTGGCCCAAAGAGCTCAATACAAATGCAAATGGTCAATACACAGGCAAATTAAGGAAATATCTGATTAAATTGCAATGCTTAGTAAGGCTTACTACAGCGATACGACAACATATTTTTATAAAATCTAACTGCAATAAATGGATCACAAGGAGTCCAAAATAACTACAACATAGTGATGATGTAAAAAAATGTCTAAATTCCTGCTCTTTCATGTCTGTCCGCATAACCAGAAACAACTTTTAACATGCTTGTTTCCTTATTGATGTTCAGGGCTCTCCAGATGTGCAGAGATCTGAACACAACTGGGCAACACCATCTGCAGAGGTGTATTTTTGCTTTTTTTGCAGGATGGAGAGACACCAGAGCAGAAAAACCGTGTCACTGCTCAGCAACTCACCTTCAGGAAAATCTCTTTCCACTTCTTCTGGCACTGCTCGGGAGAGAAAGGAGGGAAAGCCACCTCGTTCCAGTTCACAGCTCTCAGCCCTCTGGTGTACACGCTTGATTTCTCAGCGGCTGGGATGTTGGCTTTCAGGGAGGCGAGAAGCTTCTGGAGGTTCGCCTTGGTCCACTCTGTGGTGAAAGCAGAGGAGAGTCACCTTTTTAAGTGACAATGTAATATTATGGGAGTTTGGTAACAGGTGTGCTTTGTTTTAACTCAGCACTGATTGTACCTACCAGATCCCTCATTCTCAAGTTCAGGTCCACTCATTTTCTCAATAAAAAGTCCACGAGTGTTCAGCGATGCCGGCCGACTACCAATCCACGAACTACCACAAACTGCAAAACATGAGCCCGCAAGATGAATTACGGAGTTTAGTTAAGTTACCGACAAATAAAGTAATGGTTGTGGGTATTTAACCTGACGATGTGTTTATTACCTGTTGCCGTAGCCTCGGTTGCGGCAGAGAAAAACACTTATCGCTGTTTTTCACTTGCTGAAAACATGTGAAACACCACCATGTTTATCTGGCGCGGACCGTCAAGAGGGAGCAGCCAATCAGAAACGAGAAAGAGCAGCGGCGCCCAGAACCAATCCGGAAACAGCCAACGAACGTGCTCTTCTTCTTCTACTACTTTTTCTTTTGTTGGCGTCGCGGAGCAGCGCTGCCCCGTGCCGAGCCGGAGGGTGTTGAGTAGCAGCGCTAAAGCATCGCAACGCGCATACATGCCAGAAAAACGCTCAGTGGCCACTTCATTAGATGCACCTGTACAATTCCATGCATTTCAGTAAAAAAAAGCTCTAAATCCCATAAATTTAATCTTAGTTAAGTTGTTTGTGTTTGTTTTTTATGCCTTTATCTGAAATGTTCAAATTCCATTATATGTGTTATTACTTTCTAATATGCCTTTCTATGATTCGGGCCCTGTGTTTGAACACCGGGAGGACAGAATATTACAAACACCTCTCAATATAATGCAGTCCAGAACAACCACACTTTACAACTTGTGACCACAGTGATAAAATGCATACTTCAGTTTACACATTTCAGACAGTGAATAAAAATGAACATTACAAACTCTGTAAAAGTAGAATTTAAAACAGAGCTGTTGTGTTGAAATGCAAAGGATATGTATCTTAAAAAGTGTTTACTGGGTGTATATATAATGTTTTATATTTTCTAAACCAGTGTAAATGCACTAAACCACATCCAGTCACTCTGTCTCCAGAGCACATCATATTTGGTTTATGACCTACCCTTTTAACCTTCATTCTTGCCTTGGCTTTCTAATGTTTGCTGTAAATACCTCTGAATTACAAAGCATTAGAACATACATCTGTCATTGTGAGGGCAAATGCCAAAAATTCAGCTGCAATCCAGTCTGTTGCAGGGTCACTGTCAGCCTCCTGTTAATCTTTTAGCCTTTTAGCCTCATTTTATTATACTGACAAATTGAATGAAATACATATGCTGTAAAGGCCAGCTTGATTTGAAAGCCAGTTTTTTATAGTGTCCTAGATACTAAAGTAAGACGGAATCGATATTCAAAATTAAAGAAAAGAAAAACTTAATTGGTCCTGCTTTCCTTAAACCTAATGAAAAGTTAAGCATACACAACATACCTGGTCTTTTGGGAGGTAGTTTTATTATCTATAGAGAGATTACAAGAAGAGCGCAACATGGCACACAACATACATTTTTACAACACACACACAAACATCCCCTCTCTCCCTGTATTGGCATGTAGTGGTGTTGTCCTTTCGCTCTCCAGTGTTCCCAGTTTGATCACTTTTGCTAAAATATCTGCACTCTGCTTGCATCATTGCTTTACAAATCATTCAGGTTTTACTCACATCAAGCAAGTGAATACCGTACAATAATAGTTTACGTGGCACATATTACAATGTTACATTCAACATGTGATTCCTTGGAAATGCATACAGCTTTGTCTTTTAATACAATATCATCCACCAGCATTGATTCTGTACAATTTTGGACTGAATTATCATACAGGAGTGCAATGTTTAAATGCATTAAAACATCTGAATTGTTTGTGTCTTCTTTCTAGTATAAATGTTTAACATAATATTACAGTATTTCTAGATTTACCAGTACAAACATAATGCAAAGAATTTACCTGAGTGATGGTTAAAAACTCTTTAGGAATGTTTGAGCAAGGCAGTTTTAACTAAAGAAATCTGTATCTGCATTTTTCTTTTTTAAAAAAAAAAGTTTGTGCTCATTTTGCAGGTGAAACATTCATTTGAGCCACATATAAAATAAATGTGTTTTTGCTGATATAAAATGTTGCTGGCAGCTGTCGTGGAAGACATCTACAATGGCATCTGAGATTCACAGTATACGTCCTGCCCTGGCTCTTCCTCGAATGTCACTTTGGCGTCGTCGGCATCCAACTGAAAATACAACAGACGCAGAAAAATAAACACCCGCACACACGTCTTCATTCAAATGTCAGGCGAGGTAAGGTAAGGTAACCACTTACACATTTCATTTCCAGTTCAGTGAAAAGACGGCCGGTCATGAACATCCGCAGGGGGATGGTGAGGATGAGTATGAAAGGAAGTGCGAGGGATACTGGACTGGATTTAACAATCCACAGAACTGCTAGGCACACTATCTGGATGGCCGTGAACAAGTGCATTCGTCCTGTGCTCACCTGCAATTGACACATAGAAATGTTAGTCAGACAGGCATGATGGCGCACGTGGATTCTTTTTGGCCACTGATGTGATTTAGAGGCTCTAAGAGTGGCCAACACGTGACATAATGTGATATGAGTTCATGTGAAAGTCAACAGTGGTGGAAGAACTGTTCAGATCTTTTACTTTTGTTAAAGTACTGATAACATGCTGTGAAAAAACAAAAAAAAATATTACATAAGTAAAGTTATTATACATATATTCATATATTATATTTTAATTAGTACTACTGATGCATCAATGTGAAATGAAGATTTTACTATTGTTGTTGGTTGAGATGTAGCTGATTTTTACATTTTTTATGTAGATCTGAGTAATGTATTAAAATTTGTTTGGTCTGACACATTTTCAGTGCTTAACCAATAGGCTATACCTAAAAATTATAACAATTAGGGAAATAACAAAAAGAGGAAAAGTTGGAAATTCTCACATTTGAGATGCTAGGACTGCAGAAAATTTTTATTATACAACTTGATTTCTAGACAAATGCTGACATAGAGCATCTGCATTTACAGTCAGGTAACAACAGTCCCGTTGTTCTCCGCAATTATTGGATTTTATAACATGAAAACATCAAATAAATGAATATTAAATGTCATGACATTGAAATTAAATTATTCTCTACGAGATGAAATGTTCAGACATCATTTACTCACTCTGGTTGCATAAGGTTCATCAGGGTGATATTTCTTAGGGATGAGCAGAAGCAGAATACGGTCCCACAGCTGAATGCCATTGAGTGACGTAACACCCATGTAGAGAAAGATCCCAAACAAGGCTGACATGGGAATCATTTTTAAGATGGGCTCCATCAGGATGGACAGACCTTGACACAAACAGACACTCAGATAAAAGATCATCTACTGACAAGCAGTTTTAGAAGAGAGACATTAAGGAAGATTAGGCAGCACCTACCGACAAGCAGCGCTACCACAATGCCACTGATCCTCTGTTCTAACACCTTCTCAATCACGGGTTTTGTTCCTTTGCTCATGACGGTGAGGGCATTGGCGTGGGTGACAGATCGCACTGTGGCAGCACTGAGCCAAGGCACACCAAATATTGCACTGAGGCCTCCCATGCCGACTAAAATCAGCAAGTCAAAGTGGAACCCAGAGCCTTTGACCATCTTCCTCTCAGGTTTGCTCACAATCAGACTGTTTGACAGATGCAACATATCAGTAACACACCCAGGGAATGTAATGTGATAATTCAGTATGTGCTGACATTACTGCTGACTCACGTTGTGATCTGAGACTCCAGAAAGATCAGGATGAAGACGAGCAAGGCCGGGACGCAGCATGCAAACATCACCCACACAGGGAAAGACTTGTGCTCTCCAAAGGGGTTGATGAGCCAGCCTCTTTTGGCTGGGTTGGAGACCATCAGACCTTTTGGAACCACTAGTTTCTGCAAAGAAAAAGACGCATTTGAATTAAATCTGGAGAGGATCACAATTTTTCAAGCCTGCCTAATCCCACAGTCAGATAGAGATAAGCCGAGTTTTAAGCAGTCTGGGTCAATTAAATTGCCTCTTTGTATTTTGTTGGTGATCTGTGGCAGTGAGATAGTAACAAAAGGAAGCAATTTAGTTCTAAAAAAGACAGAATATCAACTGAAATGAACTTCTGAAGCATCATATTAGGATCTTTCAATGGTCACTATAAACAGGAGGGATGATTACAGCAAGCAGAACCTGCTTCACTGTATATATGTGCACCTCACTACTGATTTAAGACACTATAAAAATGTGACCATGTGCTTTGCTGAATTTTTATTCAACATGTAAAACTGGGCTTAAAGACTTAGATTAATGGGGCAAACCTGGGTGTACGTATCCTCAATATTGTAGTCCACGAGAACCATAAGGAAAATGGAAATGGGCACTCCAAAGTCACCAATCAAACGTCTGACCTGGTTAACAAAGACAAGAAAATTTTACATAAATAACCTACTCATTGAAAATTAACAAAAGTTTTTTTTTTTTTTTTTTTTTTCTGAAAAGTGCCTCCTACTCACCTTTCCAGGGAGAAAAGTGCCGTTCTTGAACTGTCGCAGGAAGTAAGCGATAAAGAAGCAGCCCAACATGAGGCACATGGAGAGCAGGGCTGTGTTGGGGTAAGGTGGCTTAATAGTGTTGACAATAACAGTGGTGTTGCCGGTAACATTGTCGATGATGACCGTCTCTTGCACTTTTGGGTGCCAGGGATTTTCTATACTTGAATTCAGATGATCGTAATTCAGAATCAGTGGATGGGCCTTAAAGGTCTAAAGAGAAAGCAGGAGAGAGTGGACGAGGAGAGCTTTTAATCTGGCCATGTGAATCAGCACTATAATCTCAGAAATGAAATAACAACAATAATAATAATAATTTGGCATTGATGAAATGTGTGAAATGGATGATGGCTGTTTTTTTTACCCTCCCCAACTTGGCAAATGTTTCATAGATGAAGATGAGGGAGATGAGGATGGAGAAGATTTCCTGGGTGAAGCGGGAGATGAAACGCACCAGGAAGCTGCCCTCAAAGGCCACGATGACGACCACAATGATGACCAGCCACACTCCGACCCACACTCTCCCCACAATATACTCAATGTCCTGGGACTTGCAGAACTGAATGGAATACAGAGGGGGTGAAGGGGTGGTGATGAGCATCACCAAGCGTGATCAAGTATGCATGATGTGAGCAAATAAAAAGAAATGCTCAAAAACAAAAACAACAAGTTTGTCCAGATGTAGATAGGTGTTAACTTACAGCATAGAAGGCCTCCTCAAACACTAACAGGGGACCAGAGAACCCAATCACCAGGACGGGCTGAGCAGCGACAAAGCAGAAGATGATGCCCTGAATGCTGGTGGAGATGAGGAGCTCAGGAACTCCCATCATGTTTTCCACCTTATCAGCTGAGGAGACAAAGATGATGGCAACAAATTCATATGGGATCTACTACGTACAACGGATTGCTCGCACAAACATGCACACGTACCCAGCAGTCCTCCGAAGGTGATGGCAGGAGACAGGGCAGCGAAGTAGATGAAGATGATGGCAGCCAGGACCTGGGCGTTAAGAGCATCCATGATGTCGCTCTTGTAGTACTGGTAGCGCCTCTTTACGTCCCGAATCATCCCGCCAAACAGTTTACCGGTGCGGGCCAGGGGGTCTTCAGGCGGAGGGCCAGTGGAGATGGAAACTGAGGGGTGGGAAGAATTTCAGTCTAGTGTGAATACTGCAAATGATACAATAGAAAGCCACTCCAGGAAATGGTTTGTCAATGTGCGTGCTGCATAAAGATTTGGTATTTTTTGGGCATATATTCGCAGCACTCACCCCTGCGAGGCTTGGAGTCCAGGCTGAGCGTGGCATCAGAGGGCTGGAAACGGTCCTGCAGCAGCTTCTTCTGAAAGCTGATAATCGAGCTGAGCATTGCCTCGCTCTGGATCTCCGTAGGCGGGATCACGATGCTGCAGTCCATGAAGTCGACCACCGCGTCCGTCAGTTCGCGGGCGCTCTTCGCCTGAAAAGCTGCCTGATTGAACACCTGAGTGATGAAGAATGCGGGAGGGATGTTAGGACTTCAAACGGCAGGGACAAGCTTTCAAAAACATGAAATAGGAGGAATGTGGAATAAACATATTAGATATTTGTTATGTTACTCCAAAGTAGCTTAGGTTAAGACACCCTGATGTTTTTTCCAATTTAAGATAAGTCAAAGTAGGTATTGAGTTTTGAATACAGGAACAGAGGACTTGAAACTTGATTTGAACGCGGTACTTGTGATTTATTGTAATATTGTCTCCAGACTGTTCTGCAACTACAGTTTCCATATCTCCTTAAAAGTCTCCTTAAAATGTTTTAGTGTCAGTTAACTCACTTTGTCAGCCATTAGTGCTGCCATGGCACGGCCGGTCTCGTGGTAGTCCATGTCAGTCTTGCTGGGGCCGATCAGGACAAAGACAAAGCGAACAGGCACTGGGGCCTCTAAAGCGGAATCGAGCACTGCTGCTTCCTTCAGACGCACAAACGCAACAGTGGGTTTTTCCAGAAAGTCCAAGGCTCCTGATACAAACAGGCAGAGACACCATATTCATAGACAAACACACACATTTGAACACTGAAACAAACACACACATGCTATCCTCCAGATGATGAGGGAAAAAAATAGCTTACCTACAAGCACCATGGAGGCCTCGACGCGGTAAGATTCATCACTCTGAGGGATGAATGAGAAGACCTGGTAAGCCAACGTCACACTTTCTAAACCCCATTATTATCACTTAGGAATTTACTTTTTTGCAAGTTTTCCCTGGAGGAAATATTAATCTGAGCATTGCCACCATGCGAAAATACTTACTTGGCATCATGTCTGCAATCATGGCAAACATGTCAAGAATTGTGTCACGGCTCTCAAATAAGAATAAGATCAACTGAGCACATAAATAAAATCATATGTGCAGAAATAAAAAAATTCAGTTGATCAAAAAAAATATGTGCATCTAGAAGTAAATCCCAAACCACAGTCCTTTAACACCTTGACTCCTCTGCACTCACTTTCTAAATGGCCTGATAGCAGATGTCACTCTGATCTTTAGGGCCACTGCCACCTTCGCCCGACTGTCATGATATCAGGTAACGATATCATTAGTGAATACACTAGATAATCTCGTCAGTTGAAGAACTCACTCTCTCCTTGACTGAAAACTGCTGCAGGTCCACCCCGTCAGTCAGGGCCTGCCTCTCTGGGTCATCTGGGCGGCTGGGGGGGAAAAAAAACGCTGTTGTGTCAGATTGAAGACTGAAAGGCTGCGCTGAGCCGTCCACTGCAATCATTCAACTAAACAGTCATTTTAACCTTGCAAATATTTTGGAAATATATTGGGAAATGAAAGATTTTTAAGGAATAGTTTAGTGTTTTGGGAAATATGCTGACTAATCAACATTCATTCTTTTGAACTGCACAGAAACAGAAGGGTAAAAACATCCCTTTACAGTACTATAGGAGGAATTTACAACCATTTTTTGGCTAGGTCCAGTAACTTTCTGGTCCAGGTTTTTGTGAAATAAACACTTCTGGCAATAGACCCATATTTTTAACATTTTGGCAACAGAACAACAAAAGAAAAAACTGAACAAATGTCCATTATGTGCTTGAGAGGACAGTACATCATCTTCACCTGGAACGCTGTGCAGAGTAATTTTCATTTAGATCTCTCAGCTCATTGAACACAATACTGGAAACACAGAGACTGTATTTACCCTTTTAGAGAGACCTGATCTTGTAAGTGCGAGGTAACTCCAGCGCACATTGGTCACCTTTAATAAAGACTTAAGCAGACAGGCACAGTGGCTTGGTGGTCAGAGGAACTGTTTCATAATTACAGGGCTGATCGCCACAGTAGCTGCGTCTTCTGTTGAACTCTCTTTGAGCGAGATACTGAAAGCTTCCCTCTCAGCTCTGGACAACGGCATCAGCTGAAAGCCTAAATGTAGGTCATTTATGTCTGAGTCACCACTGGGTGATGTCTTGGAGAATAACCTGCGGTTCTGAAGCAGAGATTTCAGCACTCCCTCCCGGTCTCCGGGTCTGATCTCCTTCTTGTTAACCAGCTCGGTGACCATCTTCTCGGCGATAGTGGCCAGGGTCTTCTCTTCACAATCGAAAATAGTCACACCTTGACAGGGGGATGTGTTGGAATATGTTCAGTAATGATCATAAGGAAGAGAGAAAGAGTGTGCTAGTAACTGAAGAGTAATTTTCACATATGTTAACAAATAATATCAGTAATCTGCTAATACTTATCTAATACATGTACAGGTATGGTGGAGTAAAAAGTATTACATTTTCCTCTTAGTAACATAGAGTAGTACAAGGATAGCAGATTGCATTAAAAGGAAATAATCAAGTAAATTACAAGTACCTCTAATTCTGCTGCAGAACTTTCCTACCACTGAAAATAATGATATAAATAAGCGTGTTTTCATAGGTTTCCCTCACTGACCTGTGTTCATGGTGCGTCTGAGCTGGATGAGGCTCTTGAAGGTGAGGTAGGAGATGTGTGAGGAGGCCCACACCCCCGCCTGAGGGTCGTAACTCTCCTCGTAGCCCCCCCATCGGCCCGTCTCCTGCCAGTAGGTCTCCTGCTTCTGGTCCTTCATTAGCTCGGCGTTTCCCTGAATGTGAGCACATGAATGTGGGACGGAGGCATAAACATGATTGTGTCTGCGAGACAGAGAGTGGAGATCTGGACGGGGCAGGTGGATGAATTAGAGTCGCACCACCCACAAGTGCAGCTTAAGCGTCCGAGGAATAACTGTGGCTTTGATGGTCACGTCCCACCTGTGCCTTCTTGTGTCACCGGGAGTAAAGTATGGGAGGAAATCTTCTGTTACTATCTAACCTGAGTTAAGAGGGGTGGTAGTTAAGTAGTAATAGTGTTGTATACTAGTATAATAGTGAGTAAGTCTAAATTATTTTCAGGTTGAATGTTTTAAAATAACTCTCACATGCCTACACACAGGTCAAAAAGGTATATTGTTACTATATTATTCTGTATTACCAAAGTTTGTTTAATACCAAATTCTGTTATTATCATGCTGTCTCTCAGCAGAGAATTACAGTTATCCAGTGAAAGGTGACAAGAGAATTTTGAAATATTATAATTTTAATTTTTTTGTAGATTTCTCTCTAAACTGTTTCATTGTGCATATGGATACATTCCAGGGCATATACCTAAAGTTGGCTATAAATAAGGTAACGGTTATTTATACCATTTGATGGTAAAATGATTTAAATTGATCTATAGTTGCACATGCTGCATTATGAGCATGAACATGAGCCCACATGTGTGATATGTTTATAATAATAACAACGACAGATGCCTGTATTCTGTTACTGTGTGTTTGATGTTGGACATTTATTTTGTAATATTCAATTTAATCTCTTATCAACAGTAACTTGTACTGACCACAATACATGAGATTTGGAGGCTGTGATTTCCTCCATTTCCATTTCAGAATGACTTTGAACAAAAATTTCTGAATATTAGCCTCATAGGTGACGTGTGAAGCAATAGATATCTAATTTTGCTTATCATATGTTCCCTGTGAGAGAAATTGGCTCCCTTCAGTGTGGGATCAGATAAAGTCCCGTTCATGCCTCACTACTTTACAAAAACATGGTTGATATTTTGGGTGTTGTTTTCCACAGGACAGCCTTTTGTATCACACAAGCCTACTGGCATTTTTCTCGTATTCTTGGCAGCACTGCTGTGGACATGGATCAGGATAATGTGGAAAGGTGATGTCCAGGTGACACTTTGTGTCTACAAGGTAAACATGGTGTTTGTCCTGTCTCAGCAACCAGCAGGCTCCAGGCTCTGGGCCACTGCTAGTTTCCGGTGTGGACATGAATGATGGCTCAACTTGGACATGTTTAGACTGTCAATACATGTCGTGTGCCTGGAGTGGATATAGAGTGTGTGTGTGTGTGTGTGTGTGTGTGTGTGTGTGTGTGTGTGTGTGTGCGTGTGGGTGGGTGGGTGTGTGTGTGCGCACCTTACGTGATACTCTGCACTGGGATTTCCTTTATGTTGATCTCCAGGCAGCTGTAAAACACAGTGTGTCCAGTTAAACCTCCCCTGTTTTCCAACACAAGACATTTATTCCAGTAACACATGGTATGTTCCCCACTTCATCTATGGATTAATTGTCATTTCAAAATTTGAGTGTTTGTTTGTTGGTTGGATTTTGACAACACAAAATAATGCAATTTATGTGAACGTTATTTGTTCAAAGCATAGCTAGAGACACGTAAAGATTAAACTGGATAAATGATAAAGACAGAAATTGTGTGGTAAATATAAATTCAGCTATTTGTTGGCTGGCGGCTCAAGTCTTATGTCAGACACTGTATCTCCAGAGTGTCCATTTTATCTCAGATTGGACAGCAGCACTGAAGTTGTCTGTAGAAACAGGATGATTTATTTCCAAAACACAGCTGTGCAAAAGGGGTGGAAGATTCAGATTAGACAGACTACAAAGTGTTTGCAGTCCATCTGTGTGTGTGTGTGTGTGTGTGTGTGTGTGTGTGTGTTTTCTGTGGGTATGTGTGTGAATCACAAACAGACCTGAACATTCTTACAATGAGCAATGAATAAATACATATGTATATCACACAGAAGAATCCACAGAGCAGTGTGCACTCACAGGTGCATTCATTTGCAATACATCTTTGCAGATTTTAGTAAAATGTCAAGTATCTCAATTTCCATCCAGATGAAAATATATTTTTAACTTCAGTTCAGTTTTGCATGTCCATACATTGTATGCACCTAACACACAATAACTTAAATAACAATACAATTTATTCCTCAAGAATATATCACAGCACATGTAAAACTTCCTTAAAAACACAATATGTGTGTGTGTTTTTGAACCGATCACTCAAACACAACAAGTCAGGTCCCAAATGTGAGCAACACACTTACAAACTTATGTATTATTGTAAATCACTGGACTCACTGTACAGACTTGAAGATGATTCGCCTCTCATCGATTGCTGTGGCTTCGATGTTAACTTTTTGTAATGAACGCTGCATTTTTTAATCAATGCTAAACATTTACCACAGTCATTAGGGCATGAAATCTGCAACCTCCAGTACACTCTGGGACTTGTAAAGTACTTGCAAAGCTTTGCAATTCAGGCATAATTTAAAGATGACTAAACACAAAAGCCTGCACTGATCTTTGAAAATCACCCCACTGCAGCACTGACCATAAGATAATGACAATAGCAAGTGTGCATTATATTTTCCATGCTACAGAGTTACAGTTTTCCTCAATTCATTGCACAGATGCCATTCATAAATGCAACAGAAAAAGCAACACTCACCTCCTGCAGGCCCTCGCCAAGCCGACAGCAGTGACAAGTGACTGACCCCAGAATGGCAAAAAAGCGTGACTTTATAAACACCACCTCTTTAAAGCTGCCTCCGTGTGTATGTGTGGGTGCATGCTGCCTGATAATAGGTGGGACTAATACATGCGGGCACACACACACACACACACAAACACACACATATAAGGACACCCACACTCTAATTCCGACAGAGTGATGTGTTCTGCTCTCACCCATAATATTGATAGTAAATACAGTGGCTTGGTATGTGCAGGAAACCTGTCGCACTGTGTCATTATCCAACCAGCATCTTATCACATTTAATGTCTGTGTTTGGAGGACAACAAAGTCTTGGATTACACTGCCAGGCCTGTCCGCTCACCTTCAACACCTCTGGGTTAGAGAGTGAAACTTTGGATGAAGTCTGCTTTCATCTTCCCTTCCTGCTCTCCCTTTAAGATGGTTGACATCTCATAACTGTTCGTCACCTGAAACTGAAGCCTGAGACATGACAAGAAAGCAGAGACAAATAAACCATCTATACAATGGAGTACAGATTTATTTGCAAAAAATCAAAGCAGCTGAGGGCAAGATATCCTAACGTTTGATCCTTTGTTTAGCTATGCAAAATAAGCAAGCAATGACCTAATTTACTAAACCCATACTGCACTTTTCTGTCTTGATCTTTTTTTTTTTACAAAATGTAAGTGTCTGCAGGTCACCTAGCTTAAAGGTTCTGGTGAAAAAAAAAGATAAAGTAGAGCTTTTGCATAATCTTCTTTAAATACAAGAAAATATATACATATGTGTAAGAAAAACTACACAGCCAGAAAATTTAAAATTAAGACAATAGAAAAATAAATAAATGAAAATAAGTGTCAACACCACTAATAGTCCTGTAATAATAAGCACTGAATTGCAACCCATAATGCAACATGATGTGTTGTAGACCCTCCATGTATGGTTAGTGCTGCAGGTCAGAAAGCTCTTCACTGTGTCTCCCGGTCAGCAGTAATGACAATTACCCATAACGCATAGCAGCGTGTTATTCATCCTTGAAGACGGTCAACAAAAGATGAATCATAGACGACAGTGTAGTTAACACTCTGCTGTCCATGTGTGATTACAGTAACCTTCAGACTGTGTGTTGCCTCTTCTAGAGATTCTACCTGAGATATAACACACACTCACACACACACACATACACACACACACACACACATGAACACACTTTATATGTGTGCTTTACATGTTTCATCTTCTCAGCGTGTGATACCTGCAGATGCTTGCATGTAACAGCTACAGTGTATGTCTTCACACCTTTGAGGTGCAGTCCAATGGCTGCGAGTTACCCTAAATATAGTCCCAGTGGAACTTTTTTTAACTTCTTAAACAACATAAAGTTTTGGGTTTAAAAAGGCATTATATTCTTATGGCACACCTTAAGAGAAAAAAAGGAAAAAAAACAAAATGTTTGCCATTAAAGTGATTTTTAAAAAGTCCGAGAAATGTTTAGATCTATACAAGCAGTACGTTTCATGTGATTTCCGAGTTGTTGACAGACGGAGCCAGAGATGGAATTTCTACTAGAAATATTTTACTGTTACAGTAGATGGGAGGTGATCAGAGAGTATCCACATGTGGTGCCTTGCACAGATAATTTCTCTTTGTCCTAAAAGAAGAATGTAAGCTGCAGAAAAGGTCAAACAATTTCAGATTTTCTCGATATGCTCTTAGGTTTGTTGGCACACATATCTTAAGACGTCTGAAGCGAAAGAAAGAGTTTAAAGGAAGTTTACGTGATCACGTTTACACTTGGTCACAGGCAGGTTGGCAGAGTCCAAGAACAAGCAGACAGACATGGACATCTTTTAGTTGCCAGCAAACTTTATTCACTTTCAGAGTCCCTTTAGAAACCCCATCAATTCTTTAAATGGCTTTTTATTAATACACATATTATGTATTATTGCTATAGATTAGCGCTGAAAAATGCTAGAATTGTCCGTATATACACAATTTATACAGACAGTTTTTGGGTTGCCAGATTGTTGCCAAGTTTAGGAAAATCCATTTGGCTGGAGTACCAGTATATATTCTTTGTATTTTTAATGTTTTTTATTTAATCAGTGAATGAAATTTTAACTAATTATGCTCTATACTCATTAATTTTAACAAAAGCTAGGGAAATGAGAGACTAATGACCTCTTATTTAGTAATTTAGATTTAGTAATATTGAAAATTAAATGAAACATGAAAGGCAACTCATGACCTTTATTATAAACTTTAAACCTTTATTATAAATAATAAGCTTTATTTGACACTTTGAATCATTCATATCAACATATGCATGCGGCCATGGGCTTTATGTTTTTTAGCGAGAATATATCACGTGTTAAGCCAAGAATGTAGATACTTCCTTTTCCACACACCAGAAATTATAATTCAACAGTATATTTTCATCTCTAAACAGCTGTGACCGATGACAGAATGATGGCCTTCAGCTCAGCAGGGGGCAGCATTGTTGTAGTCATGGCAGCAGCATCATCCCCAGTGAGAGTGCTGCTGAAACCCGATGAGCAGGACATTTATTATTTAGTTTCACACACATATGTCTGTTATGACATCTCATAACAGACATATTTCATAATTATTACTGTGTCATACTAATACTAATACTGATACTACAGCTAATACTATTTGGGGTAGTTGTTCTTTACTCTAGTATTTCCATGTTAGGCTACTTTATACTTCTACCACTACAACTACTAACATTCGTCAGTTTTAGCTACTAGTTATTTTATTAATTCAGATGTTCCCCACAAAATATATCCAAGTAAAGAAATATAACTGAAATGATTAGTCTAATTACTTGCTTATTAAAAATAAGCATTTGTTACAGTGTCATTTTGGACTGATTTGGTCAATGTTTTTTTTTCAGATTCTACTCATATAGCTTTACTTTACTTTACTTAAGTTTTTTATGCTAAATGTTTACTCTTAAAAGCTTTTTTTCACGTGGCATTATCGTTCTACTTGAGAATTCTTTTTTCCACTTCTGCAACATCTTGAAACAAGAAAAGCAACATTTTTAGAGACTTACCTGGAAACAGGCGTGAACTACACCTGCTGTTCAGAGTAGGACTACACTGTACTGCACTATACTTCATTATGCAGACAAATATACAGATAAGTTTCAAGATGAGAAATACTGTTCATCAGTTTAACAAAGTGAACATATCCACAAAACTCTGATGATAAAACTGTAGGGTTCAGTTTGGTAATTTTTTCAGTCGTCTTATGTAACATGCAGCTTATGCTTCATTACGTGGTTCCTACCGCAGAAAGCGATCAAAGGAATAAGTGATCATGTGTGAATCCCCTTCAATTTGAGTCTACTAAATAGATCCTTAGAGTGGAGTCTGAAAATAAAGTCTAAAGTTTATAAAAACCTTCCTGCATCACTGTGACTTTTGTATGTGGATTCAGCAGGTTACTGTGAGTGCATGTACTTGCTTCATATCAGATAAATCTGTGTGTCTCTGAATGCATAA
Organism: Terapon puta; assembly: GCA_028564955.1. NCBI lineage: Eukaryota > Metazoa > Chordata > Actinopteri > Centrarchiformes > Terapontidae > Terapon > Terapon puta. The sequence goes on from JAOXYL010000030.1 coordinate 9,246,326, forward strand.
TGGCCTGCATTGAGAGTCAACAGCCGGAGGGTCATTTTTACCCCAGTGTGTTAAACCAAACAAAATCTGATCAATACAAAGCCCTGTTCACCCTGCCAAAAAGTCCCCTCAGTGTCTGCTGGATATCAGTGCATCAACACAGAAATGCAAAAAAAACTTTGAGATCAATACTTTTATTATTGATCGGGTGCAAACACATGAACATCATGCAAAATGAAGGTGCTGATGTGACTGTATATTTCAAACAAAGGCAGTCAAAGGTTGTCTCTAAATTTCTGATTCTCTGATTTGAGTTCACATCACAAGTCCTTCAGCAGGAGTGAAGTTTTGGGGGTGGGGAAGTGTGTGAAATTCATATAAAAAATTTGAGTTAATAGGTTTCAGAGAACAAAACTGTGATGAAGCAAGCATCATTTTCACCTGTAGTAGAAACACACGTTTGTTTTTAGTTATTTCCTTTCAGATTCAGATTCAGATTATATTGAACAGTAATGACACAACCACTGTAATTGTGAACAGGATAAATGGGAAAAGAAAATGAACAGATGAGCGGACGATTGTTCTCCATAATCAGTTCAGTTCTTTACCAGATGTTACTGTTAAATCAAATGACATGGAGCACTGTGTGCGTAAATATTTCACTTATATTTGTCTATGAGATCTGGCAGCTTATGAGCAGAAGATGGAGGGGAGCATGTACAGTAAAGAGAGGGAGAAAAAAGGGGGGTCTGGACAGATCAGATCAATAAAGCACAGATGAGGGAGTCCCGTGGGAAGAAGCGGGGCTTGTTGCCATCTGGCCGGTCCGAGGCTCACTCTGGCACCGTGCAAAACGAGCCCGTCGTTTCATCCCCACGGTGGGTGCACAACGAAGTTATGGATCTCTGCACCAGCTCAGCAGCTCTGATCTTTATTGCACATAATGACGCCGGTTTGTTGAACTCACTGTTTACCAAATACACTCCATAACAGGAATGCACCGCCGGCACTGCAGTACTATAAAGGTTCCCTCTCAACACAACTTGATATCACTCTCATGCCAGTTATTGGTGTGAGTGCTCTCGGAGTAATTTAAGGGCTTCCTTGGCTCGTCATACGATGCCTCTCCGTCTATTACAGTACATTAGAAGCAAAGCTCACAAAGCAGACTGTGGATCACGTTGCCGCCGCTGTTTGTGCTCCTCTGATGCTGCTGTCGAACAAGTGACAGGTGGTGTCCTCTTCCTCTTTGGGTCCGTCTACGTGAAAGGGAAAACTATATTCACAAGCTGAAGATGTATTTTATGCATGAGAGGTGGACTCATAAAACATAGACATGGAGCATAGATAGACATGGAAAGCTTATCAAGACTGAGAAAGCTGTAGATACAGAATAAACTAACACCCACACAGTCATGTTTTCACCTCAGAGGACATTAGATAGACTTACATTAATGTCCTGGGGACATACCCTGACCCAATCCATGACCGAACTTTGTCTAATGTTGGGATGTAGATTCAATGTTGACCCTGAAAGTCAATGACTTAGGTTGCCGGGACTTTTGTGGAGACTTTTGTCCCAAAGGGATGGCAATGTAACAATTTAAATAGATGTCCTCACAACATGAGTAATGCATCTCCACACACACACACACACACACACACACACACACACACACGCACACGCACACACACAAACTGAACTTTTTTCCACAGGACTGGCCACGTGGAACAGAATCCTTTTCTCGGAACCTGAGATGGGACAGTGAACGTCTCCTAGACCACCCATCCTCTGTCCACTCACTGCTGACAGATGGTGTGTGTGTGTGTGTGTGTGTGTTGGGGGGGGGGTCTTTTTTCCAGGTGCTTTGACTTGTGTGTGCATGTGACAAAATGAATACAGTTTTGTTTCCACATTTCATTTAAAAAGTCTCTTTTCTCCTCGTGATTTCAAAGTTTTGTTACAAAAAATAAAAACAGACCTCTAAATCTTAACATAGTTGGTTCTTTCAGTTCCCTCTCACTTCTCACACATTTAACAAATTCTAATGTTACAGACATTTAGCAGAAAGGAGCACTGAAAATCATCACAAAGACTCTTCCACTTAGACACAGAAACAAATGAGGAGAATACATTTGAAAGAAAGATGTTTAATTAAGGATTGAACACACATGAAATATATTATTACATAAAAACAAGCTTCAGATGTTGACATTTAATCTCACATTTAATGGGTTGTTTGGATATCATACGACTTCTTTCACAGTCAACAGAAGAAACATCTGTTGTCTTGTCAAGTCATTGTTTGAGCTGCCACTGTAAGAAGTCTTCACATCATACCTGCCTCGAAAAGCCTCGAGTTCAGGTGAAATAAAAATATAATATCAAGCAGACACACTGAAAATCAGATTAATATATTTTGGGCCATATAAGTGACTTTGAAATTGATTCTCTCTCTCTCTCTCTCTCTCTCTCTCTCTCTCTCTCTCTATCTGCACTCATGCATTATTTATCCACCCATAGCAACCCAGCTTCCTCTCTCTCTTCATCCCACGTCCCCCACTGCCCTCGGTCTTTATGTGGTTTTCATAAATCACTCTGTCATTGAGATGTTACAAGTGGAAACGTCATTCTTTAAAATCACATAAACATCAGTCTCTCTGTGCATGGAAATAAGCACCTGCCATGTATGAGAGAATAGTGCATGGCAAAATAACAATCAGATTTACATCTAATGTAATCATCATTACACCATTTCAGTGAATGTAAATAATTTTCATTTTGAATGAATGTTAGATTATGGGTCACATGCATAAAATGGCAACATTGACTTTTATGAATACATTATTATATAAAGTGTATTATAAAAATTTTAACTCTATCAGGCTCCTTGTTTAAATTAAGACCAATTACAATGGTTTTTATAAAAACACAAAGTAAAAACATAAGAACTATAACTGTCAGAGTTCTGGAGCCTGGAGATTTTCTTACGGCTGTACATCTACTAAACTACTTTCACAGTATCTGATTTCTACAATATTCAGATGTACCCTCCTGTGCTCCAACTGCTAAAAAGTTAAAATAGATAACAAGTGGAGCATGTCGTAAAGGACATAGCAAATTGCAAGGATCGCAGAGATTGCACTAATCTTTAAATGAGGTTGCAATCTTTTTATTACCATGCAGAAATAATCTTGTTAGATTAGCACCAACCATACCAACTTTACCATATCAAGTGTTTGGGATACACCCCAATAATTACAACAATCTCCACTTAAAGAAAGAGATATAAGATTGTTCATTTTGCCTGCAGGGAGATGACGAGCTCTCATAAAACCCTCACAAACAACTTTGTCAACCTTCAAAATCAACCTGTTCCTTAACGGGACGACATGTATGGTCATGAACTGAAGCAAAACGTGGCGCGCTCTCCTGTTTGCATCAGGCCTACATTTGGCCTCAGGTGTCAGCTCCAACTGTAGATAGTCTCTTCATGTGTCTGATAAGAGCTGCAGCGACTCCACCTGATTCCCACAAATGAATCACGTTTAAGACAGGCAGGGGAAGGAACAAATCAGTGTACCAACTATGACAAAGATCTGTGAAATGACACAATATAGGTTTTCATGGTTTGATGGGATGGAGGATCCAAGGTCAATATCATCATCTCTGATTCAGAGTTTGTTTTCTGGTTCTTACATGAGTGCGTCTGTAGCTGTCAGTGGATCAGTTTTCTGGGTTAACGGTACATTTTGTCCTGACAGGTGTTATGGCAATTTACTATTTATTCCCACATCAACCACATTTGCTTTACTTTCATACCCACATCATGATCTGATCTGAGTTTCCCACTTCTGCATTTTCATGTTTCTGAAAACCTGTTAAAACCAGCTCCATGCCCGCAAAGATAGATGTAATCGAAACCTCTGTCTGGGACGGATGCAGAAGTCTGAGCAGAAGGTGTTTCGGACTAAAAACCACCAGGCAGACAGACAGTACCAGAAAAAACATTTAATCTGATGTCTTGGCTGCACCGAGTCTTTAACTCAGCTGGCGCAGTCTGCGCGCTAAATGGACGATTTACAAGAGACCTCATCTGTCAGATGATAAAAATTTAAGGTGGTTGGTTTGTCCGACTCAGCAGGAACATCCCGGAGCAAAGAGCTGTTAAAGAGGGAGCAGGTTCGTGTGTGTGTGTGTGTGTGTGTGTGTGTGCAGTGGGCGTGGAGAGGGAGATGTCTCCTTCCCTAAAGCCGCTGTGCTGAGCGCGCCTGTCAGATGAGCCCAGCTGGAGAGGAGCGCGCAGAGCCGAACATCCAAAGGGTCGGACCCCGTCTGCAGCCAGAGCCTCTGGACTGACTGATTTCTGAGTGACACACGCTCGGCAGCCAAGAGTTGCTCGAAGAGATTCTTTGATTTTAGTCTTTGCAAGACAGCAAACTCAGAAGAGGCGCTCCGACGCAGCGATGACAGCCGAGTTTATTTCGCCCCGAAGTCACTGAGACCCGCATCCTGCTGCGTCGCATCCGACCCCATCGAGACTTCAGGGAAGATATAGAGGAGATACAGGATGAGTTCCGCTCTTGTAGCAGTGTTACTTGGACTGGTAAGTAGCTTCTTACATAATCAAAGTGTTGCCGTGAACTTTCCTTGAGACAGACCTTTGCAGACGCGCCGACACCTGCGCAATTACGCATCCACACAGCCAGGTTAAAACGAGAGCGGCCTGGGTGGCTGGAGTTTGTGAGAAACTTTGCTCTCTTGGAAAAAAGTTTCCCCTTTCAGACTTCAGCAGCTGTCATGTTTGACCAACAGAATACGTTTTTTTCTGTGAGATTTAATACCAAATGACTAACTTTACGATTCTTTAAATTTCACGAGTTTGAGCTCTTTGTTCACCCGTCTTTAATAGATCTTTTATATCTGGAAAATGAAGAGTCCGTGTCCTTGCACCTGTCCTGTTTTTTTGAAGCGGATGTATGCAGCAGCCATTCCAGGTTGATACTTTATAGCTCCAGTTGCTGGATGTGTAGTTCCACCCTTCTCAGTTACATGTGATCCTGCAGACAGCAGGACAATAGCAGCACTGCTCACCAGTAAACCCTGTGCATGAGGGCTTTGGTGAATTTACTTTTGGTCTAACTGATTTGATCTTGAGCGGATACATGAAAACTCCAGAGAGCCACAGCTCATAATCTCCCCGATTTATCATGAATTCCCTCAAGGCCACTCTGGGCCTAGGAAGGAAGCATATTTCCCATTGTCTTCTTTATCTGACAGGACATGGTCAGCCAGGGCTGCGCTGTGCCTGTCAAGGTCCTGGTTTAGGGACAGGCTGCATCAGTGATACAAGACAGCTGCTCCCGCTGATGGGTATGCATCCTCTGCTGGCTCAGCGCATGCAATATTGATACAGCCTGAACCACCCTCCCCCTTGCTGCTTCTCTCCTCCTTCATCTCCATCACCCTTCTTCTTCTTCTTCTTCTTCTTCTTCTTCTTCTTCTTCTCTTCTGTCTGTCTGTTGTCCTCACTCCATGAGAGATGATGAATCAGTGTTGTTTCTGAAGGCATTAGCTGTGATGTCTTTGCCACTTGTGTGCAGATTTAAATCAGGCCCAGTTTATTGGTAGGCTGTTGAAGTGGACCTCTAATGGTTTAACAAGTGCTGACAGCTGAGGTCCAGAGGTTAAGTGCCTTCAACTGAAAATTGACCAGAGCATTAGCAAGATTGGTTGGAGCTCTGAAGTTATGTGCATTTGCTTGCCGTGGCCGAGTGTGTGATCAACTTTGCTTTGGCTTCGGGGAGATTGGCTGACAAAAATTGAAGAGTGCAGCCCTTAACTCCCGTCTAAAAACCAGTTACAGGAAACGTGCAAGTCGAGCCCCAACTTGCTGAGTGCTGTGCATCCTTTTCTTCCATTCCACAGGCTATTTGCTCAAATCACATTAGCCTCTAATTCATCTACATGCGCAGCTTATCCAGTCATTAGTGATGCACTTGGATCTCAGTTTCTGGCCTTTGAGACATTTCGGCGTTGCACCCACACCCGGAGCTAGAACGGGGTCAGAGGAGAACCAAGCAGAAGCCAAACACTGGGACTTGGAGTCATTTCAAAAAGTGTCAGCCAGACATCCTAGAGCAGGTTTGTTCAGATGTAAGGTTGTTCCGCGCGTGTGCAAGTGCTTGTTGTTGGGTGTGTGCAACATATAAAGGGGCAGCTCAGGGGAAGCAGAGAGAGGGCTGTGTGGTGACAGAGTAGATTCATCTCTAATTGAAAGTGGGTTGCGTAATGTGTGCGAGGTAGAGAGCGTTCTGGGGTGAAAATGAATAGAGGTCAGTCAAGCGCCGAGTGTGAACAGCGTAGCTGATGCACATAGAGAGTTTCAAATATCAAATGTCAACTTTTCTGGAGAGAAACATGGATATGCACGTTCACATCCTAAAACAACAATTGATAAAGATTAGAGTTACAGTCTCTGAAGGGTAATATGGATTTTTTTAAACATATTATTAGCTTGAGGTTACTGACATGACTTGTTGAATAAATTTCCTAAACACTCTCAGCTGTAAAAAACGGAACGTTTCAGAAAACCGCTAAATGTTTAGATACTATCAGCCACGCTTCATGAAAGTCAAAAGTTCCCCTTCAAAGCCAAAGAAACATTCTTGAATGTACATAATTGAATACTACAGACTTGAAGGTGAATGGGCCTTGACTCCATCAAGGACAGGAGTGTGTGCGCACGCTCGCATGTACACACACACATTACCTGCCAGCTGACTCAGAGGTGCCCGAGGGGACGCCTGATGTTTTTTCAGAGCTCCTCTCTCCTGTCAGCTGCATTCCACACACACCTGAACACTGACGCCTGACGATTTACGTGGAGCGTACCTCCTTAAGCGCCCCGCACACGCAACCTCAGACAGTCTTAATATGTGTATAGCTCATCTGTGCTGACATTCAGCAGTCAGAAAAGAGCCTCATACTTTAAGGGAAACGAGCAAAATGACCCACGCGTTGCCCATGTGTTTGCGGGAAGAAGCTGTAATATACTTCAAAATTCCAAACTTGCTACTGTTTATGAAATATGGGATCAAAACAAGTCTGAAATATAACTTTCTCTGACTCTCTGATCTTTGGCTTGTCTGTCAAAAGATGTGGGACTAAAAGATGTTTTTAGGCCATTTTTTGTGTCAACCTCATAAATAATGGCCTAAAAAGAATCACTCCCCATATATCTTCAGAGAATGAAAGACAGACCGGTGTCAGAGGGCAATCGCTGCTTTCATCAAAGTTTGCTTTGGGGTTCTGGGTGTTCAAAAGATAAAAAAAGGAGCCGCTGTAACAAAGGATCGAGTTGGTATGATATAACGTAAAAGGTCAAACAAACTCAAACGTGTCACATAAATGTCCAGGCCTGGGCGTGAGCGTACATGTGTCTGCGCACTCTCATGCATATTTACACTTGTATATATGTAGAGGCACGCACAAGCATCTTCACCTGTCAACAGCCAAGATAAAGCGCCCAGCAGGTTACTGTGTGAAGACTGCACAGAGGACATAATCCAGCTTTACGTGGTCTGAGTGTGTGATTTTGTTTGACTTTTTTGTGACTATATCTGTGGCTTCAGACGTAGCTGCCATTTTTGAAAACGGCACATATCTGTTGCAGGATGACTTTCAAGGCAAGATAAGATTAAGATCAGATTTCCAAATGCTTTAAAACAACGCAAACGTTACGCAGTGTGTTTACGTGTTCAAAACAGTTCAACCAACAAGTGATTTTGTTTTTTTCCTCCTTAGACTATTTCATTTGAATGCTCCTGGAGGCCCGATAAGGAGAAGCTATTTAGTATTTCACAAGAACACAGTAAATAGAGAAAGAAGCCAGAACAATGGACAGCTTTGTGTAGCTGAAATCAGAATTTTCTTCTCTCCCATCCCATTAATCATCTCACAGCCTCTGAGAGTTATCTTGCAGCCTGTTGCAGGGTCCTGACTCCTGGGCTGGGAACCACTGGTCTAGTAGTTCCAAAATAAATCCAAGGGGCCACAGGACGATTAAAAGAGCAAGAAAAAAGTCTGCTACACAGACTATTGTTTATTGTATCTGTCTATCTGTTGGTTTCTAAGAAGTACTTGAAATATCTAACTTTGGCCACTTCTTGACGCTGTTTTATAAAGACAACAAAAAAGCTGCTTTTCTTTGGACAAGGAATAAAGTTTTCTTTCTTTTTTTGTCGAAATGGAGACATTACTTTAAATGATCTCTCTGGTAATCTACAGGTTGGAGCTCTGGCCAATAAGGAGGAATGTTTGTCGGGCCAGTACACGCGGAGCGGTGAATGCTGCCTTCAGTGCCAGCCCGGCGAGGGAGTCGTCCAACCATGTGGGGCGACACAGACTGTCTGTTCCCCCTGTCTGGACAGTAAGTAACACAAAATAAAGAAATCAATACAATTAATGCGCACACGCAATTTAGTGCCAAGACCATAAAGTGCATGAAAGAAAAACATCACATGCCTTGATGCACTGGTAGTGATGCACACATACACATATCATGTTGTATTCAGTGATTTAGTGTTTCCTCTGACACACACAAAAAAACCATTAAACTGATGCTACTGTGGCACTCTCTTTGTACGTCATGTTCTCTTCAAAGAAATATTCTACTGTGCTTACTGTCCCTGGAGGAGGCTCATGGTTCAAACAGCAGTTTTCCTCTCCTTTGGACTATTTGAGTAGTAGTGAATATGCAGAGTTTGAATGGTATTCGAAAATGTTTTGCTGGCCAACAAAGCAGTGAATAAACCTGGATATTTATGATCCCCACAGTCATTCAGTTATTTAGGAAAGATGAATGTCGGTACCAGATTCTGTGCAAACCCTTCCAAAAGAAATCTCACATGGATGATTTAAAACTTCATGAAAGGTCAGAAGATCACCACATTCATGACCTCCGCGGGCCATGAACAGCAGCACATCCATTTCTGTCTAGATGATTTAGTTTGTGAGTGCCATCTTGAGTGCCATCCCTCTACTATGGCTAAAAACTGACATCCTTACCCAGTAAAAGAGACCTCAGCATCAGTTTGGCCCAACGCTAACATTAACAGCATGTGTCACTGATGAACTGCTC
>JAOXYL010000030.1:9266241-9278108 GCA_028564955.1 Terapon puta
TTTCATGGAATTTTGGCTTATTTGTTGCTTCATTTGTGTCACACTGAAAAGCCACTTTTGTTGTTTTCTAAGATTTAACAGGTTCTAAGGCTCCAGCAATTTAGATTTCTATTGTGATAGTAAAAATGTGTCAAGTGTGCAAGAATGTCATATTCATGTTAATACAGTGGGGTAGTTAGGTTTGAACTTTTGGTCTTTTATATTTACCATATATCCTTTTGTTTTATATGTCCCTTTGGAGTTATATTTCAAAATGCAACCATTTTTGAAGAGCAGGAGCACATATCAAAATAAATAAAAAAATAGTACCACTTTCTAATTAAGCACCCGTCCTCAAGAGTTTATGTGTTACTGGATTATAAAGATTATGAAAATCACTGACTGATAGGACAAAATGACCTCTTACATTCAAAAACATCTGGATCAAATTCAATTTATTAATAAATAAAGTGATGTGTAATGGTTACCATTCACTCACAACATTGATAATGAATGCATTATTACAAAACAGAAAGCTCAGACACCAGACAAAGTTTTTTCCAGCTTGGCAGCCAAAAACATCTAACAAAAAAATATATCTACTTAATGGTTTAGAATTGATCTATATGGATTTATATATTATAAAGGCATTAGATAAAGCATTTAAATCTTTTAAAAGGGGGCTTTGTTAGAAACTGGTATCCATGTAAATATAAAGACTACAATATGATGCAAATCTATACCTAAACACAAAATAGTAAAATAGAAAATAATTGTCAGACAAAGCAGCACACAGGAAGAGCCGCAGAAAAAGAAAGAGATGGAGAAAGCTTGAGAGAGCGGAGAGAGGGAACAGATGCTGAGAATGTGGCCTGGTCGATAAAAGCGATGGAGTTACTCCTCTGCACTCTCGGGTTTCTCTGGTTGACCTCTACGAGTGCTGATCACATTCTGCCGCAGAACATACACACACACACGCACATACACGCACGCACGCACACACACGCACACACACACAGGCGCAGGAGTGCACACACATGCAAACCGTACAAATTCACAAACATGCAAATACATTTAGGAGTGTCTTCAAAATGAGATGGGTCATGTAAGGTAGGAACCGAGCCAGAGGCCTCAAGGAGAAAAAGAGAAAGTGCGTGAAAAAGGAAAGGTGGTGAATCATAACGAATTGCAAATGCTATTTAATCAGCAAAACAGGGGCAACAACATTCTTCCTTGATCTTCATTAATCTCATTGCTTTTGCTTGTAGTAACAACATGATCACTATAAAAACGTCCGCCACTGCTGCTGGCATTTCAGGATTCGTCAGGCAGGTCTCGGCAGCAAATCTCAGCTCCGCTCAGGTGTAATGACATGTAGTAAAAAACTCACTTGTGTCGGAAGCCCCTCCTTTCTTTTCTGTTAGTCAGCTTTTAAAATATATGTTGTTGAAAAAGTAGCAACACCTGTTTGCAAGAGTCTGTTTTCGAGTGACGAGTTTAACTGAGGTGTGGCTGTTGGCCCACACAAACACTCACTTTGAACACATTATACACACCCCCACTGTGTGCAAGGCCAAAGAGTTCTTACTACATAATTACTCATCTGATGCTGGCAAGTACACAAGCGCCCGGATATCCAGTCCCAAGTTAATCATTAACAGACAATGCTAGGAGGAAAATTCCAGTAATTTCACTAACAACTAAACAATGCTGAACAATAAATACAATAAATACTTTTTTGACAGGCGTCACAGTTGACTGAACCTGTCATTTTAACAGCTCCCTGTCTTTCAGTTTTTACAGTCCTAATGACAAGCTATTGCCAAGTTTTGGCATCATTTTTGTTCTTTAAATTGGACAAAAGGTCTCTGAGTTCACACCCCTATAATTTTAAAATGGGAATGTCATATGTGAAAGTACTGAAAGATTTGAATGTTTCCTATTTGTGTGTTAAGATCCGAATATAGACCATTTTAGGATTTGAGCAAATATTTGTCATCTCGTAAAGGAGAGATATCAGATACAGCTTTAATGTGGGCTTGGCTGCCGTAACATCTCCTATTGGACAATGGTGCTGGACTCGTCAGTCACAAGGAAGGAAACGCCCAAAGTATAAAATACCTTATCTTAATCAATTTAATTCTGTAAATGGGATGGAAACATAATTTAGCAAATAAACATTATGTTTTGTTCAAGATGATTTGAAACGAGTAAGTGAGATCTGAAGACTCAGTCAGAGAATGAATTGAAGTAATAATTCGACTTCTTTGCTGCATCCACTTCTTTTCTTATGTCCACGGCATTCATGATGTAAATTATCATATAGATAAGAGATTAGCAGTAGTGGAAAAATATTGTTGAGACCGAGAGACAGTAATTAGTCAGTTTAGCTGAAAACTGCCTCAAATTTAACACAAATGTTTAATTTCTATTTTAACAGTTATCTAATATATCTATTGTGAGTATAGACTCAAGACTCAAGGTTATGAGGGAATCGTTGAGTTTTTGATCAACCACTGAGATCACTGCATGGTGGAAACACGCTGTGCTCAGCAGGGTGAAGGTCACTCCCCTCTGAGGCCACACCATCCAATGTGAGAGGCTGAGCTGGTAGTCCAGTAAAGGCACTTAAGGCCCCGTTTTAACTGTTAATCATCATGGCAGGCAGGGAACCCAGTAATGATGCAGAGATGTGGAGAGTAAAGGGACTGATGCATGGATGGATGAGATAATGAACCAAGAAGAATAAAAGCTATGGTTAAACACACAGGTTACACAATGGTGATGTTGTGTTTACCGTCAATGGAGACAGAGAGAGAGAAAAAAAAAGTGACACAGTCCAAATGACATGTGATTGACAGAAAAAGGAACTGCCTGACAGGAGCGAGCAAAGGGGTAGCCAGCGGTAAAATGGATAAAGAGAGAGGATTGAGGGATAAAGAGACGTGGGGGGGGGTGCATTTGTGCCGGACAAAGAAGATTTCTGTCAATGAATGGTATCTGGTTTCGAGTGTATGCGTTGATGGGGTTGAAAACAGTCGGCTAGAGAAAGACAGATGAGCCATGGTGGTGAAGGTGCTGTGTATGTTTGTGTCTGTGTTGGTATTGGGGGGGTGGGTTGGGGGTGTATTGAAGAGGGCGGGAAGGAATTTGATATGCTGCAGTGCATCATCAGACACCTGTCTGTATGTATTTTGCCTTAATATATTGTTGCTTTAATTAATTTACAGTCTATTCCACCCATTTAGCATTGCAGCTAACATTTTAACAGAGGTGTTGACAGACTTTAGTGTATAAAATCTCCTTTAATGCTGAATGATACATATCAATGTAGGTAGGAGGGGGAGGGTGTGTAGAGAGCAAACCTCACGGTTTGGCCCTTGTATGCAAGTTGTGCTGTGCTGAGTGAGCTGAAAGCATCTGGAGGTCACTTAACAGAGACATATGGCTCATTGAATCTGGCAGTCAGAGTATAAAGCTGGCTAAGGACAAATTAGCAACAAGACAAACAGGCAGTTATGACAGTTGTGAACACTTACTACCTCACACAAAGCAAATGTACTGCCACATGTCACATGTTAAATAACGCTGCCGCAGTAAAGCAAATAGATCCTGCTAGGCTTCAGAGGAATATGACTCCAATATTACTGTAAGGCCTGTTTTGTTTTTTGTGAAAAAAATCAATGGCTTTACAGTGTAACGATTAAGAATTATGGGCATCCAGCGTAATAAGTTAATAGGATGTGCAGCATATTGATGCTGCCAAAAAGTACTTATCGCATCTTCAAAATTCCTTCAGCTAAAAGCCCCACAGCAGCTCCATCCATCTAAATAAGCTCTCATTAAGAGTGTTTTCGCCTCATTAGTGAAAAATGGCTGGCTCACATTCGGCAGCTCTCCTGAGGTATTTAGAGCCCTTGGAAGCCAACGCGATGATTTCCTGTTGATGATGTGAGTAACTGTAAGTAAGTGACAAGGGAGAATAGGTTTCCACATCCGCGGTGAGGAGTGAACATGTCTGCTTAGTGTTAATGGTCAGAGAAAAGTGGGCAGGACTGGATGGACAAACTTGCTCTTACCCCTCTTAAGGGCTCCCTGGGGAGGAGGGGAAATGACCAAGTGATGTGGGGAGAGAGAAGATGTGCGAGTGAGTGTGCTTGTTGTATGTGTTTGCAGCACAGAGAACATTTATGGTTATGCTGGCTATGGCGGATGGATGCAAAATAAGTGAGTGAGATGCATTGGTGTCATATTTGAAGGCATATTTAAATTCTCAATCAGTCATATCCTCAAGCTTAAAATACCCTGACCTGCAGGGTATCAACGAGTCTACAGCTTGTCTCTCCATCTGCTGCTGCTGATGGCGGGTCAGCCTTTAGCCGGGAGGAGTTTAACTCTGAGAGCTGCCATTTTAAATTTTGTATTTATTTTTAGACTGAATGAATGTGTCAGTGTTGTATTTACCGCTATAGCTTTCATCTTCTGCGAGTGGCAAATGCTTGTTGGACAAAAAAAATCTATTCATTCTAATTGACCCTTTAATACATTAAATGTGCAGTAAATCCCCGCAATTGAAATTTTTGTGTTCACATATTCAGGATGTTCACATAGAATTTCTCTCTTTGCCTTTTTTGTCCTTTCAGTATCTCCAACACCCTCTATTGAGGTTGATATCAGCTTTTCACCAGAGGGACCCTCACCAGACCAGTTCACTCCAGATGGACCCCCAACAGACGGAGCCTCCACAGAGACCCCCAACAGCACCAGTAATGGTGATTCCCAGGAGCGACTCTACCAGGGTTTGAACGACAAACTCATCCCCATCTACTGCTCCATCCTGGCAGCAGTTGTGGTCGGCCTCGTGGCCTTCCTTATCTTCAAGAGGTGATTGTAACACACATTAAACTAAAGGATCACACATTACGATGTTGTAATTCATAGTTTTTCAGAAAAACAAACATAATGTGTTATAAAAGATATTTTTGAAATGTTTTTAGTTGAATAAAGCATTAGAAAAATATATTTTTTGTGAGGAGAAAAGTAGAATAACAAGTGTTCAGGAGGTGACCAGGTAGCCTAATGTTTCACAATAAAAAAGCAGGGACATTGAGCTGATCTTTGATGTCTTCTCTTTGCATAATTTGACTCAATCCCTCTTTCTCTCTGTATGCTGATCTACTTACTGCACATCAAGTTAAAAATATTATAATATTAACAAATGCATTTTAAAGAATATGAAATTCGAATTCAACTGTGAAGAGAAAAAGGGATCTGATACCAATCAGATCCTAAATTATCACAGTTTCATTATTAATAACATCATCTGCTGTTTTTCTGGACGAGAACACACTGTTGTCCTGTGGGCTACAACATGGCCTGTTTACTCACTTATTGAACCCCACACTCCTCTCATAATGCCTAAATTTTGAATGTACAATATGTTTATCCATCTATGTTGTATGGCAAGGCTTTCAAAAGACTGTACATTCAAACACAAATTAGATACATATTAGTACTGGTCATTTGAATATTGCAAAGTATTTAACACAATAATAAAATATCCCAAGGAAATTATTAAGGCATTACATTAGCTATTCATTAAATAGAATTTCCAAGACATGGCTAATGGTCTTGTAAAATCAATTATTGTTTTTTTATTAAGTTCAGCTGATGCAAAAGAGAAGATTTATTATTTCCTGACTGACACTTTTCCATCAGAAAGTCTAGAATCTTTTTTTTTTCACTGCAAAGGGTTTGGTTTCATAATCTGTCATTCAAACTCTTCAAGCTTTTTGTTCATATATTCACAAACTACAGAGACACTGACATCAAAATGATTAGGTAGTTAACATTAAATTTCCTCAAATACACACTTTTAAGTTGAGTTTTTTTCACCTCATCTGACTCGTTTTCACTCAGATGGAACAGCTGTAAGCAGAACAAGCAAGGAGCCAACAACTGCACAGCCAACCAGAACCAGACGCCGTCACCTGAGGGAGAGAAGCTGCACAGTGACAGCGGCATTTCTGTGGACAGCCAAAGTCTGCAGGAGCAGCAGGCCCAGACTCAGGCACAGACAGGTAACACACTTATACCTGTACTTAAACAGGGGCCACTCCCTTAATACCAATAAATATTACTCACACTCGTTTATCAAACTATCGCACTTAAATTGGGCTTGAGCATGTTTCAGCACAAAAGTCAGTGTTTACCTGACGCTGAGTTCCCCTAGTGATGAGCCTCTTCTAATCCACCGTTAAGTTTGATGGATGGCAGACCTGAGTTTTGTGTTGAATGTGTGAATGTATGGACAGACTAAACCCGAACTGTCCCACCATGTCAGTCGAAAAGAAAAGAATTCCCCCTCAGGAATGAGCCGGCTGGTGGCTGCATCAACTCCACCTTGAATATGACCTTTCAGACTTACTGTAGCACATCAGCAAACAAGGATTACAACACTGACAGAGCTTCAGTGGTTTTGGCAGCACGTGCTCTTGGCAGTTTCCCATCCCGTCCTGAAAAACCAGTTAGAGAGACCTGAGCACTTTAAAAACCACATGCTTACCCGGGGAAAACTGTGTTTTGACGCTCTCTCACCAGGTTTCAGCAGAAGTGGTATGTGTGCAGCCGTTTTGGGCGCCCGACAGTCCTTGCTGTTGTCTGCTGCTGATAGTCAGACAGAGAAAGCATCTTTTTTTGTTTCTTTCTAAAATGGTGTTTTATTGGAACTGCTCAGCCAGAAAAACACTCGCTGCTCATGCAGTGCACCTACCCAGTGCTGCTTTACTGCAGGAAATGTGCACCGTCGCTTCCCTTTTACATCTAATTACTGATGATTGAAAAGCTCAGGAAAGAGGATGTGGGCAGAAGTGTTTAGATTTCATGATTGAGAAATTGGAAACTTTAAATATCACGTTAAACTACACTTACAAATATTGCTTAAAATTCTCCTCTCTCTGCAGTTGTCAGCATGGGTGAAGAGCCTTGTTTGCTCCTTCCCCTCCACACCAGAGAGAAAGTGGAGAAGCTGCTGTTCAGGGGCAGCGAAGGGGACGACTGTGACCACATGGACGACAGCGACTGGTGCAACCTGGCAGGCCTCCTGGGATATGAGGAGGAGCGGATTGCAACCTTCCGGCAGGAGGAGCATCCCGTCCGCGCGCTCCTCTCCGACTGGGCAAGCAAGGACTGCGCCAGCATCGACGCGCTGTGCACGGCGCTGCGCAAGATCAACCGTGACGACATCGCCCAGAGTCTGGTGCTTAGCCCGAGCGCTGTGAAGCCAACCGCCACCTCTGTCGTGTGATTTAAGCTAAACTGCACAACACCCGAATCTTAGGCTTCCTCTTTCTACACAATTCCTGCTAGATCTGCTTTAAGCTATTCCCTCATGAAGCCAGCAGTCACAGTACCATGAATCCTGAAGAATCATTTCATGTTTAATAGAGGGTTAAGACAAGAAGATGCCACATATTAGCCAAAAACTGAATGAATGTTGATGCAACTAATCAAATGAATGCAATGGAAGCCAAACCCCCTCACTTAGCTATCAGGATATAATTAGTCACTCTCACATTTTAACCTCCACACAATTTAAAGCCTATGTGGTGGAAAATGATCTATAATCATTCCATTTTGATATCCACCTGCCTTTACACTTCAATTAACTTCGAGCTTGCTATCACCTTTATTCATTGTGGAGCAGCAGTGGGATTTGAACTGAAGTCATGGTGGAGACCTGGCCCATTCATTCCTCATGACTTGGTCCCCTGCATCTTTATTCTTCACTCGTAAACAAGCATAGTCCCCTTCTCGTAGCGTCCATTATCCAGTGTATCTCTAAATGTTACCTTACACATCTATGCTACCAAAGAGGAGTTAACATGTCGGAGACCATACTGGAAAAGCAACATTATTTACATGCCACGTTAAGTTTAAGTTGTCAACTGGCTTGTGTCGTTACTGCTAACCAATGACGCCTGCATACCACAAAGTATCTGGATCTTTGCAGATATGACAACCTGAGGAAGGATGCTTGGATGCAAAAGCTAAGGCCAGCAATTCGTTGTTGTTTTAAAATCCTGTATTAGACTTAGGACTTTGAGCTGCAGCACAGGTGGAGTTAATCTCACCTTTGTCTCAAGTGATTTCTGCAGACTGTTCCTGTTTTTGACAAGCGCTATAGGAGCTCCTGGCTGGAATCTGTGGGGAGGGTCAACGACTGAGGCAACATGAGACACTACTCTATGTGCTCAGGCCTATCTGCATAACACAGGAGCTCGCACACAGACTCCTTCATGCTGACCCAGAAAAGGGATGGACTCTGAAACTTAAGTCACGCAGTCACAACTATGTATACTCTATGTACATAGAGAGACAAGTGCCCACACCAAATAGAGCTATACATACTGTACATACATACACATAGAGCAACAGTATGTAACCATGCATGCATGTCCAAATCAAAACAAATACACACACGCACACATACACACAGATCATGTATACATTTACATTTTTGTTCACTGTAGGGGACACAGAAGACTTCAGAACCTGCCACATACTGTATGGAAAACTCCCACAAGCAGACCATATATTGTTTAATCTCATTACTAGTAGCCAATATAAAAAGGTAATTCTGTGTCTTTAAGAGTTATGCCTAATGTCTATATAGTTTGCAACATGTGCTATAGATGGTGAAATGCTACCCTAAGCATAAACAGCATGCAGAAATGAGCAACTCATTGTCAGACAGTGCACAAATTCCAAGAAAAACAAAGTGCACATACAGAGTAATCAGGATACAGAACAAAAATCCAGGGTTTTCTATCTTTTTTGCTTAATTTCTCAGGGTATCTTGAATGATTGTGTTATTACATTGATACTATTCTTATTATTGCACCCTTTGTAATTAACTGAACAATCTGTAGTTATTAAAAAGGTAACTGTGTTTATCCAGAGCAGCGATTCTTGCGACTGACAATCCTACAAGCAGGTGATTAAGAGAGGGAAACAGGCCAGAGAAGAAAAAGGAAAAGGGTGTCTTGTTTCCTCATTGTTTGCAACAATGACATCTGGATAAAAGGGGAGTCAGTGGAGACATAAGGCAAAGGATGTGGGATGAATTCAGACCAAGGAGAAAGCGGAAAAGTTTTGGATTACTTAAATGTAAAGGTGAAACCCAGGAATCTGCATTTGCATTAATCCGTTTGTTTAAGTACAGGCATGCATCCCTCTCCTCGTGGCCGTATCATCTTTTGTATTGTGTTGGACCAAGTAAGTTTGAATTTGTTAAATCCTATTTCAGATATGTTATTATGTTGATATTATTATGCTGCCAACAGAGGACTCCTAGCACCTATTTGTTTTCTTTTTTTTTGTTGTTCACTGTTTACTATACTAAACACACCTATATCACCAACTTCATCTGTCACTCTCAGGTGCAGATTGTACATTGTTACTAACTACGTACATAACAAGCTTCATGCTGTAGTGTTACTTTAAATGAAGGTATTCTCCCTCTACTCTTAAAGGTTGCTATGTTTTAATTTCCACATAACAACTGTAAATTGTATTATGTTTTTCTTGTTGTCCTAGATTGTAGCACTTAAATGTGTAATTACATTTTGTCTGTTTTGCATCACAAGTGCCTGGGAACTGTTTCAGGTGTCCGTTGATGTTGTACATTTTTGTTTTTAGCTATTTTTGTAAGTATATCTACTTTATTTGTGGTTGTTTTTTTAACTTGTAAATAATTTGTCTTTTTCTAGATTTTATTTTAGTTTAAGCCTTGAAGGCGCTATTGTACAATACGTATGTGAATGGGACGTTGTTACTATATCAATGCTGTCCTAGTTTAAATGGGTTAGAGGGCAAAGGGAAGGGAGGTGCCTTTGTGCAGATCTTTGGGCAATTAACAAATCAGTCATCAAGTGTATTAATATAGTGCATCACCTAGTTTGGACATGAATAGGGAACACACATTTAAAAACCTTTGAGACTAATCAGAACTGGAAAGGCTCCATATTTCTTTTTATTTAGTGTTTTCCCAGACAGTCGGACACCAGGAACATCTTGCATTTTGTGCAAGAAGAGAGAGTTCCAAGATCCCAAATACCCAAAATATTTGCACCAGTAAGATTTGATGTCATTAATGTGTGAGAGAAAGTTGCTAATTGAAAAAGGTTACACAAAATTGACTGATGTTTAAATTTGAGATTGCTGTTACATACTGGGGCATTGTCTCCACTTTGGATTGTGAAGCTTGAGAAAATTACTTTATTTTTTATAGGTGTGTTCAATGGCCATTAGCATTTACCACAGATTATCCTTCCCCAAAGGAGTCCTTTGTTCATTCTACCATAGTTTGGTCAATTATAGTCTTCAGAGTTTGTCCTGGCATCAGAAACAATGTCTGAAGATGGAGGCTTTGGACAGTATTTGTTTAATTTGAACGATATGAGAAATTGTGACCAGACATTGAATTGCTTGTACAGTAAACCCATTTGAAGATGAACATGTCAATATATTGCACTTGAAAGTAAGACATTGATCATGAGGATGGGGTTTGTGGGTAAAGTCTGTATTTGGAGGACAAAGTTTTTAAAAAGCCCTGGTAATGTAGCTTATAGTGACAAGACTGGTGCACCAGGACTGAAATGTACAGATCTGAGAAATATTGAATGTTCATTGTATACTAATACATATACTGTACTATACTTACCTAATGTGAATTTGCAGAATTCCTACATCAGACAAGCATTAAAACCAATAATAAAGCTCAAGTCTGTAATACAGTCATCTGTATTGATCTAATAATGCACACACAAAGAGGTCGTACACTTGCATCCATAGAGATACACACTCAGTGATTACACAAACACACGCATGTAATAATAATTTGAATAAATATAGTCAAATAAATTTAAACAGATGATTAACTGTGAAATGGTTTATGGAATTATTAAAAATTCTAATGTTTTCTTCTGAAATGTTAGTTTCATTTTAATTTCTTTAAAAATAATTTACCTGAACTTTACTTATCTACTTATTTATTTAATATTGTACGTTTTGGGGTTCCATACATATGTAAACATTGCCACTGAAGGGTTTGGTATTGAAACACCCCCAAGTCTTTTGTATTTTACCCTCAGGATGGAGAAGGCCTGTGCACTTTCCTCAAGAGTCACTAAAGTCCTTCTGACATGTAATCCAAGCCAAATGAGACAGACTGATTACTGGAAGCTTGAACTGTTGTAACACAGGAATGGATTGAAAAGGAAAGGGAGACTGAAAAGGGGGCAAAGTAGGATGGGCTAGTTCCTCTTTGGCTTCATCAAACTGACTACATGAATTATGGCACTGCGTGTGGTCAGTGTCGGAGAGGCAACACAATACTATAATAATAGATACCAACAGCCTGTCAACACAATTAGACCTACCTTGGTGAGTGATATGGCAAGGTAATGGTGCATGAAATAACACATGCTAGCACATTTGTTCCCACTGGTTTCATATTTTTATGTCACCGTTGACTTGTCTAGGTTTACAAGTTTAAAAATATTGTGGCAGATTAGTATTCCGTATGGTCATTAAGTTGGCATTGTCGTTGTATAAATGTGCAGGAAAATGTCTAATTGAAATCTACAGATATTACATTAACATTAGAGGAGACCTCCTCTGATTCCTAGAGTGGAAATTCAAGAAAAATGCAAATAGGTTGGAACAAATAAAAGGACAATACATGTATAAGTATAATCAGTTAAGAAAATCTTTGCTTCATATCATACATATAAAATCTGTATGAAAGATAAGATAAATACAAAGTATCTAAATATATATATATATATATATATATATATATATATATATATATATATATATATATA
>JAOXYL010000030.1:9278208-9294310 GCA_028564955.1 Terapon puta
TATATATATATATATATATATATATACTGTAGATAATGTAATATGATATTTAATAGTTATTACACATCACATATAGGTAGAACATAAATACAGGAAAAAATGCATGTGAATGTAAAACATTGTATTTGTTTATGTTTGTGCTACTAAAATACCCCCAAACTGTTTAAAATGAGTCTTTTAATGAAAAAGACAAACTTTCTGCCTTCTACTTCATTCTTCCAATCCAATTTAAACCCGATGTAAGTTAGCAGCAATCTTTAACCTGCCTGCTCACCCACTCCAGACTGACCTGTTTCTGCTTATCCAGATCAGAAATGGCATCAACAGGTTCTGAGTCAGTCTCAGTACCCAGGATCAGTTTCTAAGTGAACCATGATTCAAATGGAAAACACATTCCCCAGCTAACTGCTGCTAACCTCCAGTGAGTCGTTAGTGAGGAATGTTTGATGTGTGAAGGGAACCATGTGTGCAGGAGTGACATGTGGTGGTGAAAGGGGATAGGCCACGTCGAGTTTGGGTGACCAGTCGAGTTTTGACTTCTAGTTGAACTAAGTGCAGAAAGTTTAAATTAAAGGTGCTTTCTGTAACAATTTGCATATATTGCACATTTTTTCAGTATTATTTATTCATTTTTTATGCCAATGTATGGACAGATTGTAACATAACTTAAAATCTTTCTTGACTGCCTGTAGACTGATTTATATGTAAAGGAGTGTATTTTTTCCCAGAGTAAGGTGGCACTTATATGATTCAATTATGGGAGTGAGAAAATATGTACGTTTTTATATAATATTCCTCCCTGCTGCATAGTTAACGTGGCTAATTTACAGCATGTTATAGTCAGTTTTATGACTCAGAATAACATGCTTATTTACCCGGCAAATCACCACTGGGGTCGAGTGTGAATCTGGAAACAGGATTCCCTAGGGACTGTCCAGAAATGTGAGGCTGTGAAACCCTGGAGAAAGACCTTTCCACAGGTTATGCATAAAATAACAGCACAGCACATAATAATCTTTCACATCCCAGAGGAATTAACATGAAATCATGAGTCCTTCCAGTAAAAGAAAAAAAAAAAAAATAAATAAACTATTTGGCTTTAGTATTAAGCAATAATTTAAATTTTTTGGGAAAATATCGTTATTTGCTTTCTTGCCAAGAGTAAGATGATGTCGGAAAGGTAAAAAAATGAAAAAGCCTACAAACACATCTAGAGTTTATTAACTAACACATTATTATGTATCACCTTTGTTAAATCTACACAATAAAACCAGACTGTCTCCGATCCTTGTGCTAAGCTAAGCTACTTGCGGTAGCTTTTAACAGACAGCGAGGAGAGTGGTATTGATCTTTTAATCTAACTGATTCCTTTAACAGCAGACCGTTAAGCCTTTTGGAGATGTTAAGCGATCAAGGTATTACTGTAGATAAAGAAGTGGCAGGAAATGCTGACAGGATCATAAACCTACAAAAGACAAAGCAAAAGTGGAGAGTTGGAAGCAACACACTTCAATTTTACGGCGTCAATTTCACTGGACTGTAATAAGAATCAATTAGTATATGAAATAAGTCATAAAAAGTCATATAAAAGTCAAAATAAGTGATATAAAAGAAAGTATATCATAATAGTTTCAAATTAAGGGAGGGAGAGGACCTGGAAAAAATATAAGGCCCATTCATAATAAATGTTTAAATGCTGAGTAAATCTGTTATGTCAGATCCCTAGATCACTAACTCACCAAAAGGCTATAATGCTTCTTAAAAGACAATATATTGTGTTGAATGTGAAACTGGTCCTGGCACTGCAAGAAAAAAGTATAAAATACCTGACCCCAATTATCTAAAACCTCATACCATACAAGTTAGCACAGCGCTCTTTTAAAAAAAGCAATCACTGAGATGAGGTCAAAGGTCAGAGGCATCTTCATCTTTACAACCAAGAGAAGAGCATCCCTCTGAGGACCTCAGTAGACGCTCATGATGATGTATGACCGACTGTAGCAAGTCTAAGGAACTCTCCAGACGAGGGCACACGTGTTCTCTTTGGTCACGGAGGACTCTTACAGGAGATCAAACACAATGTGCAACCTCTGAAAGACGCTAAATCCTGGTTGGGACAGTAGGAAAGAAGTGACTGATCTCATCTTAAGTCAAAGTTCAGTGCCTGACAAGGTAACAGAGGTGCAGCAGGTTTCTTTTCTTTCTTTGACACAAGTAGGTGTGATTTTGAATGTCGGTTTCAATTTGTATCCTGTTTACTGAACAATAGATTCTTTACCAACTGGGTTTGAACAGCTAACATATACTTTAAAAATATATATTTTATGCTCTTGTTGTCTTTTTATCTGTCTCTGTTGATAAAACATTTAGCTTTTTCACCACCTGCCATGATAAATGTGCTTTATCTCACATGCCAACATACAGTACCTTTGTGAAGCTGCATGGCCGTGGAGGGGATCCCATACTGTGTTTATTATCAGTTGTTTATTTTTTATTCATTTTCTCTGTCTGAAGCACAAATTCATCAACTTTGCCACTTTACCTTTGATAATTTTCTGAAAACTCTTTTCTTTTGTCTTTGCGATGAGAATCAGTCATACATAAACAAAGCCATTGATAGATTTCTGTCTACACGTACCGTGTCATTGGTCTTGTGGGCACAGTAGACAGTATTTTATGTTTACGTGGGCCAAATACAAATATTTGAATTCACTGTAAATCTATCCTGTGCTACATCCTGTATGACACACTGAGATCCCGCTCAGTGTTTCCTGCTGTGTTTACACTTGGCTACTCAGAGGGGACCACGTAACCCATCGCTTTTACAAGCTGTCCATCTATAAAAATGAAGTGATGTGGTTTCCCACTCTGTTCTATTATTCTGCTCCTCTTCCTCTTCTCCCACCTGCCTCTGTTTGCTGGAACAGAAAGTGAGGCTCTGCCAGCAACACACACAATTAAGTGGGGAGTGATGAAATTATATCTCTGGCCCGGGCAAATGGAGGGATGAAGGGGATAGAGAGGCAAAGTGGGAAGGAGGGAGAGTCCATTCTGTTTCCCTCTGGGGCCAAGGGAAATTCTATTAGGCCTATAATAGAGCCATTTTTCACCTCCTTCCACATCAGTCTCCTATACAGTTCCTCCTCCTGTCCTTCCCTCTCTCCTGTCTCCTCTTTAAAGATGGTCCGGTGTGATTAAGAATCTGCTGCTCCCCTCCTTTAATCCTCACTGGAAATCCTCCTCTTTTCTCTGACCTCCTGTTTCTCTGCGTCACACCTCATGTTTCCCCAATCAGCTATAGTCTCTTCTTTTATTACGTTGCCATACAGTGTAAACAAGAGAGAGCATGCTGCACAGATGGATCAAAATGGAGCGAAAAGTCAAAAAAGTCAAATCTAGCATTACTATTTGATGAATCCAGCCGTTAAACATTCCTCAGGAGCGACATCTTTGTTGGCTGAGAGGTTATAAAATGTCTTGTGGCCTTAAAGGAGGTGATTAAGGCTTAATGACAGGAACACACTTTGGAGAGTCACGACATTTATGATCCACAATCATTCCATTTTCAGCCATGATAAAGGTTTAATGTGTTTAGTAGGAAGTGACAAAATAAAGAACACTGACACAATGCACCCAGCGTCTTTCAGAAGCTCGTAATTGGTGTGGCATTCCAGCCCGTGGCTTTGCGGTGAACAAGAAAAAATTTATTTGTTTGTCACAGGTCGGTTCGGGGAGAATGCCATTTAAACATTACTGGTTTAATTGGATTTTATGTAAAACCCCCACATGTTCCCTGTTGCTATTTATGTCTGCTTACCAGGTGGCTGGCACAGACACGTCAGCTGTACCATTAGAAAGTGTTCAGCTGCTATCCAGAACAGGCTCAGCAACAGGATCCTTTTCTTAAAAGAGAAAGCATATCTATCTGTCACGTTATCAACCAAAAACGTCAACCGTAGGCAGGACACATCACACGCGTGTATTTTGCACATACTTCCTCCCTTTGATTCCTTTGTTTGCTCGTTCTGACAAGTGAGTCACTGAATCAACAGAGGCCTCGTGTCATAACAGAAAAAAGATCTACAGCACAGTAACAATTGCACCCGGACAACCAAGCCGCCTCCAAAAGCCTGATCTGCACCTAGAGGTACAAACACATGGCGTAGATGACACTGATACTCTGAGCCAGCTGTACATTTCAAACACCTGTCAAAGAAGCCTGCCTTTATATCTCAACACGGTTTACATTCCAGGGATGTATTTAGACTTAGATATTACATAAGTAAATGCATGTACTATAGAAATTAATCATATTCAAAAAGGCACTATCAAAAAGTACCATTAAAACATGTATATTCCAAGTCTATTCATTCTGCATTTTAGTAGTAAGGTACCAACACTGAGAGCTTGTGGTACTTTGTCTGACCTCAGCTCATGTGGCTAATGTTAGCAAAGCACACATTGACATAGCTGAGTTACTGATCTTGCCGAATCATTTGACCAACTTTATGACATTATGTGTTTATTCTTGTTTGTCTTAAACTGAAATAGAGATCTCCAGTTCCCACTCCATCTTTGGACAGTCCTGCCAAACTCTGTGGAGAAGAGAAACAGGCGCTGTCTCAACACTGCATGAACTGGAAGTTTATTTCTCATCTGCGGAAGAAAACAGAACACACAACCTTCTGATAATTATTATGCTGCTCCGTGAGAGCAAACTTAAACACCCTTCACAGCGTGAAGTCTACTGCGGCTACGGCTATGTGCTGGCATTTCTCACACACACGGATGTGTCACAGGCACAGATTACCCACAAAGGAACTTTTCTTTGAACTTTTCAAAGGAGCACTTGTGTTCTGATGTAACAGTCTAACAGTCTAAAGTAAATCTTAGGAATTTAAGGGAATTTCAATGTGCCATAATCATGGAAATACCACTTGTCACCACAGTTGGAGCTGTTTATCAAAAGTCTTGCATCATTTGTCATATATTAGTCTCTGCAAGGTCACAGGAGGTCAATTAAAATAACTTCCTGTCTTCAAGTAGATTTTTTAATTTTCCCACTTTCAAGTTTTGGTACAGATGAAACAAAAAAGATAACAATAAAAAAGATAACGTGTTGACTTTAGCAGTGATGACATGTGGATTTTGTGACTGTTAGATGGAGATGGACAAGCTGTTTCCCCCACTGTTCAGTCTTTGTGCTAAGCTATGCTAATCAGCGTGTTGGGTTAGGATCATATTTACTGTACAGTCATGAGAATGGTATCAGTCTATTCGCATTATTCTCAGCCAGGAAGAAAATGAATGCATTTCCCAAGCCAATCTACCTTGTAACTGGTCCTCCTCTGGGCCTAGTTGGTCAGTCTTGGACAAAATATGATAGCCAACAAGATGATCTCTTCAAGACAAGTGTTATTAGTGAGATGTCCACTGTATATAATGTGTGATATAGATATGATATCTGGACTGTGTTTTCTGCACAGAGCAGGAAACTGGAACTCTGTCCCTATATTCTGCCTCATGAAATCTGATTCAGACTAGCCAAGGACAAACGTTGATGTTCTGCATCTCATATAATACTCGGGCTTGAGTTTCAATCCCAGCCACCCGTCTCTGTGGTGAATGCAGGTATAAAGCGATGATCATGATGTCACATTGATATGGCCTCTAAATAAAGGAGTGATGTAATGTTGCACTGTGGATGTGGAAGAGGACACGGGAGCAGATTATTGTACTCCAAAAGATAATACAACTCTCTAGTATGACATGGACTTTTCCCACATCTATCTAGCCATCCAAGAAAGAGAAAGAGCCTGTGGGTCCTTCATCCCTGTGTCTTTTTTATGTAATGTAGACATTGATATCGTGTTAAGCAAAAGTTTTTCAACTAGCCTCCTGTGAATAAAGACAGCATTGTGCCAGAGATGCCGAGATCTCTTGAAGAAGACTAAAAATGAGCATCTTGGCATGCTGTTTACCTGCTAATGATATAAAATGATATGGCAATTTTTCTAATGGGTTTTAAATAGGCCTCAGATCTTTCCGGGCCAAATGAGGATATGCAATCCATCAGTTTCAAAACATCCATTAAAATGCGAAAATACTCAAGGGTGGGTTGATTAGAGTGTCCTGAATATGACCCAGTATTGTGAAGAATCCCACAAATGTAAATTTCTAGGTGCTTTCCACAATATTGCTCAGGTATGTTCATGGTCTGCGATGACAGACAGAGGCCCGCACGGTCAACACCAGTTTTAGTGTGTACCTGAGGCAGAATGTGTTGCAGCTTGTCTGTTTGTGATGTATGCAAACCGCATTAGGGATCCTCGGAATCGAGAGTGGGAGGCCTGTCTTTAACTATTTCTAAGAAAACGTAAGTCAAACAGTGGTGCTTGATAAGCTTATTTAAGCACATTCACAGAGGGACAAACAGACAGCTTGTTGTGTGAGTGGCTGAAAGATGACTGATCCATCACACAAACATACAGGGAACAATTGTCTTTGAACGTCCTCGTGTATCCCAAGGGATCTCAGGCTAGCCGCTGTTTAAAAGGCTTTTCTCTCAGTTTAATTCAGGAAGGCTCAGATTGCTGATGGCTCTTTACCATTCAGCCAATAGTGGAGCTTTGCCGATAATGCTGGTGGGGCCCATCTGCAGCACCTGTGGAGGGCTGGCCACACAGCCGTCAGACTCATTCTGAGACATCCCTTCAGGAAAAATACAGCCGTCAGAAGTGTAGGAATAAGATCAGGGACAAGGTTATTAGAAAGTTAAGCTCTCTCTGTGTTGTAAAAGGTCTGCTGACATGTTCAAAACCTCTTTAGATTTTACAGCAAGTATGGTTGACTTAACCCTCAGGCAAACTTGAGGCCCATTTACAGTGTGAACCATGAGTGAAGGATGGTGAAATCTTTGGACATCAATCAAAAATGGTGGTCCAGCTGTAGATTGCAGTTTGGAACAAGCCCTAAAGAGACACTTCAGCCTGAAAAAATCCAATTTCTTTGCTATTTTTCTTCCATACAGTCATATTCTCTCTTGAAACAGAGATTACACTAAACTAGACTCACTGAACCTAAGCAACAACCTATGTTCTTGTAAATGTTCTTGATTCATTCTCTTAAGATAGAGGCTGATCCTGCCTATGGTCACTACGACAATGTCAGGGAAGGGACGATATGCCCCACCTACTGAGTCAGTCCCAGTCTGTTATCCATCAAATCACGATATATCCATCTTAAAATATATGTACTATATTAAGATATTTCTATATTAATCCAAGGATTTTGGATTTGGATTTGGAAAAAGATAGAGATGCTTGTTATTTTTAATTCTGGCCTTTTAAAATTCCTCTGATTGCTTAAGACAGGCAGGTTTTGTCTGTGTATTATTCAAAATATCTACACACCCAAACAATAGAGTCCTTTTGTCATACACAATCCCACATCGCCTCCATGTCCAAGTTATATCTTATGCATACATGTGAAGAGATGACAAAAACATCAAGAGAGCCTTGTTTACCCTCGGGGCATTCCTCCTCAGCAGTTTGGGCCATGACCTCTTGGGCTGAGTTTAACCAAGAGGGTCATCATGTCTGTCTGGCACACAAAACAACAGATACTCTGGCATTCAGCCCCGCTCCACTCAATCCCATTCTCCTCTTCCCATTCCAGATTTGCACAGAGGCAGAGTAGAGAGTGTCAGGTTCAGCTACAGTATCAGCTGTCAGGTATTGGAGTCAGATCAAAGTGGGATAGTGAAAAGAGTGAGATCCACACCCCGACTCCTAACCATACAAAGAGGCTAAGGAGCAAACCCCCCTCCCCCGGGAGTTGTAATGGGAGCGGCCGATTACCCCTGTGTACCTCAGCCATTTGGGCCAACCCGAGGGAGCCACAGTGGAGGGTAGCATAGAGCCAGTGATGAGGCCTTGCACAGCATAGGCCGAGGATCTAATCCTTGCAATAGTACTAGCAGCTATGGCTTCATATATGATGTTGAATAACACCAAATGCTTTCTGAATTTTTGCATACACGATTGCTGCTCTGGCACATTGCAATATACATCCATTATTCGTAATTGCAACACACCCTACACTCAACAGACCCGCATAAAGCCCATCCTTGTCCGTGTCAGTCTGGCGTTATCCTTCTCTGATGCATCATGACGAACCATCCTCCTCACCCCCTCCCCTTCAGAAACTGAGAGAAAATTTAGTTAGGACCGATCCGCTGCCCAATTTATCTCAAATCCTCCGCGATGCAGATCTAATTTCAGCCTCTTAGTACCACAAACAGGAAGAAGAAGCCAGTCGATAAACAGCCCATGGTCACTGTTGGAGGGAGTGAAGTGGTGATGGCATGGGCGGGCCGGAGGAAAGCCAATATGGTGACACAGTGGAAAAGGAAAGAAGGAGGGTTGTCATTATCCCGTGTTCAGTCCATCACTCACTCCATCAACCTCTGACCTTCTAATTCCTGGGATAAACTTAATTAGAGTGTGTAGGCAAATTAGCTAAAAGCATTGCAAGTAAATTGAAAATACTAACAAAAACTTTAAGTCATGCCATCTGACCAAGGATTATATGGAAATGGAAAAGTATAGTTCCATATTTTCAGAGAACTGAGCTAATACCATTCGAGCAGTGTGTCAATTTAATTTGGCTAAAAATAAATGTTGGAAATGTTTTTTTTATAGGTGTCATTTTTACACTTTTTTTTTACACTGGTTTTGTATGGATTAACACACAAAATATCACACGTTAGTTATTTACCTTTGTAGGTTTTCTTATCTTCAGATAGAGCTGCCCCTCCCGTTTCTAATCTTTGTGCTAAACTAAGCGGACCAACTGCTGGTATTAGTTTCAGATTTAACACATTGTCATTGGTCTCAAGCAAATAATCATCTTCACAAAAAGATCTTTCAAGTAAAAACTTAAGATTCTCACCAAATTCCCATCAACATTTTGTGAACACATTTCTACCACCAGATACTACAGTACTGTACAAACAAGGCCTGAATCTTAAATGCGATTTGGGATCTAAAAGCTGAGGCTGCACTGTGATGCATGAACTGGAAAAAATTAAATGCAAAAGAGCAGCCGAGGATAATCGTTATATTTCATACATGGCTTACTGACACAAACTAGCAAAATGCCCAGATTCTCTATATGATGTTACAAGTCTTTGTCGAGTCACTGTAGACTGCCTTGTAGGTCTGTGGACTAAAGGAGGCAGTCATGGGTTGACAACAGAACCAGATGGCAAGAGGAAGCCCTCTGGTAAACCTCTGATCTAATATTTCAAATGGAAGGCTGATGGAAACAGCATGTTACAGTCACCATAATTCATAATTATGGCATTGTAATCATAATGGCTTTTATGGAATGAATTAACAGCTAAAGAATGACCACATAAAACATTAAAGTTATTATACCTATAGCAAGGAAGAGGATGAGTTATGATTAGATTTTTTGTTGTATTTCACTCTGAATGGGACATTACAGTGTGACAATTAAGATGTGTGACAAGTAGGGAATACAGTAAGATCGTAGATGCATAATAAAAGACATCAATTTTACTGTGGTGAGATGTAATTTTCAGGACAGTAAAAATGTCACAGTAAATCCGCGAAGAGCACAGAACGTATGAAAGTCACGGTACGTATATTTCACCTTACAAAGTGCAGATTTTCCTCACATGGTTTGCTGAGTCAATTTCATGACTTCTAGGATTGCAGCTACAGTCCCTTGGCCGCCCAGCCTTCTCAGGAGTATAGAATTCACCAGGGAAATCTAATTACTCCCGACAGAAACAGTAGATGACCGGATATGTCTTCATTAAGCAGGACCTATCAAAACAACAAGGCCTTGTGAACAACAAAGAAAAACAAACTACAAAGAAGAAATCTCTTTTCCCAAGAATTTCACTTTATACAGGTTAGGGCAGACAGGTGTGCTGTTAGCTCATAGAAACGTCCCATCAACTTGATACGTCACATCACTTTGAATTCTTTTAGTGGCAGATTTTTTTCATATAAGCCTGTTTCCATCTTCAGTAAAAACATCTTTTAAAGATTCAAGTGGATTTAAATTAATTAATATCAAGAGATTGCCATGGCTCACCATAGAGTAATTTTTTATTTGAATAACTTGTTTAGTTTGTTTAACCCATAAAAAAAAAAGAAAGAAAAAATACTCCCAACTTTTAGCATCTTTCCTTGTTCATTCTATCCAATATGGACTGTAAGGGATAAATTAAATGTAAGATTTACTTTAAATGTATCTCTTTATTAAGTCATTCATTTGGTAGCAGTTTTATTCCTTTATTCTTCAATAACAATGCCTTTAAAGGGGAAGCTCAAGTCCACATTCTTCCTCATAACCAAATTATGCTGTGAAACAATTATCAAATATTTCAAGTTAACATGTCCTTAAACAAAAAAAATAGAACTTTCATTTAAACCCGTCTCATATAAACCCACTCTTCGCAAAGAATCACAGAGGCTGGGGTGAGGTTTTGCATGAATGGACTCAAGTTCAGACGTAATTATGCTGTGAGCCTTAGTGCATGGTGGTCAATGGTGTTGACAAAAGGAGCCGTGCGAGGGGAATAGAAGAGGTCAAACGTCAGACGGGACCTTTCCTGACCCCCCCAACACACCACACGGGGGACCTTACCAGCGAATCCAATTTAGCCTACTCAGCCATCACCATCTTGTAAAAGTCAACAAGCTATCACTCATATTTCCCTTCTCTTCCCCGTCCACCACTTTGCTTCTCTCTCACCATCTTCGTCTTTATTCTGTCTCTCTGCTTTCCTCCCTCCTGAGGTTCAAACTCCTGTTTCATGGCACAAATCTGCTTCTAAAAACAGTTCAAGTTGGACATGAGGGGATTTAAACCAAGGAAAACTCAGGCAGGAGCATACAAGTTTAACATTGAAAGGACCTATAATCATGAGACTTTATATCAATACAACTATTTAAGTTATTTAAGTTATAGTTTCTTCAAGCCATGTGATATGAAGGGAGTTCAATCGGGAGCTGTCTACATCAAGGGGAGCATGATAAAGTGATTGTGTGACAGCAGTTTACAAATAAAAGATAAGATATGACTCGCCACATATGGACATTGTTAAGTTTGACATGTGGGTGGGTTTGAAGAGGTAGGACAAAGCCTGTGACACTTCAAGGCCTGCATTTAGTTAATTCAGTTACATACAGGATAGACAGAAAAGGACAGAATAAATGGGACTGTCAAGAATATATGAGGATTAAAGAGTCACAAGTATTTCAGGAGGATACCTTATACCTTTCACTTTCAGGGTAAAGATTTCCTGAAACCCTAATCAAGGTTTTTTTTCTGTCTTTGCAGTCTTCTGTCTTTCAAGTATCAAGTGAAGTATCCTAGTATCTATTTGATGATTAATCTTCCACAGACACTCACATATTCTCCTCAAGATGAAAGTTTCAGCATTCACAGTGTCACACTTTGACCTACAAGTTGAAGTCCACTTTATTCCACACAAGAAAAATTTTTATTTGTATGTATGGAGGATTCATTAATGAGTCTACAACCTGAGAAAAAAAGCTGCTCTATAGTCTGGTGATACAGCAACAGAAACTTTTGTGTTGTTTGTCAGACAGCAGCAGAAAAAAACATCCATGTTTTGCACATCTCTCTAACTTTTAACAACTCTAACTTTAAACTATTCATAGATGACAGTTTACTGTGTTGACCTTATTTCTTTGGTCAAAGCTGTTTTTGTACCACAAAATATACATCATCTTGGTCCCACCCAGAGATTTCTCTATAGAGTGATCCCATTCTCAATATCCTCTTAGTTATCTTTTGTACTGTGTGCACATCTTTTACCTGAGGATAATTTAGTTAAACTGAAGCCTCTTTCTTTTAAACTGAATTTACCTTCCTCTGTGTCTACTACTAAAGTGGTCAAACTGCCTTGTCATCCTGCATGGAGCTCAGGCATTCAGCCTCATTTCATTCACTGCAGCGTATTGTCTTAAAGAAAAAAACGATGTCTTCTTAATAATGACTTGCAGATATCCGTTCCGGTGTGAGCAATGTATTATGACTTGTGCGCATGACACCCTGTTTCTTCCTCTCATTCATGTTCACACATTGACTTTGAAAGCCTGCAAATACCACATAAGCCACGGGATTAACCTCCCAATGCTGCATTGAGGAGCTAAACTATTACATGAGAAACACAGAATGATCAGACCGTGACTCCTATAAAGAGAACGTGTGAAGTCCTTTAGCACCACCATGAACACATAGATATGTTTTGGGTACAGACGCTTACCATGAAAACTGCTTTATACGATTATACACTTCCTCCTTTTTTACAGATGTGAAATATAATCTGTAAGGTAATCTTCACATAATTTACCTGAGCTGTCAGTGGTGGACTGCAGAGCCTGTGTACTGGCATTGAACATACAGTATTGTCCGTCTTTGAAGTCTTTGTACCAGAACTCCAATGACAAATTACATGTTGTGGGTGTATGGAAAGTGTTGTTATGTCTACTATAGGTCTAATCCCATACTGTTGAAGACACGTTGAGTGACAATGATGAATTTCACCCCCCAAAGAGAAAAGACGGGAAATATCGGCTCTGTCGGTGTCCACACTCGGCCCGACAATGGAACTTCAGCACAAAAGAGAGAAACCCAACCTCTTGTATCACTGACAGCTTCTTTGAAGTCAAACTAGAACCATCCTGTATTAAAGGTTTGGACTGTGGTAACTGTACATTTACGTGTCCTGTAAAGAACATGTTTTGGTGGCACAGTGAAGTGAGCAATTTCATGTCCAAATCTTTATTTTCAAAAAACATAGAAAGTTTGCACATTGTTCAGTGAGAAATATCAAACAACATTAGAGCCCTGAGGTAATCTACAGCCCAGATTACATTTTTGCTTTAGAACATATACAATGGGATTAATATTTCATACATAGATTGCTTTTATCATTTTCATCAACAACATTTGTGATATTAACCAATAAAGTATTGATTTGATGATAGTAAGACTAAAATGCCCCCGTGATACAACAGATAAACATTACACTGAATACAAAAAGCAGTGAGCAACTGACAGAAGTGAAACAGAGAACAGAGCCAAATGTACATTTGATGTTATACTGCCCTCTAATGATGTAAAGAAGAACTACCACAATTTCTTATCAGAGCAGAAAATCAGGAGCACTATGCATGATGTATTCCCAAATAATCTTTAACATCTATAATTTATTTTAGTCCTGTAAGATCATGAAATGGATTCTCATTCCAATCTTTTAGTCGATCACAACAGAGAAAAATAACTGACCATTCTCAAGTCTGTGCACAATGATTAAGCTGTGGTTGACCAATTAACATGCTTTGGTGTTATATGTATATATTCATCTTTTTACTGTATGTGTGCCTACATTTTATATCTCTAGTTTAGAGTATTGGCAATCATCAAACCAATCAGCAGGGTCACCACAGAGGCGAACTGCTTTGAGCCACCGCTGGTTTTCATCTTTATATCTGCAAGAGAACAACAAAGTCTAAGATTAGCAGTAAAAAAAGAGAAGAGCTGTTTTCACAAACATGAACACACTGCTTATGTAAATCAAAATTCATCTGAGCCTCTTAACTCCGTATTTGTGTTTATGTTGAGAACTCTTCATAATATAGTAACTGAGTACAATAGAGCACAATGTGTGAGTTACCTGATTTTGTCAGGATGAGTGGTCCAAGTGAGATGGCTGCAGAGTCATGAATGGAAATATCCCTAGCCACTCGTGTGTGGTAACCTGGGTAACAATGCTGCAGGAAACACATCAGAAAATTTCAGCTGAAGCTTTTAACTAGAGTGAATTACAGCTAAGTGGTTGTAAAGTTGTACGTACAGCTGTGCAGTTGTTGTGACTCAGAAGACACAGGTGGACCTGACAGTGCAGGTAGATGGATGAAAAATTGGTGAAGGTGAACATCCTGAACGAGAATCGGGCCACAGTGGAGATGCCGTTCTGAATCATTTCAACTGTACCATCTGCTGGATTAGGACACCTGTAAGTTTTAACAGGGAAGATGGCTACAGTGAGTGGAAGGAGTACTTCATATGTAGCTTTTGCAGGGTGCTTGAGGCAACAGTGTGCTTTACTCTGCAATGATGAGATCCCAGCGGACAGGGTAGCTGGCGTCATTGAAAGGCGTTGCCCAGCATGAATCCAGAATAGTGGAGATCTGCCGTTCATCGACTCCTTCTGTCTGCACCTCGATGTACAGTCTCCGGTCTATTTCCATTTCTACGTTCCTGTTTCTGGTTAGGGCGAAGTGGAAGTCAGCATCCTCGAAGGGGATCATCCTTAAATGATAGTGACCCTGGCCAGATGGAAGTCTCTTGTTCACAGTGCTATAGAAAAACATTACAAAATGAGATTAGACCTGAGAATTTATCAAATTAACGAGGTGACCATTTAAGCTAATCTGTCTAAAAAAACATTCTGTGGGGCTGTGAATCACAGGATCGTTTCTTTATTAGGTTGTAATAACGATACAGTGTTGAAGCCTTACACAGCTTAAACCATTTTAAAATATTCAGCAGTGTCATTGTGTGTGTTCCTGCAAAAATAAACACCAGAACTTCATGTAACCACAAGCATCAAGCGCCATTCAAGTGAGATTATACTGTCACCTCTCCACAGGGTTAATGCCCACATCCATAGACAGGGCCTGTGTCAGAGGGTATTCGCAGGAGAAGTGCAGGTGGATGCTCTTCTCACGGCTGATGAGGCCATCATGGGGATCCACATCACCCTGGATGGTGTTCTCATAGATGAAATGGGTCCCGTTGCTCTTTAAGAGTAAGATGACGAATGAGTTTTAATGTTGTTGCAGATAAGCATGATGAAGCTGTGCATTTAAGAGGTTCACGTCTGTAATTCTCTTTATACTGTACCCTGAGAACTGTCCCACACGGCTGGTCTTCATTGTTAAAGTGGAACATAAGCCGTCCATCCTGGAGAGTCCCGGTGCAGGAGTCATCCCGGAGGTGGAGGGCGTCAGAGTGGAAGCCAGCTTCAAACAGTTGGCAGCGAGACAAGGACATAGTGCCTGAACTACTGACACAATTTATGGACGAGTCTAGGAAAGATAAATACATATAATATAAACAAAATAATATTTAATAAACATTTAGTCCTTAAGAGAAAATCATGTTTCACATTGATTTAAACAATATTTTCTCCCTGTTTTCTTGCTGGAAAATTGCATAACATAGCAAGCAAACATGTTAAACAACAATCTCCATCTTTGCTCACACAAAGCATTATTAAGAGGAGCTGCCCTTACCGTAGCTCTCATTGTTAGGCCGATGGTGGTGCTCATCACAGAAGCAGCCATACACACCGTTCTTCTCGCCACACCACTCATATTCTGTGCAGTCCAGCTGTTCACAGGGGTCTGACTCGGCTGCAGAAAGAGAGGGGAAATGATGACTCAAAGAAAAATGAAGAATCGGTGTGAGAGAAGATACTATAATCCCCACCAGGACACAAGGAATATTTTCTCATCAATGACCTTATTAGCCCTGGGCAAACTCACAACAATGCAAATCCGAACGCCACTCAGGGATGTTCAGCCCCAAAACAGAGCAGGTTCTTTCATAGGCTGAGACAGCAGAACACAGCATGCCATTGGCTGGAGTGTAAAGGCAGAGGTCATAGACACAGGAAGTGAAAAATGGCTGTGGGTCAGTATGCACATGACAGTCACTGAATGGGCCACTGGTGTTGGTGATGACATGACAGAGCGTGGAGTATTCTTCCATGAAGGGACAGTCGGTCAGTCCATCACCACTCTCATCATCTGTGGATCCACATCTGGAAAGTACAGATCACGATGTCATTACTGTCTGCTGCAGTGCCGATAAAATTATCCACAATGCTTTTCATAACAGCTTACCCTGGCTGGCTTGTGCTTGCCTTCCAGCTGTCTCCAAAGTGATTGTCATTTTGTGCTGCTGTGCCATTGGGAAAGACTTTGTCATCTGCAGGATTATTGTTGAAGTTTCCACACATCCCGGT